>JAOXNZ010000177.1:20302701-20313764 GCA_028566095.1 Kryptolebias brasiliensis | reverse complement strand
AACGCAGAAGAGACCGTAGTAAATGTTTTGATCTTTGATTATCAATTTTAAATTAGTGCAGATTTTTTAAAATGAGAGACAGAAAACAAGCACCTCTTATGACTTTCTTCTGATTTATGTTAGCTTCAAAGCACTTTTCATTTCCCCTTTAAATATTCTGAAAAGTGTACAAAAAACAAAAGTCATAGCACCCATCTCTTGAATGGTATATAAACAGCTAAAAACAGCACAAAGTGTACAGAAGTAGTTAGATTGCAAAAAAGTTATTAAATACTGCATCAGCATTCACACTATTGTTTTTTATTGTTTTATATATCATATTTAGAATAAACCCAACCACGATGTATTTACAGAATAAATAAGTGAAGTGGGGCTCTCCTACAATACCTGGGGGGGGGGGTTATGTTGGACGACAAGCTGATGACGGGATGGAGCTGCAGAGGCTGAGGTCCTTCCATATGTGTGCTGAGACATTTAAATTTGCCCTTGGGGATAAAGAATGTATGTATCTATCTATAATATTATACTGTAAGTTCTTAAAAAACTCTCCTTCGACATGGCCTTTGCACATCTTGAGCTTCCTGCGTTCATGTTGCTGTGGGAAAGTTGCATCTGTCACCACCGCCTTCTTCTGACGTTTGTTGGCCACCTCAAAATTCACTCGGTCAGTCGTCACCAGTTTGTCAGTCTGGATTCGAGAAACTCACAGGACTTTAGTCGGGTAATTTTTTACAACACTTGGAGTCCCCCGCCCACCACCAACTTTGACCTTGGAGCTTCCATACTCAGCACAGATGTTTCTGTTCACTATCCTTGAGTGCTTCAGTCCAGACCTTTGTAGCCACTGGTAGGATTTGTTGATATCAGCCACTTCCTCAATCTGCTGGCGGTACATGCAGAGCAGGGGCTTGTCTCTCCATGAGGGTTCCTCTTGTTTCTCCTCTTCCATGCTGGGTTTCTGCTGCCTGAGACATTCACTTAGCAGATCATCATTGGGGGCTTTCTTCTTGATGTACTCCAGGATCTTGGTTGTTTCATCCTGTATAGTGGCTCTGATGCTCACTAGTCCTTTGCCTCCCTCCTTTCTCTTAGTGTACAGTCTCAGGGTGCTGGACTCAGGGTGAAACCCTCCATGCATTGTGAGGAGCTTTGTGTCTTGATGTCAGTGGTTTCTATCTTCTCCTTTGGCAGGTTATTATACCAGCAGGGTATCTGATGACTCGTACCCCATATGTGTTGATGGCTTGGACTTTGTTCTTACCATTCAGCTGGCTCTTCAGGACCTGCCTTACTCTTTGTAGGTACCTGGTTGTGGCTGACTTCCTTGCGGCCTCATCCTAGTTGTTCAGCCTCTTCAGTTATAATCAACTTGCCTCTCTTGGACACCATTCAACCACATTTAAAATGTTAAGAAAAAATATGGCTAGTCACCCTGCTAAAATTGAGAATTTAAAGTCAAAGTCTGCGCAAAGTAAATAAAGATATTTGTTGTTTTTTAAAAGGAAATAAAGAAGTCAGAATGAAATATTGAAGAAACTGGCTTCATTTCATTCAGTGTTTGCTCTAACTCTGTTTTATTGCTTCAAAGTGGTATACTTATATTATTATTTTCAACAAATATAGAAAGGGCTCACGCTGACCTGCGTCTTCAGTGTTGAAATTTTGAGTGTGAATACAGAATTTTATTTTATTTCTCTTCTTAACTTTGGTCATATAATTTTTTTTTTGTTCTAACATGTGAAAATAAATGTCAACAATTTATTATAGTTCTTTAATGTCAAAGTGTAAAGCAGTTGCTTTTTATATAATAATGGATTGAGTTTATTTGAATTTTCAAGTGGGTTTTGTGGCTCTGGACTCATTTTATTTAGTTGGGGAAAAGCAGAAATGGCTCTTTAGATTGTAAAGGTTGCAGACCCCTGACTTAAACCATGCAGGACAGTGGCCCTCCAGGACCAGGATTGGACATCGCTGTCTTAGAGCTCTGTAAGATTTTTATTTTATTTTTTTGCTGCTGCCTGATATTTTACACTAGAGGTCCTCGGTTACCCTCCTTTGTTGTCCCTGTTTTCCGAGCTCTGGCTAAGCATCGTCCCCTTTCCCAGGACAGATGTCCTTTGGATGTCATCGCTCTCTGCTCCTGGTCGGCCACAGCTTCCAGTTTCCGTTGTCCACCTGTTTGTTTATTTATTACCGCCCATCGCCAAAGGCAAAAGGGCGATCGTGTTCTTGCTCATGTCTGTGTGTGTGTGTGTATTTAGTTGCCTGTACCGTTAGCGACATACTGTGTCTCAAGATCCAGTGGACAAGTTTTGATGAAAGTCTCAGAAAGTATCTACAGTTCACAAACCTTTGGAGTCAACCCAATTCAAGATGACAGCCACAGCCAAGTGACTATAGCAAACACAGAAATGGCTCAAACTTGTGGTAGTAGCTGAGAGTCATTTCCAACATACACTGTGAGCGCTAACAGATCATGTGAGATGTCGCATAAGAATACGCTTAACGATATTTAAAAGGTTTGACCAAAACAAGTGTGTTTCTAAGATTATCCAAGATGATCTTGGAAAAAGTTATTTGCTTTTTCCTTTTCCTGTATACACAGAAGTAAAAAATAAATCCTGAAAAAAAAGTGATTGAAAGAGATTGTTCCTCTAAGGTTTTGAGGATACGAACATTAGCTGAATGGGGAAAAAGATGTGATTGTACTAAATTAAAACACCCTGTAAAATGTTGAGTAACAGCATCAGCAGACACAAGTGCATCGATCCAGGCATTTCATTTATTTATTTTTTTTCTGCCACTGTCATACAGTGATAAAAACAAGAAAACCTGATAAGTAAGTTAAATGACAAAAGGACAAAACACATTCAGCACAGATTAAACAATGTCTATCAGAGGAGGCAGAGATGGAGGTGCTACACAGGCATCAGGGGCGCTGTGTGTGTGCGTGTGTGTGGGGGGGATATGAACAGCCAGTGGATGAAGAAGATCCAGAGCCAGTCATGGTGGAACCTCTGGATGTTTAGCTGAAACAAAAAAGAAGAAAGAGTTACTATATTTCAACTCATTTAGCCTCATATCTCCCGTTCTAACCCGTCGCCTGCTTTTACGTTTCAAGCTTCAACCTTTTTAAGGTTTGTTTTTACTAGATGTCGTTTCCTGCACCGTTAAGAGTTGAAGCAAACAGTATTTGTGTTGCTCTTCATTCAGTCACCCAAGCTAATCTTAAAAAAAAAAAAATAAAGAATAAAAAATCAATATCTGCCTACATATTTTTGTGTGTCTATCAGTTGATTATTGGACAAAAGGCCAAAGACAAATAGAGTATGTTGTTGCCATGAAATTTAAAATGATCTTATTTTCATTTAAACATTTGATATGTTTACAGTGTTTCATTGTGAATAAGATATGGGTTTATGAGATTCGCAAATCATTGCATTCTGTTTTTATTGCTTCAGAATCGGGGTTATGTTGGAGTTGTTTTAAAATGTCAGAAATCCTCTTTGGCAGTGGGTCCATTCAGATTAGCCATTTTTAGTTTAGGAATATGGTTCAACTTAGGGTTGGGCATTGAGTTTCGAGAACTGACCGGGACTAATGTTCCAATTCTCCCGGAATTGTTCAAATTTTAAAATTTCGATTCCTGGTTTCGATACCTAGTCTGCCGACCAGAAGAAGAAGCCGCCGAACACCAATGAAGCGCAATCCGCAGGAAGTGTGTGAGCAGCCATGGACAGTTTGCGGCGGAGATCAAGAGTGTGGCTTAACTTTAATAAAAGAAACGAGCCGTCGGCTCAGAGCAACACTTGCAAAAAGATTATATTGTGCAAAGGAGGGTGCTCGACTAACATGATCAAACACCTCCGGGTTCAGGGTGTAGAAGGAACAGAATGTGACGCGCTGTGCCGTAAAACAATTAAATACGCCTCATACCAACATCGAGGCAGCTAACAAGTTATTCTCTACGTAAAACAGTGGGTCAACTCAAATACAGAGCTAATGTTAGCCTATGTATTTTTTCTTTGTCAAACCACCTGAAATTGCTAACGTTAGCCAGGCAGTTCACCCGACTCTGCGAATTGCTGCTCTGTTCACCATAGAGTCCAAGAGAAAGGTGTTGGTGTGACAAACTGAAGAGTGCCACAGAAAGGTTACAGCAAATCAGAATCAAGAATCATTAGGAATCAGAATTGTTCAAATTCAAACGATGCCCAACCCTACTAGTTTAAATGGATCCATTTCCAAAGTAGATTGCTAAAAGAGCTTCATTCTTCACAATTTTACAGCTGTTTGTGCAAACACTACCGATTACATGTTTACACTCCATGGATTGCATTTTGCATTAAATGGTTCTTTCAGCAGGAATCGTAGGAAATTCCTGATGAATGTGACCACCACTTCTCCAAAGCTTCTGTTATCACTCTCATGACTAACTGGCAGCCATCATGGGCTTCTGAGGGGGTACTTAACATTTCCTATACACTACATCCCCACACCTGGCAGAGCAACTCCATAAAATACTGTCGGCTACAGAGTCAGAGCTGCTAATCTGAATACACAAATAGCACTGGTTGGGAGAGTTTTCTAAATATGCATTTTAATGCTTATGTCTTTTTCTTTTTACCTCCGCCAAGTTGGTTATGTTTTTGGTAGTGTCTGTCTGTCTGTGGACATGATTTTTTTCAAAAAGTTATGAAGGATTCTCATGAAATTTTCAGGAAACGTCAAACATGGTACAAGGAACAAGGGATTAACTCTACAACTGGATAACAGGAATGTTAAACTGCACAGTTGGACACCTCAGGGGTCAAGGGTGATCACTGTTGATTTCAAGGTGATGGGGTCAAAGGTCAAGGTCAAAGATGACCTTGTGCTCGACCTCTGCAACCATGTAACAGAGGAAAATTAAACTGCGCAGTAGAACACCTCTTATGGCAAGGGTGATCACCATTGATTTCAAGGTCATGAGGTCAAAGGTCAACATCACAGTTGACCTCGTGCTTTAACTCTGCAACAGTGTACTGGAGGAATGTCAAACTGCACAGCTGGACACCTCATGTGTCAAAGATAATGCCTGTTGATTTCAAGGTTCACAGGGTCAAAGGTCACAGGTAACCCCTTTGTTAAAAACTTCTCTCTGCTCCTACATGAGACCCTTCTGTTTCCTCCACCAAGGAAGTTCTGTTTCCGGTTGTGTCTGTCTGTTAGCAAAGATCAGGTAAAAACTAATGAACAGATTTAGATGAAATTTAGAGGAAATTTTAGTGGTGATCCAGATTATGATCCGGATTGCACTATATTTTAATCACGCCATAGCCATGGTGGAGATTGGCGCTCTCTGAGTGCTTCTAGTTATTATTTAGCAAAATATTTATTGTGAGACAGACTTTTTTTTTTTTTATTAGTAAAGACTTGTCCACTGCGCCTGTGCTGTACTGAAAACGTACCAAACCGTGACTTCAAAACCGAGGCATGTAGAGAAATGTGACTTTTGTGTACCATTACAGCACTGTTAGACAGCGTTCATCGTTCCTGACACGTGTCACTACTTACATGGAGGTCATGTCATTGAGAGCGTGGTCCAGTTCTTCACTGATGGCTTTGTACTTCAGCTTTTGAGCGTAAAGCTCATCTATAAACATGCACAGACACACACAGAGGAAATGTAAGGAAAACAAAATGGGCACAAAAAATCTAACTGTTTGAATGCCAAAACAACCAAATGCATAGGGACACTTGGACATGTGGCTGCTGCCAGGAATCAAACCTCCAACTCTCTCATTGGAGGATGACTGCTCTAACCACTGAGTCACATACCTCAAATACACTTTGCATCTTCAAAGTGTTAGTTAAGTAAACTAAAATATGCCCCCCCCCACACACACACACACTCACGCATCCCACTAAACGACTAGCCTCAACTTTTTTTTGGTTGAAGAATATAGGTGATAATTTTGATGCTCCATTTACTAATTAAACTTTAACTTCTTCTTGTTTCTGCTGGATACATGTACAGATAAAAGAACAGTTTGTTTTGAGAGCTTTGAATTATTAACCGCTTCTTGATTGGCAAAGAGCACGGGAAAAAAAATTTCCAATGTGGTGTGATTCCCGGTTTATTCTGGCAGTTCTTTTTCTGGCCCGTTTCGAAAATGAAGGTGTTCTTAAGGTTTACATCGAGGATTCCTGCAGGAGGATGTTCTTTACCTTCCAGGTCGTCAATCGTCTTCTCCAGCTTGGCTACAGATCTTTCAGCAAACTCAGCTCTTGTCTCAGCCTGAGATGGAAGCAAAAACAGAAAAAGAACCTCCTGAAAACATCCCAATCTTAAGAATAAACACCCATGTCGAGAATACTCTTAAGAGGCATAAGGTCGACTATAAGAAAAGCCATCATTACTCCATGCTCACCTCTTTTAGTTTGTCGGTTAGAATCTTGATTTCTTCCTCGTACTTGTCCTCCTTTTGAGAGTACTGCGGTGAAAAGACAGCGTTACTCATAAACAGCTAAACATCACAGACGGAAACTGTCAGGGCGCTGGTTTATCACCTGTTTCGACTGTCACATATCAAGCTTTTGTCTCGGCCTACCTTCTCAGCCTGAGCCTCCAGAGACTTCAGGTTGTTGGTGACGTTCTTCAGTTCCTCCTCCAGCTCAGCACATTTACTTTATCATTTCCAAGAAAGAATGGGGACCAAACAGTGGGGATAAAGAGCATCAGTTTAGTTCAGGCCAAGGTAAACAGCTTTTTAAAGTGCAAATTTCAAGAGGCTAGCAGAAAAAGTGGAAGAAGTTTTTAGAGCCTACAGCAGCCCTCTTAAATAACCCTTTCACCTATGAATGTAACCAAAAGTATCTCTTCATGTCCAGCCTTTCTAAAAGCACAGCTCCTAAGCAAATCCAACTGAAAAAGGCAAACGAATGAGCTAATTACTCAGTCAGTGGCATCATTTTATAACAGTAAAAGTTCAGACTATCGAGCCAGAGGATATGTACTTTTTATGTTTATATTCCAGCCATTTTGAAGTGGGGCTCTGTGGAAAGTCTTTGAAGAATTCAAACAGAACAGAACTGATGATCCAGCTCAGACTAAAATGGACTGCTGCTATCTTAAAGAGATAGCTCTTCCTGCAGGCTAGGCTAATGGCTAACCAAACCAGGGCTCCTTTTATATCGCTTTTCAGGCGTACAAAACAACTCTTGAACGTTTGAACTAATATTGAGCATTTGCTCAGTTTGTTGCTGTTCTGTCAACCTGACACCACCCGTGTTACTGGGCAAATGTCGCTACATTCAAAGGCCTCAAGAGACCAACATTTGCGCCATAACAGGGGTGTTGTTCGGTTGAGAAAACAGCGACAAAACTAAACAAACAGTGTCATGCAAAAGTGTAGAGGTTTAATGTTAGCTAATGTAACGTTCTTTCACACCTGTATGACCTTTTTGAGAAAGAGTTGTTTTATAACCCTGGAAAAACCACATGAAACAGGCCCTTGTTTGGCTAGCCATTAGCCTAGCATCCTTTTCGTCATCCTCCGTGCTCTGTGACTGATAACTATGACTGCTATTTTTACCTCCACCAAGGAGGTTATGTTTTCAGTAGCGTCTGTTTTTCAGTCTGTGTACAAGATTACTCAAAATGTTTTTGAATGGATTTTCATGAAATTTTCAGGAAACATCAGACATGCTACAAGGAACGAGTGAGTGAATTTTGGTGGTGCTCTGTTCAAATGTCAGGGTCAAAGGTGATCCTGTGCGCTAACTCTGGAACAGTGTAACATAGGAATGTCAAACTGCACAGCTGGACACCTCCTGGGTCAAGGATGATGCCTGTTGATTTCAAGCTCACGGGGTCAAAGGTCACAGGTGACTTATTTGTTAAAACATTGTCTATGTTCCAGCAGGTGACCCCTTTGTTAGTGCCACACACACAGACTGCTTAAGAAGGATATCGATCAGAGAAACAAGCGGTACGCCAATGTCCCCTGTCCATAAGGGTTTTGAATAGTGAACAAGATGAGTGTTTTTCTTGACTGGAATTGAACAGGGCATACAAATATACCCTCTTTAGCGTTAATACTGTTTGAATCTAAGAACTAAAGCATCGAGGGAGACACTCAAACCTCCGCCAGGGAGGTTCTGTTTTCAGTCGTGTTTGTTTGTTTGTCTGCCTGTTAGCAAGATTGATTAAAAACTAATAATGAACAGATTTCGTTGAAATTTTCAGGAATAGTTGCGGTTGGTTTGGCGTCGCTGTATAAATTTTAATGGTAATCTAGATCTAGTTTTTTATTGACGCTGTGGCCGTGGCTGAGTGTTGCGCTCTCTGAGTGCTTCTAGTATGATTTAGGTTGTCATAAGGTAAAAACTGTTTGACAGAACATCACTCCAAAAAAACCACCAAACAAAACCTACTCCTAATCTTATTTGATCTTTTGTAGATATCTAAACAAAGAAGTTGTGCTTACAGATGTATATTACTTACAATTGCAAAGCAGAGAAAGACAACAGGCTCAGACTGTCCACCTCCAGAAATCTTATTTGCCTTTGCCACTGCTTCATGGTCTGATGTCTGTCCCTTTAATAGCCCTACAGGTAGTACATTAGACACTCACGCCTCAGCCAGTTCTGCCCTCTCCTCTGTACGCTCCAGCTCTCCTTCTACAATCACCAGCTTACGGGCCACCTGGAAAAAAGCATCAACAACACAGTGCGCTCTTTGTTTTAGTGTCCGGCTTCATGAACAACATAGCTTCATGTTGCTGAGATTTGAGATTAAAGTGTTGAGAAAAAAAAAAGTCAAAATGGTATTTCATGAATAATGTCAAGCCTAATAAAGTGAATCTCAGTGTGCTCCCGAGCCCAACTGTATTTGATATTGCCTGATTACCAATAGCAAATGGCGAGTGATAATGTTTTTGCCCATGTCTGTGTGTATCTGTTACCAGAATACGTGTCTCATGAACCACTGAACGGGTTTTAATTAGACCTGCAGAAAGTAACAACTGGATGTAGATCTACAACTGAATAACCTTTGGTGTTAACTGATCCAAGATGGCTTCCACAGCCATCTGACCTTAGCAAACACAAAAATGAATATAACTCAGTAAATTTTATAAATATTGAACTCAAATTTGGGACGGTTGTAGCTGAGACTAATCCCCATCATCTATTCTGAGCTCTAACAAATTGCACAAGATTTGCCTTTAAAACATTGCCATTGACTGTCTGAAGTCCACGCTGCCTGTCTGTTAGCAAAATATCTCAAGAACCGATGGATAGACTTTAATCAAACTTTGGGGAAAAAAAAACAATGTGAAGGAATATCTACAACTGCTTAACTTTTCGACTAAATCCAATTTAAGATGGCCAACAGAGCCAATCCACATTCATGAACACATGACTATAACTCAGTTAGTTTACCAACACTGAGCAAAAATTTGGGCAGTAGTAGCTTAGAGTCATTCACAAAACACACTCAGAGCTTGACATCTTGCGATATCACTTGATATTATGCATAACATTATTTTCAAGATTTGAACAAAATGGCTACAACTCCACCATTTCTCATCATAAGATGATCTTAGTTTTACATCTGACTGAGCTGCTACTACTAAACCAAATAATTTAAGTTGAATATCTGTAAAACTGACTGAGTTCCAGCCATATCTGAGTTGGTTAGCTGTGGCAGCCATCTTGAATCCGGTTGACTTGAAGATTAATTAGTTGTAGATGTATCATATATCTAATTATTATCTCATCAGTTTTATTAAAGTCCATCCAGTGATTCATGAGATATTTAGCTAACAGACAAATACACATGCAGTCACAGGCAGTTACACGATTGCACGTCGCCATGAAAGGCAGGCGATTCAGATTCAAGCTACGGCAGAACGCTCACCTCTTCATACTTGCGATCAGCTTCTTCTGCGATGTGTTTGGCTTCTTTCAGCTGAATCTCCTGGAGCTCCATCTTCTCTTCATCCTTCAGAGCCCGGTTCTCAATCACCTTCATACCTCTGCATAAAACAAAGCTTTGCTTAGCTCTTGTTCAGTGCAGTTATTTTTCACAAAGAGATAAAGATTAAAAAAGTAGTAATTTTTAGGTCTGAGCAACAAAGGCAGTGTGTAGGCCTATTGAAATGCAAGAGTTCCTTGTGTGATCATCGTGCTGATTCAGCAACTGAAACACACATTTAACTTTTGCTTTTGAACACTGTATGACATACAACCTACAGTGTACATACCATTGTATGTATTATCACATGACATTCCTACCAAGCCATGGAATAACAAGAAGAGTGCAATAAAATTGCTTCAATTTCTGATCTCAGTATGGCTTTAGACTGTCTGTTGACAACCATGGTAATAGAGTGATGTTATCTGATAATAGTAACATACCCCTCTTGTCTCATCCCACAGCTCACACATGACCAAAGTGAATAAAGTATGACTGAAGTCACAGTAAGACGTCACCTCTCGCTCTCATCAGCTGCCTTCTCTGCTTCTTCCAGTTTCTGTAGAGCCGTTGCCAGCCTCTCCTGAGCTCGGTCCAACTCCTCCTCCACAAGCTGGATGCGTCTGTTCAGGGAAGCCACTTCTGCCTCAGCCTGGGCACAGACAGACCCGGGCCAGACTCATTTATTCATCCACTATATCAGCTCCACGGGTCTCACGAAGTAAAGCTTTTTAAACATGAAACCAAACTTTTCAAACTCACTACACAGTCAAAAATGAGGGAACAGAAGAAGTACATTTTTATTCGTGAGGGAACAATTTAGGCTTTTGTATCATCTAGAGTTGAATAATGGACATCACAGTATACTGTTTTATATTATAAACAATTCTTTTAAAGTCACCTTTTTATTGATAGAGCATTGTGAATACTAATTTAGCATTCACTATTGTTTCTATAGTGCCACAGTGTCGTAGTGGTTAGAGCTGTCGCCTCCCAGCAAGAAGGTTGCAGGATCGCATCCCGGTCTGGGGCCTTTCTGGGTGGAGTTTACATGTTCTCCCTGTGCACACGTGGGTTTCCTCCCACAGACCAAAAACATGCA
>JAOXNZ010000177.1:20289774-20302601 GCA_028566095.1 Kryptolebias brasiliensis | reverse complement strand
ACCTGTCCAGGGTGTCCCCCGCCTCTCGCACAGTGACTGCAGGAGATAGGCACCGGCTCCCTGCGACCCGGAATGGAAAAAGCGGGTAAAGAAAATGAATGGATATTGTTTCTATTTTTTTCTGTTTTCTTTTTGGCATCTACTACTACTACTACTTCTGAATACTTTGTAATATTTTAACCAGTTCATACAACAAAACGTTCAGCTTATTCAGGAAATGGGTGCAATGACTTTTGTTTTTTTTTAACTTTATTTACCAAAAAAGCCCTATTAAAATACAATGAGATCTCTTCAGATCCTTCAATAACATTGTTTTCTTTGAAATCTACTTCAGCATAATTCTGCTAATGCTACTACTGCTAATGCTATTCTGCTACTGATAGTACTACTACTGTTATTGCTAATTCTACAATTGCTAAGTTTGCTCATGCTAATTCTATTACTGCTAATTATAGCAATTCTAAGACTACTACTGCTAGTTCTACTAATGATAATGATAATTTTACTACTGTTAGTGCTTTTCTACAAATGCTAATTTTAGTTTAAAGCTAATGTGCTACTACTTTTAGCCTTTTATTCATTTTAGCATTTAGCTAGGTTTTTGTTACTTTTAGTTTTTAGCTAAACATTTGCTAATTGTAACTTTTAGCTAGCATTTTTCTACTTTTAATGAGTGAAATACATATAAATGATGCCATGCTATCTACAGTGTTGCCTTGATTAATAAGGTCTCTGTCAGTCATTGGAGAATGAGGACAGTCTGATAAGAAATGGGTTATTGGCTCAACAAAACCAATATATAAGCCATTCCTGTAAAAAACAATTTATTGTTTTATAATTGGAGGGCAGGAGTTCCCCCACTTTTTAGCTTCTCACCCATAAAATAACAATGTCAAGGACATGCGTCGACAAACATCCTTTACTGAACTACACAATAAGGGCATAATGTCAAGACAAATAGATTAAACTGAATAAACACCCACTATTTAGGGAACCATGCCTGTGACAAGCCTTTGTACCTTAAGGTACAATTAGATACTCTTTTTTGAGAGTGTATTTAATACATCCATAAAACAGGATCAGACAGAAATCTTATTATCATGACAGCGAATAACGCAAGTCCCAGTGTTGGTGGACACGAGTTTCTGCATACAACAAAAAAATAGAATATTTGTGTTTTTGGCACTTTATAAAGTGGAAAATGCATCTGTTTTAATAACAACAGGCAACTAAACATTAGAGTTTATTTATGCAGGTTATGTTTGAATAATTGAAAATTAAATAGTGCTATTTAGTAATATATTTTTTGCTTGTCTAAAAAGAAATAGCTCTCTTGTAGACTTGTGACACTGAAGTTTTGAGCTTCCTAGCTGTGGACTAAACTATCTTTGCTCTACAAGTGTTTGTTCTGTGACAGCTGTGCCTTCTATATGGAGACATGACAAAAATTCTTTAACAGTGACTGAGGATTAACTCAGCTGCAGAATAAAGAAAGACAGAACAAACAACTGGGATGTTTCATTTCCTTTCTTTTAAGGAAGGGGTCTGCAACCTTTAAATGAACGGTGTCAGGATTTGGGTTTCTTTAAGTTTATTTTTGTATTGGGTTTATTGTTTCTTTAATTTTGTTATTTGGTTGTCCCTGTGTTTAGTTTTATGTTGTAAGTCCTTGTACAGTTTTTGCTCCCTGTGCCCTTTGTGTTCCTGTCATAATTCACCTGTCTCCAGTTCAGTACCTGTCAGCCTGCCTCAACCACCCACACCTGTCCCTCGTTTCTAATCACTCACCTGTGTCCACTTCCTCGTTACCCTCTGGCTTTAAAACTAGTTCATGTTCTTCACTTCCCTGCTGGCTGACTGTCACTATCATGTGCTGTCTGGTTTTCTTTGTGTCCCGCCCCTCGTGCTCCTTGCAAATCTGGATTTTACAAGTTTTTGTTATTTAGTTTTTGTTGCTGCTACGTCAGCGTTTTGTGTTTATCGAAAATAAATTAGTTTTTTTTTTGGAGCTCCTTGTATGCCTGCATTTAGGATCAAATCATACCAACCACTCCCTAACCTGACAAATAAAGCCATTTCTAGCCCTGCTCCCCTGAAATAAAACATATCCAGAGCAGCTCAAAAAAAAGTTACACAATGTATTGTTATATAAATGTTACATATAAAAACTTCTGCTTTTCACTTTATAAAATTAAAGATGTATAATAAATGACTGACGTTTACTGGTATTTGTTACATGTAAAAACAAACGTATGGACCAAAATATATCTTTTTTTTTTTTTTTTTGTCCATGCCCAATTGATCAAATTTAAACTGTGCAGATTTGGGTGATTTCTGTCTATATTTGTGAAAATTAATGGGTTTCCAACTTTGCATTATAAAACCCAGATAAATCAAAGTGTGGGTTTTTTTTGCTCCTTGGATTTTTGGTATCGTGTAAAAAGTTTATTCCCATGTTTTCCTAAAATTGAACAATACAACCACTAAAACTAGCCACATCTGTTGTGGTTATGAATATAAGTATTAGTCATTTCATGGTTTTTTTTTTTGGTAGAAGCTACAAAGAACTACAAAGGCTACAAAGGAGCCAAAGAGCCACATATGGCCCCAGAGCTGCACGTTGCAGAGCCTCTACCCTTTAGCTTGATGCTGTTATTTAGTTTGCTGCTGTTAGCTAAACTGAACAACATCCGTGTTACCATGTGAATGCATGTGTTTTAAAATGAGCTAATGAAGCGTTCTGTCACACCGGCAACTTGTTTTCGAGGAAAAAAGTCATTTTAAAAGCCTGAAAAACAATAACAACTGGGGACTCGTTTGCCTAGCCGTTAGCCTAGCCTGGACAAAGACTTTTGCCTCTTTTTCCACACTCCATGCTATTTGACTGATGCCACAGCTGATGAGATGCTAACTGGCTGTGGCTCAGTCATCCTTCAATGTGAGAGTTGGAGGTTAGATTCCTGGAGGAGTCACATGTCGATGTGTCCCTGGGCAAGACACTGAATCCCTCATTGCCTCTGATGTGTGCCCCATTGGTGTATGAATGGAGTTTAAAGCACTGATTAGTCTCCATAGAATGATTTATTCAGATTAGCTTTGTAGAGATTCAGTGCTGTGTGGATGGCGCATGAGGGCGCAGATTGTGTTGTGTGTAAAGCGGTTTGAGTGGCCTGGTTGGCTAGAAAGGCGCTATATAAGTACAGTCCATTTAACTATTAGAACATCAGATGACTGGACTATCACTTTAAAGTGGCAACTCTACCTAAACAATGGAACACATTTCTTTCCAATTCAAGTGAACGTCTTTCCCCAGAAGAAGCTAACATAACTGAATGGTAGACTGGGGACCACATGAAAGACTATCCGCTGCTGTACTGTGACCTGGACAGAATGAGTGATGAGCCTAAAATGGACTTGAACCATTGTTAGGCTTCCAGTCAAGGCTGAACAGGTGACATCATGGTCAAAATAGGTCTATGAATCCCACCAACAGCTGTCAGGGCTCTCGTTCTGGGAGCACGACGAGAATGGAATGTAACAGAGAGGCAAAGGATCAAACGGGCTTGGTCTGAGCCGGATACATTAAAGTTGGGATGAGACCGTCAGCTCAGGACTCACTCTATATGAGTTTAGCTGCGTCGTAGCTACAAATACTACAAGCCATATTGTTCTGTTTGTTATTCTCAAACGCAGAAATAAAACCAGGATGATGTTTTTCTGAAGCAAAAAATCCTTTCAAGACCCAAAAAAGGAATTTGCGTTGTCTGCCTCGTCAGCCCATAACTCCACTCATTTCTCTTATATCTCCAGGTATTCACCATCCAAATGAGTAAAGAAATGTATTTTTGCAGTCTGTCTTCATGAGCGTCTACTAGCTGTTTTATTAAGGTGTTTAATTACACTGCAAAACTACTCGAAACTATTCAAGTTGATCTAAAGAAAGCAAAGCAAGTAAAGCTATTTCCTGTGACTCAGAGACAGAAAACTTAACATGTGCATTGGTGATGACTTCCCTTTTGTTCTTTCCAGGATGAAGCCATCTTGTGTCTTATAGTGGCATTGTTTTGTTAGGTATTTTTTTAAGTCCACGTGTGTCTAAGTAAAATTCTTCATCTCAATGTTGACTTCTCCTTATCGAGTGATGCTAACATTTAAACTAGCATTTTTATTTTTCTCTAAAATCAAGGCTAATAACAGAGAAAGGTCCTCATTCTTTCACTTGTCTTTGTCTGCCTGTGTTGCACCTCTATTAGCCTGCTATTCTTCCGATTCTGTCACCATTTTTGATTCACTACTTCCAATGCAGCTTTGAAAAACAATAAATTAACAAATCAAAACCTGCCGCTTGATTAGTGTCTTACAACCTTTGGTTACAGTGCACGTTGGAGACGAAGTTCCTAAAAGTGAAGAGTCTTTTAAACTTGTCACCCCTCCTACATAAAACACTAGAAATTGAAAAGAAATAAATGTGTTAAGAAGATCTTTCTGGCACTTACAGTTCAGGAGTTATTTCAATGCAACCTATAGCGACTGTTTGCTTGAGGCTTACTCTCTAGTCTGTGTATCTGCCTGCCTGTCCCACTTAGGGTGCTGTCAGGGAGTGACAAACACAGGTTCCATGGTGGCAGCTTTAACACTTCATCTTAGATGATCACAAAGGCAAATCCCAAATTATTATTTGGGTTTATCGAAGGACTTTAATGGATGTCTGTGAATTTGCGTCTGCACCCGCCGAGTCAATCCCTTTACATTTGCAACCGTTCTACTCACATCAGCAGCCTTTTTGTCAGCAACCTCCAGCTTTTCCTGGGCATCCTTGAGGGCTTCAGAGTATTTGTCGAGCTCGTCCTCTGTTCCCTTCAGCTTCTTTTGCATCTGCAGAAGTTCATCTTCGTGCTGCCAGCATGAAACGGTCAACAGAGTCAGAGGGGCTGCAGCCACATGCACACACACGCATCTGCTTGTCGGATCCATTCATTTTTCATGACTCGAAATGCGTGTTTTATTCATATTAGCAAAACGAGTCACATTTAAAACAACAACAAAAAAAGATACTCTAAACACTGCTTTTGTTCATAATAAGGATTTAAAAATGTCTTTGTGACATGTTTCAGTCAATCTTGATTGTGATACTTGTAATGCACAAAACTATAGAAACCCTTCTTGATTCAGACCACATGTTACAACAAGTTCATAATTCATACTTTTGATATCATAACCCACCTGTTTGCTCCTCTCCTCGGCTCCTTTCTTGTCTGCCTCAGCTTGCTCGGCCCGGTCCAATGCATTCTCCTTGTCCAACTTCAGCATAAGCATCTTTTTCTTGATGGCTTCCATTTTTGCTGTGGGAGAGTGTTCACAGACCAAAAAACAAAACAAAGAGAGACAAAGGACAGTTGACCTGAGAGCCTGATGAACTGGTGGAGGAACTAAAGAAGTAGAAGATAAAAACAGCCCATTTATATGACAGACAACAGGACACGCCCACCTCCAAGCCCCTCCACACACTCCTCGTATCTGTCTCGCTAGGATCCTAATTGTTCCTGTGGTTCTCCTGTAGGAAAGAAAGTCAGAAATCAACAATAAAGCACAAACAGTTTGAGATACATCAGAGCATAAATGTATACTTAGCTAGAAAACTACAGAAGAAATTTTGAAGGGTTCCAATTCAGCTACTACCCCTAACTTCAACATATTAGACTAAGAACGCCTTTGTCAAAATAACATTATGTGCAATCTCACAAGATCCTACGCTCAGAGTATGTGTTGTAAATGACTCTCACCTACTACCACATCAAATCTTAGGTCGACATCTGTTAAACTGACTGAGTCATAGTTGTTTTTGAATTGGCTAATGTCGATTAGCTGTGGCGGCCATGTCGAATTGGACTGACTCTAAAAGCAAATCAGTTGTAGAGGTAGATTCAATAATTATTTCCTGAAAGTTTCATTAAAATCCGTCCAGTGTTTTGTGAGATATTTTGCTAACAGATAGACAGGGTTGACTCCAAAAGCTAATAATAAACTTGAGCAAAAATCTTGCATGATGAGTAATACTTGGAGTATGTGTTGAGGATGACTTTCAACTACAACCACATCAAATTCTTGCAAAATATCTCCAAACTTGACTAAATTGTTGTCTTT
This sequence comes from Kryptolebias brasiliensis, assembly GCA_028566095.1. Classification (NCBI taxonomy): domain Eukaryota; kingdom Metazoa; phylum Chordata; class Actinopteri; order Cyprinodontiformes; family Rivulidae; genus Kryptolebias; species Kryptolebias brasiliensis. The sequence goes on along the minus strand of JAOXNZ010000177.1, from coordinate 20,296,457 downwards.
TTGTGTTTTCCAAGGTCATTTGGCTGTGGCAGCCATCTTGAATTGAAAAGCAAACATTCTGCATGGAGGCGACAGATGCTATAACTCTTAAATCAGATGTAAAGGTACCATCAATAATTATTTCCTGAAAGTTTCATTAAAATCCGTCCAGTGGCGCATGAGATATTTTGCTAACAGAAAGGGTTGATTCCAAAGAGTTCACGTCAAAATGATAAACAAAGTTCTTACGCAATGTGTTAGCACTCAGAATATGTGATGGGAATCAGTCTCAGCTACTGCTATGCCAAAGTTTAACTCAATATTTGCAAAATTGACAAAGTTATAGCCATTTTTGGTGTGTTTTTTCAAGCTCACTTGGTTGTGGCGGCCATTTTGAAACAGGCTAACTCTAAAAGTTAATCAGTTGTAGATGTTCATGCAATGATTAGTTTCTGCAAGTTTCAATAAAATGTATCCTGTGGTTCAATAGATATTTTGCTAGCAGACAGACACACAAAAACACGCGCGTGCACACACAAGTATTTACACAATCACCCACCTTTCATGGTGGCGGGTAATACTGTAAATAGTAGGGATTTATAAAAAATTGTCACCATCTTGTCAGATGAACACTGTCCAAACATTAAAACATATCTGCAAAATATACTAAACTTTGCCAGCTTAGAATATTACATAATCAGTATGATGGGTGTCAGGGCTCTCTCTCTCTTTGGTCCAAACTCAGGGCTTAGACCATAGACCATAACCCATACCACTGACTATGCATTCTTGTTTCCAGGAAATGTCCTCTTTGAGGTGCAAACCAAAGAATTTTGGTGCTGCTCACCCTCTCTTACTCAAGCCTATTAGAAATGATCAAATCATGGGTGATGGGTAGCATAGGCAGGAGGCCAGATTGGACAATCTTGTTTCAAACTCTCCTTGACCAAGACACAATGGTGTGGCAGAGCAGGGGGGGAATCAAAGGTTTCAGGAGTAGGAAGCTATTTAGGAAAAATAGGGAGCTGACCATCCACTGGGCAAAAAGAACATCAGAAATGTTGTTCCTGGCATTTGGAACAAGGCTGGGAGGCTGTTTGAAGAGCCCAAAATCAACAGTTTTTGATGAAAATTTGTGAGAATTTTTGACTTTTTGAAAGGACTGGGAAAGTTTTCAGAAAGTCAGATGGAGAATTAATTTACCCAAGACAAGGAAATATCTCCCAAGGAAGTAAACCTGAAGGAAGGAAGATTGTAAAATAGATCTAAATAAAAACATATTGACTAGAGATTTGAAATAGATTGTCTTGGTGTTCTTTTTAGTTGGTAAATTCCAACCGTTCTTTTCTCGGACATTAATCTGTTATCCACTGCCTGGAAAACAATGCAGTATCGCGCCCCCAATATCATCCAATCAGAAGCCTCAGCAGATAAATGAAAACTCTTGTCCAATCAGTGGTCAAAGACTGCTTCCTTGCTCAAAGATGGCTGCGGCCATGGATCGACAAAACTGATCAAAAACAAACTCTGGGAGGAAGAAGATTACCATTTATTGTGAATAAAATAACATTTTGCATTGTTATGCAGATCGGGGATTTCACAGGGACTCTTCTAGGCAAACAAAATATTTTTGGTCAATCAACGAAAAGTATCCAGTGAAAATGCGGCTGAATGAAGGTTTTATACAGTGATTTTCAACTGGCTACTTTAGAACTCTCTACATGAGCCTCATGTATTGGATACGGTGCTACCATGATGATAAACCACCATGATCTTGGACCTTGGTACAGAAGTGTCCTGCTTGCTTGAAACTAGGAACATCCTGACACAATCGCAAGTATCAGATTGCAGGTACTTTTCATTCATTGGTATCGAAGCAGCTAGCACTCTCAGCTTATGATTCAATACTGTCTATGGTTTTATGTTGTGTCAGCCATATAGGGCTGGAAATTAAAGGTGGCTGAGCACCAATTGTGTTTTTTTTCTGGCGTTGGGTGGTAGAAGACCACCCGAGCGTCACCAAACATTATACAATTAGGCCACAGATTCTACAACAGTCACATGCACTGATGCAGAGTGAAACAAAACCGTACAGATTTTTTAATGAGGCCAGACATTAGCAAATAATTCCGTCACACACAACTCGATCTCCTCTCTCCTGACCTCTCTCCCACCCTGGTGCTGCTGTGCTGTTGGTCACATGACATGGCAGTGCTGGGCTATACAGCAGCTGAGCTGAAGAAACAGATTAACACGGGAAAAACAAAGTCTGTGGTTGCAAGAAAACGCGTCTGTATCTGTGGAACAAGTTGCAAAATAACGCAAGTATTGAATTGAGTATTAGTTTCGTCTGATCCTTAATTTTAAATGACTATCAAGGCAAAAAAAAAACCCATCTTGATCGAGACAGCCTTTGTTGAAACTAATGTGGTCCTGTCACACATAACATAGAGCCGACTGCCTTCCTAATATTACCCGAGGACCTCACCAAGACTCTGCAAAGCATTCATGTTCTGTTTGATATTTTACACTGGAACAGGGTCATCGTCCAGTGGGAAGAGGGCCTGATAAGAGCACAGACTATCTGAAAAAGTGAGGTTTTTAAGCTCCAATTTCAACTGCCTACACACAGTAGGTCAGCAGCGTGAACAGCAGTCACATGGTTTTTATAGTCATATTTGGTTTAACCTGTTCCCATTACCAGGGCCATTATACACAGTTGTTTTGGTAAAGGCTTTGACATTTCTTAAGTACACATAGGTGTCCTTTAGTCCTTTAGCCACCAAATCCTCTGGAATGTAAACTAGCAGCAGGGTCTAAGCATGGTTACTGGAGGAAAACGGTAACCAAAAAAATACGAAACTTGACATCCAGACAGTTGTTTGAGTTGCTTGGTTTTAGCCACATAACTGTATTTAGTTAGGGTTAGAAATCCCAAGGTGCATGCAAAACCTATGAACACCATTTCCTGGTTAGATTAGGGAACCAGACTTTCCGGGTGATTGTAAAAACATTCAAAACACAACTTTAAGAAACTTCAGATGTCTGATTTGAATCCTTTTGGGTGTACAGTACACTAAAGATTGATATACAGATGGAAGAAGGTGCCTCTATCTGCTTCCATTGTTTAAAAGTGTAGCCAAAATGTCCCATTTTCAGGCGCTGCCATATTGTAATTTTTGGAACCAGAGTCTGGGCACAAGGGTGTGAGGCTGAAAGTCCTGCCTCCCCTAAACACAACCATGGTGTCAAATTACCTTTTCTAAAGCATAAAAAATTTATTACAAATAAACATATTAGAAAAATGAATATCTGAATGTGCAACAGCAAGTTAAGAACTATAAACAAATCATGAAGTTTATTTATGAAGCTTCGATCCCTCCATGCCACCTCAGTGCATTCAGTAATCACACTGAGATGACCAGAACTCGTTTTATTTTTTTTATTTTTATTTTCTGAAAGTGCCTTATGTATTTGGATATTCAAGCACGCTGGCATCCATCAGTGGTGCCGCCACACCCTTACTTCCCACATTTTTGAGTAGGAAGTGCCATGTGTTTGTATGAGGTCCTAGTCTGAGCCTTTAAAAGCATAGAATCTAATGGTGCTACATCAAAACGTGCAAAGAACAGGCCTCCTACATCCTCCTTCCCATCACTTAGATCACCCAGTGCAATCATTTAGTCGTGTCTTAAACAAAAGGTAAGGCTACGTCTAAAACTACATGTGTAACTTTAACCTGCTGTACATTTCAGGAGCATTTCAAAGGTACTCACTGCAAAGAGAAAACAAAATCTGGACAATATTTGTCTCACATCAGTGGTTAATATGTCCCTAAATAAAAAATTAGTAAGCAAAATTGGTGACCATATGCTAAGTACGACATGCACAATTACCTACGAAAACAGAGGAAGGAAGTATTTGCGTATTCACTGAGATACTGGATAATTAATGCCAATGCCAGACATGACAGAAATAAATTCACACTCCCAATCCTGCTTGTATCAAGTCCAAAATCAAGTGAACAACAACACAACAGTATGAGTTAGAGTTATGAGTTATGTACATGAAAGACAAAAATTGCCAAGACTCTAGCCCTGGTTTTACCCTCGTCTGGCCTCGCCAATCTAGTAGCCAACTTAGGCCCAGTTTAACGTTAGTGTTTTTTCAATGTTCATTGAGGCGAATCAACAAGAAAAGAAAAAAAAACAAAACATGTTTACATGGATATGGCTGTGCTCACTGAATCTGCTGCAGTTTATATGCCAGATAAGAAATTACAAACTATCATACTGCTGCTTCAAAATGACTGTATTTTGACCCAAACTATCATATGTGCTGAGTGAGGTGCGCTTTCTCTGGAGGGGGAGGCTGTAAGAATAGTTGTGTTGTGATTGGTGAACATGTGCACAGAAGCGAAGGGGGACTTGACCCTAAAACTATCTTATAAAAACCTTAATCATCATTTATCATTTCAACGAGGTGAGCATGTAGTCTGGAGCATGGAAACAGTTCCATCCAAAATGGTGAAACACAGACGTTTGGACCGACAGTGAGGTTGGGTTGCTGCTACATGTTGAAAAGGGTGAGCAGCACAAACAGCACGCTGCTATCTGCTATTATTACTGTTGATCTACACCTGCAGCAGTCTGTGGTGCGCACGAGCGATTTTATACGTTGCGGCCTCCTTTAAAACGCAAATGGGAGTGTCCAAAAAGTTTCACTCCGAGACCTGGGTTCAAAAAGCTCCGGTTTCAGAGGAAACGAGCGCTGTTATGTTCAGGAACGGCTGAAGCGCATCAGAAAATCTACTACGTCACTCAAAAACAGCGTCATGTAAACGGTCCCTTATAGGCAACTTAAAGGCATAAATTATGATTCGAGTTATAATGTTCAGAACATTATAGAGTTGGAAAAAAAACAGACATGAAATGTTAAACTTAACGGTCTGGAAGAAGTTTTGCAAAAGCTGCGTGGGTTTGAATGCTGAGCTGTCTTCATGGCGCTCCGGCGCTCCGCCGCCCCGGTTGGTCCCAGTTATGTATTCTTGACAGTCGTCTTACTCATTCTTTCTCTTTTAGCAGCAGATTCACTCTTGTGTTTCCATCTAAGTGTCTTCTCTGAGATTCTACGCTTGTCTGATTTAGCCATATTTGTTTATCTGGATAGACTACGGCCAGCCTAATGTAGGTCCACTACGTGACTCGAGCATCCACGGCCATGTTTGGCGGATTCAGTCATTGGCTTCATTTTCATGGCGTGTGGACCTGCATTTCAGAACTGCATATCAATATAGCTGGAAAACTACTAGAGTAAACTCATTCAAGATGAACCATTTGATATAGCTCAGGATAATCATATTTTATGTTTTATAGTTTGCGAATAGTAGCTTTAGGCTTTTATTTCATCTAATATGCAAAGGAACAGAAATGTGAACCAGAAAGAAAACAATACAAAGTGGCACTTATGTTAGGGTAGGGTTTGGTTTGCCTGCCTGGTAACAGTACCCCAACACCTGACCTGTAATGACTATTATGGGATCTCTCTAAGGGATGGATTAGTAACAGGACCACTGGGGGTGAATATGTCACTTATTCCCCTGTCGGCCCTGACAGAGGTTATTAATAACCTTCTTTTGGCTGACATTGTCAAGAGGATTAAAATAATAGACTGTGTCTGCAGCACATGTAAGCAGCCAAACGTGAACATGGTGTAAGAACAGGAAATAGTACCATTACTGAAGTTTTCATGTTTTTAGCAGTTTTATAGGATTAGCGTTTGTGGTTATCTGGACCATAGACATATACTGTAAACCATCAAACTAGTTTTGCTGATTTTTTTTACTGTGTATCTATGAGTTTGTGTGTTGTAGCATAAAACTGTTTTGTTCATGCTGCCATATGAGTTGAATAAGGTTTGTTTCTTTTGAAGCTTGAGTCTTGGTACTACCGTTTGTGCTTTTGCTTTTGTTTTATGTTGTGGATGTGTATTTTTGCATCTCATGTTCAATACGTCTTAAAAAAAGGTTTCATTGTCTTTGCATTATGTTGTTACATTATGACTTTTGTAACTGGGTGCTGAATTGGAGGTGGCTCCATAAAGCCAATTTACCTAAGAATCCAAATAAAGTAATTGAACTTAAAGCGACATTTACCACAGAAGCTTCTAACCCTTCTGCTGGTCCTTGACACTCCTTCACATAATATTAATAACAAGAATGACGGTAATATTTGGAACGTTTCAGAAGAAATTTTGAAGAGCGCCAATGGAACTACACGCCCAAATTCCAACAAACAGACTTTCTTCTATAAAGCCCAATAGTAATTTGGGTGTTTCTTTTGCAACAAGTGCAATGTGCACACATCCAAACTTTCATTGACTTCCATTGTACCTGAGCTTTAAGTTTTCTCTTTAACCGATCTGGCAAAATGATGCGATTATTTACATTATTTTCAAGGCTTCATCTCCGTCATCTCTCTACATGAGATGATCTCAGTTTAAAACTCAGGTTGAAGCTCAAGGAATGCTCGGCCTTAAACGTACATGAGCAGTGGGCCTGATGCGTGATTTTAAAAAGACTGTTTTTCATTTTTGTTCATTGAACTGAGCACGGCTCCAGTTGGCGACGCCAACTTCTTCTAGAGTAACCAGCTGGTTTGATCTGAGAGACCTTCAGAACAACTTAATGCTGAAGAGAGTTACAT
>JAOXNZ010000177.1:20262904-20280352 GCA_028566095.1 Kryptolebias brasiliensis | reverse complement strand
AACAATAGGACACATTTAGCTCCATCTAATGAAAGCAAACTAAATACATGAAATACAAAAAGGCGTAGCCCTTCAGTAAGGAATTCCAACTTTTATGCCAGAGTATTACACAAAGATCACCTGCAGTTGAGAAAAGACTGAGTTGTAGCCATTTTGGATGTACATTCAATAATTTAATTTCTTAAAGTTTCATTCAAATCGGTCCAGTTGTTTACAAGATATTTAGCTGACAGAGTTGACTCCAAATAGTTAATGGCAAAATTTCAAACAAAGATCTTGTGTTAGCGCTCAGAGTGTGTGTTGGAGGTGAGTCTCAGCTACTACCACACCTAATTTTATCGCAATATTTGTAAAATTGAGTTATAGACATGTTTGTGTTTTTTAAGGTCAAGTGGTTGGGTCAGCCATACTGAATATACTTCAAAAAGATAGTTAGTTGTAGACGTACACCCAGTGTTTACTTTCTGAGAGTTTCATTCAAATTCATCCAGTGGTTAATGAGATATTTTGCTAACAAACAGACATATGAAGACATGAGGACAGTAGTTTTGCACATATAGTTTGAATGGAAACCTAAATAAAAGTTATTAGTCATTAACTGGCATTAAATCTCAACATTTTCAGAGGAATTTAAAAAGTATTTTTTCTGTTTCTAAAAACGTGCCTGAAAGGAGGGAGCTATTAAATACATGAAGGATACATTCTGCCAAGGAGCTATAAAACCACTTTAAAACATTTGTAGGCATAATGTCTAATGAGCAAGTGGAAAGTTTAACATGCTAAAAGAGTCTTTATTAACTGCAGTAAATTTACACGTAATAAACATTCTTTTAGTAATAGTAATGGTCTCGCACAATGTCTCTCCTTGTATTTTATTACGTTTTCAGAAACTTGGGGGAACAGAAATAGGAGACCTGGTTTACCTATAAACAAAAACAAATCCTGCAGGCAGTATGTTCAGTAAAAACAGGAAAACGGTGCAGCCTAGCTCTGTCACAAACAAGCATCTGTAGAAATAAAAGAAAATCCATTCAATCCATGCTGGGAAGTAACCTCAAACTGAGACTACAGTAAAAGTGAGAAGCACATTAAAGAAGTGAGGTGCAAACTGAAAGTATCAGTACTACAGTTTCACTGCCTTCAGCTAAAATAGCTCTGAGATAAATACTGCACCAAACTAAGCAGATGGGTCGTCTTCTGACTAAGATGTAAACTGAGAATTTGCAAAAATATAAGCAACAAAGAACTACGGTTAAATGAGTTCAGAGACAGAAACGGCACAATTGTGTATACAAGGACAAATTAAATTGTTCAATTAAATGTCTAGAATTCCTTGAAGAAATGGAGATCCTGGTCCTCGAGGGCTTCTATCCTGCATAATTTAGATGTGTTCAGTGTTCTCACTGTCAGTCACGCTTGTTTTTCACCCATGAGAAACCAATTTTATTGTATTTTTGTTTTTTTTTTACATCCATCATCTAAAACAGGAATGAATCAAAGGTTTTCTGATAGCTGTTTATTTAAATACCAGCAACAATAGGAGGTGGGATCTTGTGACTTTGGATTTGCTCTCGAGGGATAAAGGCAGCAAAGTTTGTTTAAACATTTATGATGCCTCCAGTTCACACAAAAACATCATCATTGGAATGCCCTTGCGAACCAGCTAACGTTTTGTCCCGGCACCACCTGCTGCCAGCCTCGGATGGCCTAAGGAGACTTTTTAAACGTAGAAATCCAAGCAGCAGAAGTTGGAACATGCACACACAGCTATACAGCTGCATCAACAGCTACACTGACCGGTTTGCAGCCTCAACATGTTGAGAACAAACTGTTCAAAATCACTACAGAGGCACTTCAAAACTAAATGCCCATGTAGGGTTGAGAGGTTAAATCTACTTGATGCATCGCAAACATGGAAGATTCTGAATTGGTTTTTCAAATGTCAAAAATCAATTTTGTTAATGGTAACCTGTGCTGCTACTTTTAAGAGAGTCAGCAGAGTAGTCTTTTTAACCTTTTGTTCGCTGAACCGTGAAGAATATGACTAGAATATAATTGCTGAAATTATAACTGACTTTCTTCTGTAATAACTATGAAACATTTGATTTGTGTGCAAATTTCCAGAGATGATAAGTGTGCCAACATTGAAAATGCCATAGGAAAATTAAGTTAGCATCCATGACATACAATATTGCTGTACATTAAACATAAAAAAATATATAAATCAGTGTTTATATAGTCATTTAAGTTTTGTGGATAATCAAAATGCATTGATAATCTTATCACAGTCCTCTGAATCGGAATCAAACTGAATCATGAGATGCCTAAAGATTCGCTCTTCTGATGTGTAAATTCACAAACTTTCATCAAATACAAAAATATTCATTTACGTTCATATCCTTGTAAACTGTGTTTGTGGTATCTAGAGTGGCAGTTCTGTCTTCCTATGTTCGTTATAATGCAATATAATGAAATTCTATTAACTTATATACCTGTTTTGACTGTTTAATCATCAGAATAACTAGGTTAATCTTCAATAATTCACCAAATTGGGGCGGGGTGCTTGTTACAATCATCTGGGACGTTACCAGAAGAAACTGTTTGGAAAATGATCAACATGTGATTGACGAATCTTTCATCCAGTCAATCAGGTCAATGGAGCTCAACCCATGGAACCAGTTGGTAAAGCCAATCAAAAGAGACAAAACATCTGTATCCTAGAGAAAATGCTTCAGTGTTGTTCTAAAATCTTCGTTCAGTGAAGAAAGTGATGTAACTGATGCTACAGGAGCACCCAAACCATCCTGTTTATGGGCCACATCAATACCATCACACATTAATCAATGCGGTAATGAAACAGTATATCATCATCTTTCAGGGGTGACTTTTCAGCCTCAGTGGAACAATTTAATTGCTGCCTTTAGGTTTTTACATTATGTTAAACTGCAGTAACACTTCAAAGCAGCAGCAGCAGCAGAACAGCTGCAGGGGGGAGCACTGGCAGTTTAAAATGCCCATTCCTAGTAGGGGTTTATTTATGATAATGTAATTATTACAAGAATTAAGCAGCCTTAAAAGTGGCCAAGCTGCTTTGTTGACAAAAATACATGTCAAGGCTAATATTTAAATTGAATCTGCAAACATCCTCCGTACTTTAAATAATTCTGCATCTGATAAACTTTATGAACGTTATGCAATTTCTTTATACTAAACAACCATTCTGCAAAGTAAAAAAAGAAAGTCTCATCAATGATTACTGTACCTTGAAGTAAAACAGCGGAACTCAGATGAAAACAGATGTTAACAATTAAAGTTTTAAAACTCCTCTGGATTTTTGTTGTCGTTTCGTGCTTTAGGGAAAACATCTTTTAAAAATGGCCTCAAATTTCTAACTTAAAACAGTACAATACTGCTGACATTAGGAGCCACTAATTGTAAAATGCCAGCTTTCTGTAACAGACTTGAATTAACAAATAAACTGACAGTTTTTTAAATTATTTTATCATTATGCAAATATTTCCATTTGTATGCGGATGACATTCAGCTTTATCTTCCTTTGAAATCCAGTGGTTCACAGTAATCAGAGACTCTGCTCAAGTGCTTGGCAGATGTAAGAGCTTGGTTGGAGCTGAACTTTCTTTATTTAAAAGATAAAAAGACAGAGGTTATTTTTTGGCAAATCTGACCTGCTGACAGGATGCAGCAGTGTGGTCAAGATGACTTGAGTCCTCTGGCTGTGTGTCAATTAGGAATTTTGGGGGTGATCCTTGATTCAGATTTTAAATTCAATAAACAGGTCAGCGCAGTAGTTCAGTCCAGCTTTTATCATCTGAGGCTAATTAGCAGATTCCTCATGATACCCTTCAGAGGGTTATTCGTGCTTTTATTACTTCTAGGCTGGACTAGTGCAACTCTCTCTACTATGAGATTGACCAGCCTCTTCTTTGGAGTCTTCAGCTAGTTTAAAACGCAGCTGCCCGTCTGCTAACGGGGACAAGATGTCATGAACATATCACCCCGATTTTACGTTCCCTCCACTGGCTGCCCGTTTCTTTTAGAATCGTTTAAGATTTTGCTTTTAGTTTTTAAATGTCTAAATGGTCTGGCACCTCTGTATCTTAACGCACTTTTACACCCTTACATCCTGAGTAGAACTCTGAGATCTCAGGATGTCAAACTCTTTGTTGTTCCCAGGACTCGGCTCGTTACTAGAGACAGAGCGACTGCTAAAACTTTAAAACTCTATTAAAAACTCATGTTTTTAAACTGGCTTTTAATTCCAAAGAGCATGACCATTAGGCCAGCCCTTGTTTTCGTCTACGCTCCTATCCTATTGTTTATATTGTCAATATTGTATTTGATTACTTACTGCTTTTTATTATTTGGTTGCCTTTATCTTTTTTTTTTTTATTTTATTTCACGTGTACAGCACTTTGGTTCCTTTTTTGTTTGTAAAGCGCTTTATAAATAAATTGAGTGATTGAAATAAAATTCCCCCTATTGGTTTATTGCAGAGCGTCATACAGTTATACTCTCTCTAGGATTTGAGACATGTTAATATAAAACTCGGTTTCATCCAGAAGGGACAAAGACTTTTCACTGAACAGGTTTTGCAGCCTGACAGACATCCTGTAGTCATGTTGGGAGCTGGTCAGAGTCCAGCAGAGTCAGATTAATGATTTACCTGCAGGAGGTCATCGCTGAGGACTTCTGTCTTCTCCGCTCTGTGGGTGAGAAAAGGCAACAGAGCGCACAGGTTAGCACCACGGTGAACATAACTCCCTCTCAAATCACAATACTCTCGAACAACTGGTTTCCACCTATAGCCTGAAAATTAAAACTGCATCCTGTGGCAAGATTTTAAGACTGGGTTGATATGTTCAAGCAAAACATCACAGCTGGATCTGTATTAAGTGCATATATGTTTGTTTGTTTTTTTTTATAATTTTCCAAAAACTGGGAAATATGTAAATGTTTAGTAAAAAATTATAAGCTGCATTTGAAATCTCTGTAAGCCAAGAAGAATAAAGGAGGTCCGTTTTTAAGATTTTGACTAAATTTGCTTCCTTTAAGCAGCAGCTGGTTGGGCTCATGGTGTTGCACACCCGGTGGCAAAACAGCCCTGCTACGCCTGAGCCTATTAATAGTAAAGTAACGGGTGAACTTGAAGGGGTCAGACAGATTAGATTCATTTTAAAGGAGTAGGCTGGGAAACACGGGCTCAGCTCAGACAGCTTATCGACACAATCACAAACGCTGAGACTTCTGTCTGAGGGTGAGAGTTTTATATACTTTATATGCAAATGCCACAAAACAGCATCCCCACGTTGATGCTTGTGCGCTACACATAAACATCTCGTTTTGAGAGTTTAACATAAGCTGTGAACTGGATGTAGAGCTAACTAGGGCTGCTGTGAATAGTTGGCATAATCCATGATGTGGATTATGTGAATTTGTTGATGTTAATATATTTAGTTGACACATAATTTTGGAAATTTATCTTTGAATTTGGTAAATGTTTCAACTGAAATAACTGTTTTTCTCCACAACGCTAGTATAAGCTGCGTATGCCAGTCGAGCTCCTGTCGGTTCCGTCTGAGCCATGGTTTCAAACTATTATGGCGAAAACACAGTCCAGAGACCAACACTTTCAAACTGAGCTGGGTTATCCCGAAAAGGTCTAAAGCATGGGAGGACTTCAAGCTACAATGAAGATAAAAGGGTGGTTTGTACTCTCTGTAAGGTTTCCTGTGAGGTTTTGCTGAATAAGCGCTGCACACAGGGGCTAAGTTGAGTCGTCAGAAAGAACAAAACCACCTTGAGTTTTCTTCTTTTTTTTTCCCCTAAATGCACTTTTTATTTTATTTCGTCATGCTCGAGTTGAAACTTAATACCTATATTTTGTACTTTCATTTTTTATTTTGTGGTGTATTGTAAACACCAAAGTTGGCTGTTAAATTAAAATGGAGAAAAGCGAAATTGTTGATATTGACTTTGAGGAAAATTAGCCGTTGAATGAAATAATTGAAAAATTAGTCGATAGATTAATTGAAATAAAAGTGGATAGTGGCGGCCCTTTTGCTAACAAAAGTAACGTATCTCCATTACCCTGTTTGCTCAGAGTGCTTCAGTGTCATATGTCATCTGTTTGTGCATCGAGGGCTGTGCAGGTATTGCTGTGCCTCACTGATGTGCAAACTTTTCCAAGCGAAAGCGAAATGGGTTACAAGACAGTCGCTCGCCTTCATTTTGGGAAGCGGAGCTCTAAATGAAGCCTGGGCCCTCCTCCAAAAAACAGCCCTCTATAAACTATAGTAACCTCCTCACAGCTGCTTTCAATTACAACACAGAGGCATGGGGAGAGCGAGAAAAACGACTGATAGAGAGGGCTCCATAATGTCAGAGTCAGACAAAAAGACATACGAGCATGTGATTTTCGGGATTCAGGAGTCCAAAAAGTGCCAAGCCAGAATAAACTCGAAACTCGTGTTGAATGGGATAACTATCTCTGCCAAGCTGACGAGGCTGCATCTCCTAAGCACACACAAACCTACAGACAAGACCTCCAGATAGCTGTGGAGAACATCTGAGCCGCACGCAAAACACACTCCAAGTGTGATTATAAAGCCACAGCAAGGAATCCATGTTCTGGTGTAGACTACATGCTGAAGAGCTCTTGGTGTGGTCCCGATCATAAAAACCAGAGCATTCGTCAAATAGACTTGTTCCTTTATACTCTTTTCGCTGCTTGGTCCTTTAGTCGAACAGATCAGACTTTCTAAAGCTGTTTGAGAGTAGTAAAAACAATGTAAACTGGAATATAGAAAAAACAATTTAATCAACATTTTTGTATGCTGCTATATGGAACACAAATTCAAAGAGATGTTCTGCAGTCTTTGTAAAAAAGAAAAGAAAAAAAAAAGGCAGTACAAATGCCAATGAAACACAAGCTGGCATCTGGTTCTACTAATGATCTCAGCAGAACATGAATGAAGCAAAAACAAAAACACCAAACAAAACCAGCCTAAACTGCAAACACGCCAAGGACGTTACAAAAATCGGAACTGGTAACACTTCTTGGTCCCGCCAGCAAGTACGCGAGGGTCTTTACACGTCTCGTTTAAACGCCACCCTGACCTGGTTGGGACTAAATGATCTGTCAGCACGTGAAGACGTTCAGATATTACGCAGCACTTCTGCATCCAACTTCGAACCACGCTTTTCAGAGAGCCGAGAATCACTATTGTTCTGTGCAGCATTACCAACAACCGTTCTGCCAGCATCATTTGATCTTGGGCAAACACAGTCGACCCCATCAGAGCCTCACTGAAGCAGCAGCCTTTAGAGAAATTGTGTCACTACGCACTGCATGTGATTTCTTAACAACAAAAGGTTCTTGCTGCGCGGCTATGGCCACTAGTTCAAAATGGTTACCATGGCAATCCACGACAAAGCGAGGGAGTTGAGGCAACGAGAACAATAGAGAGGCTGTTTTTGCTACTTGACACAATCGGCAGGTTGGAGAGGAAGAAAGGTATGAGCCTTGCTGCTGCAACAGTTGCCAGCTTAAGGTAGAAGGTAATGGATCCTGTTACAGATGAAAGAAGCAGGAGGAATAATGAAGTGACTCAGCTCACACAGTCTCTAATGAGGTTAGAGTCATTATGCAGGCTGCTAACCTAACATTAAACCTGAAGAGACGGCTTTAAAATTGAGGGGTTTCTATTCACTGTGCTTTAAGACAGATTCAGACAAAGCTAATCAGTGCATCCTGATCAAGCAGGATGTTTCCTTCCTGTTTAGTCTGCCAACTGCTTTATTATATCCACAAATCCTTTTCTTCCTGGAAAAAGACGAAAAGTCGTGAAAATGCCTATTTCTTTTTTGAAATCAAACAACTTTTATAAACCTGTTAAATTGGTCCTGTCAAACCAAAAGTAACACAAGACTCGTGTTAATTTAGGTACAACTGACTCTTCATCAGGAATCTAAATTATGTCAGATAAGTCTGGAAAAAAAACAACAGCAAACAGTTTTCCCTATCTTGATGGTTTTCTGTGATTTACCATTTGAATCGAAGCTGGAATAAAAAGAGCATCCCAACATAAACATCTAGATAATTACTGGCAGTTCTACAAAGGCGTCCTAGCAGACGCAGTAACTGTGGCACTGAGCAAAAGAGATCCAGGGAACGCCCGGTGTCAGCTTTCCATGTCCGTGCACCATTTGACATTCTTACAAGTTCACCAGTGACTGTAAATTACAGTCACTGACATATGATGAATATTAAAGGTCTAGCATTCCTTGTAGACATGCGTATCGTACACCACCTTTCAGGCCCCAGTTTTAGACCAGGTTCATCTTGTGTTGAGAAATGACGCAGTTGTAGCCGTTTTGAAAATAACGTGAACTGCGACTTTACGCAGTATCTTGAAATGTCAAACTATGCCTTGTGAATGACTCTCAGCACATCAAGAATTTTAGCTCAGTGTCTGTAAAACTAACTAAATTGTAGTCGTTTTGTGCGTTCTAAAGTCAATTGGCAGTGGCAGCGTTCCTAAATTGTTAATCAGTTGTAGATGAACATTCAATGTTCATTTTCTGACGATTTCAATAAACTTTGTTCGATGGTTCGTAAGACATTTCACACAAACAGACAGAACATATTCCAATAATTAATGTCGAAGTTTTAAACACAATCAGCTAGTGCTCAGAGCATAAGTTGTGGATCACTCTCAGCTACTACAACACCAAATTTAAGCTCCATATACATAAAACTGACTGAGCTACAGCCATTTTTATGTTTGTATGACTTTGCTGTGGCGGCCATCTTGAAACGATATGACTCCAAAAGTTAAACAGTTCAGCGGCGGGCCATAAAAATGTCACAATACTACACTTTGTATTAAATTTACAATGCCAGTAAATTCAGTTATTCATGACTGGCTGAAATCCCTCAGAAGTGACAAACCGTTTGCCTCAGGAAGCCAGGACATCAGTCAGTGTGTAGTTTTTCCACGCTTTATGAGCTCCACATGTGTTGACACTAATAGTCTCAGCTCAAATCCAAGCTTTGCTTCACTGTAACATCTGCATTTGACTGCCTGTGTGCAAGCTTTTAGCAGGCAACATTGTGTAAGTCAACTAATTTCTCCTTGAGCAACACAAAGATCGATCCAAGGCTCATTTCCTGGCAACGTAATCGCGACACAAGGGGAATCACGTTTGACTCGAAGCAAAACCAATCAAAGAAATCTCATGTACTGATGCTAAACTGGTCTTACTTTAGGTTACAACCTTTGATTCTTTACTGTAAAGATGGCACACCCAGACTATATTACACTGCTGCAAACATGGCAGATTCAAGTAAATCAAGACACTCCTCCACAGGGACATAAAAATCCTCAAAATGTTTCCTGACATGAATCATATGCTGTGGAAACTACACACACACACACACACACATCAGTTTCATTCTCTTCCTTTACATGAATTTTCCCAGCTCTCCCTCTGTCCTGTTCTCCAGAAAACATGTCTCTGGGAGACAGCTTCCTGTTTGTAGAAGAAAAAGGAGAGATTTCCTCAGAGCCGCTGCTTGCTGGACACAGTGTTCTACCTTCACACAATCACAGGAACCCGGGGAGGGGGGCAACTCACTGTATACAGAGACACGAGGAACAGAAACCTGTCGGACTGAGGGGAGGGAACATTCTTGCCCTAAATTGAACCACTAATGGACCACTCATTTATGAGGGTATCTAAATGGATTAATCTCACTTGTGCTTACAAAAAAAAAAAAAAAAGAATGATGAAGATGCACGTCTGGTTTCTGTATTACACTCTCGGGTTCTAATTTACTGCTGGTGCAGAGAGGAAACTACAAGTATTCCAGATGTTTAGCTTCTCCTGGTCTTTAGTTTGACTGCAGGATCACTTCTGGAGCAGATTCTTATTATTGCCTGTACCTTTTGCCCGTTTGTGTGTGAAAGTATGTTTGTCTGTTTGCAAAATATCCCGCGATCCACCAAATGGATTTGAATGAAATTTTCAGACAGTAATCATTGGCTGTACCTCTACAACTGATTCACTTCTGGAGTCAACTCCATTCAAGATGGCCGCCCCAGCTAATCAACCTTGGCAAACACAAAAATGGCTATGACGCACTCCGTTTTACAGATACTGAGCTCAAATTCAGTGTGGTGGTCGCCGAGCGTCATCCTCAACGAACACTTCAAGAGCTAACGGGTAAAGCCAGATCTCAGAATTTCCCTCGACAACATGCGTAATGTCATTTACAAGGTTTGACCAAATCGGACCAAATAAGATAATCTTAGTTTTAACGCTCTGGTATTAAAGTCGGAGGGCGATATGCATTCCTTCACAGACAAGTCAATGCTATAAAACGACAAGTTTAGGAAAGCAACTTGTCTTTTTTTTTTATGCAAAAGTAACAGTACAAGCTCACCATTGAGACTCGCTTAACTTTATGCTTTAGCAAGTCTTTTTGACGCTAACAAATACTTTGAAAAATTACTTGTTGCATTCCTATTATGGGTTCATTTTCCTTCTTTTTGCCAGCCTGCGCAGAGATAAAAACCCTCTCCCCCCCGCCACCAGCTCGTCAGTGACTCCATCCTGCACCTTAACAAGTGCACCCTTTCCCCCTCTGTATTTGTGCACAAAATACATGCAGACAGGCTCCACACAATGAGGAAAAGGAATCCCTCTGATGTGTGTCACCATCATGTTCTCACAGCAGCAGCATGAAGCCATTGTTGCTTTAAATATCCAGTTACACATGGGTGCTGTGTGTCCCTGCAGAAGAGCAGCAACGAAACAAAGCAAACATTGTTCTGAAAAAGCATCTTTTTTTTATGTTGACAAACTGGGAGGAAGGTGATGCTTAGAGACAAAACCAGTCACAGTTTGGGTGGATGTGTCCCATGACTCGGTCAGGTTTGCACTTTTTTTTTTAATTCACACTTTTCCCGCAAAGTTATGCCTTCAGTTAAGCTCAGCCTCTACTCATTAGGTTTTTGTTTTTGTTTTAAATAAGGATGTGATGATTTTCTTTAACCTTCTTCTTACAGCTACACCCTCCAACAATGGTTTAAAGGGTTACAAGTGAGATAGCATCTTAGTTAGGGAGAAACGTGTAAACAAAGTGTGTTTTTTGGCTTCAGTACTTGCCTGCCAACAGTTTGATTGGCGAGCTGCTTCATCCGATTGAACTGCTTCTTCATGGTGGCTCTCGGTCCCTCGCCGGTCAAGTATTCCGAAGTTACGCCTCAGTGCCAGGCTTAGGCTTGTCATGAAGTTCATGCAGGGCCTCTCCCAGTTTCCCCCCGAGCCGTCGCTATGACAGGGAAAAACAAGCCATTGAGCCGAAAGCCAATTAGAAAGTGGTTCGTAGCCGAAATGCTAGCACCTGAGCTAGCCCTTTTCTCCTTTCTACAGGAAAGTTTCCCCTCGAGGAGACCGACTGATAAGCGGACCTCCTCTTTTTCTTTTTTTTTCTTTTTTAATTTTAGTGTGAGGGGAGGGCTATTAAAGTCCCGAAGTAAAACTTTCACTGGCTCCAGCGGCTTTTCATGGCTCTCGCCTCGGTCGCTGGTACGGACCCGTTAGCTGACGGGCTAACGCAGAGAAGCCGAGAGCTCCGCGGCGGCAGCAGCAGCTCACCTCCGCCTCTGCCAGCACACAGAGAGGGGGGGGGAGAGAGAGCCGCAGGAAGTAACCATCCAGCACCACCTCCCTGCAGACACCCAGTTACAAGAAGTACGCTCAAGGAGGCTTTTTTTGTGTGTGTTTACTGTACCAATGATGCTCAAACAAACAGCCAATGAAGGACTGGGTGTTTTCAGGGCAGGGTTAAGGAGGGTGGGGGGCCCCTGGGCTGGAGCTAGTTTTGGGGGCCCTGCTCTACGGTGGCCCTGAAGTGCAAACCGCATCAACAAATCACTAAACACAACTGCAAATTTAGAAACACAAAAGCATATTCAAAACCACTGCGACGTCTTCAAAAACACAACGACAAATTAAAGAACGTAACGACATTAACCTAACGGAAGAGGTAGGTGCCAGTGGGGAAACGTGAGACGTCACTGATTGGACAACGGCACCGTTTGACATTTGAACCAGAAGTTATTCTGCCTGTAGCGCATTATTTAAATGTTACCGGTGACCCAAACGTAGCTGTAGCTGCTGCTATCCAAGAATATTTTGAGCCAGGACATACATACGAGGTGACGCTGGACGTGCTCAGGACTAATCAAGAAATTTAAGGTTCAAAAGCCAAACGGTGCCGTCGTCCAATCAGTGATGTCTCATGTTTCCCACTGGTACCTACCTCTTCCGGTAGGTTAATGTCGTTGTGTTTTTTAAGATGTTGTTGTGTTTTTGAATTTGTCGTTGTGTTTAGTGATTTGTTAATGGGGTTTGCACTTCAGGGCCACCGTACAATACTCAGTAAATTACAATACTCAGTTACTCAGTTTTTAGTCGCACAGAGCAGAGCTGCTCTTAGGTTTTATGCCATAGCTATTTGATTTGATTTGAATATATTTAGTAAAAAAAACAATGTGCATACAAATATAAATGGTACATACATTAAAAATACTAGGATAACACAAGCAAGTGAACAAAAATATTTTCACTGCACTCAGCATTAACACTCTTAATATCTGCAAAGGCAGAGAGGATACTGTAAGCTTTTTTATGTGTCAAATGAGAATATTTTTTAGCTCAGTGAATGCATTTTGGGTTTATATTTTGAATAAATGGATGGATTTATGTGAATTGTAATTGCCTTTTTCCAGGTGAACTATTCAAATACATACACAGTTTATATTTGTATACTTGGAGTTTTTCTGGCAAGTCGCATCTTTCAAACGTGCTTTTTTACGTTTGCTTTCGAATTAAAATTGCATTTAAATAGAGCTTTGTTTTGCAGTCACTCCTTATGTGTGTTTCTGTTGTTTTGTTTCATCTCAGAGCATGAACAAAATATTCATTGTTTCCAGGAGTGTGTTTGAAGATTTTGGTTCCCTGTGAACGTCAGATTTTTTCTTTTTTTTTTTACTGCAGTTGCCATGCAACATTTATACATTATATTCTCAATATAAGAAAATGGAGTTTTTGCTGTTCTCACTCCCCAGATGAGGGAGACTGTTGACCCATTTTGGATTTGGCCGTCTTTCACCTCACATACCCCACTGGATTCTCTGGTGTGGCACCATTTCAGACATGAACTCCTTCTCATGACCTGGATTTCTGTTGGTCTCACTGTCAAGACAAGTGGGTACTATAAAAACATAACATTCTATTCAGTCTAATGACCTTCATATGAGCAGAAAAGTCCCTATTCAAGTTGCAGTGAGTGATCCACATTGCAAAACACTAAAACCAACTTTTCAACAGAAGAAGAAAAAAGAAGAAAATCGAAGGCAATCCCACCAACTGAACAAACCTATCCCCACCGTGTAATCTCTTACCCTTAACATGACTTGTGTCACTGATATTGAGATTAAGTTGATCTGATTTTACTAATCCCGCATTTCTTCCAAAGCCCCTTTCCAATGCACAAGAACGCCCCATTGGTGAGGCTGAAAATGTGGGACGAGCCAGAGTCAAGCAGAGCATTTCTTGGTTTCAATTGAGAATCGAATGTTTGCTGATGGTGAAAAGATTTGGACCAAACTGAATGAAAAATATGTCAAAAATGGCTTTTTTTCACCATCTCTCTCTCTCTCTCTCTCTCTTTCCTTGTTAGCGGTTTCACCGAGCAGGCAGTCGACACACCCAGGGGTAGTAACCACGAAAACCCACTTTGCCAATTCTGTAACTCTGCGATGTGCAACGGTTCGGCGTCGAACACGTGATCGGAGTTAAGCGGCATGACAGGCAGCGAGTGTGATTACACCAGACCTGGAAAGTTCTTGTCTCTGGGAAGGAATGCCGTTGTAGAGCTCCCATTGGTAGAGCCCCACATATGCTGGGGGGTCGCAGGGAGTGCAGCAGGGGGTTCGGGGGTGGGGGATGGGGAAACGAGGGGGTAGCACAGAAGCATGAGTGAAAGATGAAAAAGCAGCTCGCGTGGTCCCACAAAAAACGGGTTCTGGCTTCTGTTTCATCTGCTGTAATTAATGCTACCTCCCCTTTCAAGTGCTGTCACTACAGAAACCAAAGACCCAGTTTCATCAAGATGTCTCTGCAGAGTTTAATAAATCCCTGTTTAGCCTAAAGCAGTGGATTTTAATAATAATCCCACAATCGGAAGGGTATTCAAACAGCTGAATTCCTATGTTTTAAAAGATAAATGTCTGCTATCCATTTGAAGGTAATAAAAAAAGGAGCAATCCTTGAAGGAATGCACACCGCCTGCCACCTTTCATGACAGAATTTTAGACTAAAATCATCTTTTGCTGAGGAATGATAGAGTTGGACCTGTTTCGGTCAAACCTTGAAAATATGTGCAATATCATGCAAATTTACAAAATGTCACGCTCGGTGTGAGTTGGGAATGACACTCAGTACTACCACATCAAATTTCAGCTCAGTATTTGTACATTTGACTGAGTTATAGCCATTTTTGTATCGGCTAATGTCAATGTGCTGTGGCAGGCACCTTTGATTGGATCAACTCTAAAAGTTAATCTGCTGTAAATGTACATTTAATTATGATTTTTTTGAAAGTTTCAATAAAATTTGTCCACTGGTTTGTGAGATATTTTGCTAACAGACAAAAAGGGTTGACTCCAACAGTTAATGCTAAAGTTTAAAGCAAGGATCACATGCAATGAGTAGCACTTGGAGCATATGATGTGAATGACTCTCAGCTACCATCACACAGAATTTTAGTTTAATACCTGTACAATTTACTGAATTATAGTCATCTTTGTGTTTTTTAGGGTCAGTTGGTTGTGGCAGACATCTTGAATTGAGTTGACTCCAAAAGTTAAGCAGTTTGTAGATGTACTTCCAATGATTACCTTTTACACGTTTCATAAAACTTTGCCCAGTGGTTCATGAGATATTTTGCTAACACACATACGGGCAAAAGCATTATCACCTCCGACAGTGGGCAATAATAAAAACCTCCCCTGATATGGGTCTTTGAAAACTGGAACTTATACTAATATACTAAAAATACTAATAGACTAATTTTTCTAAAGAAATACAGATGTGCAGCACAGTTTTTTTTTTAGATTTTAAACATACTTTAAATTTATTCACCTGAAAGAGACAACAAAAAACAGTGTTTATTTACAAGGTTTATTGTGTTTAATTGTAAAAACTCATTTTTTATTAGTTCTTAAAAGGAAACATCACATTACGTATTACTGGGAAAAAAATGTCAACAAAGAAAAAGTAAAAAACGAAACAAAACTAGAAGCTGTCGGAGAGTGCAAACCTCTGCCAAGGTCATAGCATCATTAAAAAAAATGTCTGATCCAAACTGTTTTTTTTTCTGCTCAGTGGTTCTAAACGCAGAGAACAGGCACCTGGCAGAACGCTCTTGAAGACGACAACATGGCGTGGCATCGGAGGAAGGGCTTTCTGTCAGAAAGGTAGAAACATTCAAGTTTTAAACAGGTTACAGGAAGTTAGACTTTACAAGACTGAACTGACATTTTGATAGCTTTTACATTTTTAACACAATCACAGTTGAAGAAAATTATATGATTTGTTGTTTTGTTCCAGTCTTCCCCTCCCCTTTTCAGGTTTTCTTTCACCAGACCGAGGCTGATTGCTGCAGCTGCAGCACCCGGATGTTGCTGATCTGGGCTGATTGGCGCCACTAATCTGAGCTCAGGCCTAGTCCCCACGTAGCTGGATATCTGGTAAACAGAATATTTTTTTATGCGATTTGGCCTTTCATCCACACGTAACCTCTGTTTAATAGCACTAAAAACGAATGATAATGAAACCTCCGGCCAAAGTGAAGATTTGCGAATTCTCCTTTTTTGTGTTTGCGTGTGGACATTGGTAACCGGAGATTTAAAGGTCTACGCAAGTAACGCGGCGCTGACATCACATATGTGACGATTGTTATTGTTTGATCATGCAGTAAAGGGAAAATGTCTGCTATCAGAGAGGTGCTGATTTTTACCTTGGTTCAGACGCTTTTTGCCTGTTTGTTTTTATAAACCCAACTGCTACAATATGTTGAATTGCAAAGGAGAAGGAGCGCTTGGAGGCAGCAGTTTTACACCAGCTGTCCCTCCTGATACGGAGGCACAACGCTGCCACCATTCAACATCGCAGTCGCAGCATGCGCCAGCATGTCAAACGTGTTTAAAACGCTCAGTGGTGAAATTCAGCGGGTTTGTGTGGACCTGGCTAGCTGTGGACTAGGCCTGAGCTGAACTAATATTCCTTGTTGGACCGTTAACGTCACTTGGTGATGGTTTACAGTTAGCCTCCTGAGTAATCTCTGTGTTTTGACTATTAAGTCTAAGTTTTTTTTTAACTTATCTGTGCTCCTTGTATATTCCTCCAAGTGTCCTGCCTTTACCTTTTGAGCTCCATTTCTGGACTATCCTCCAGATGATCCTCTCTGTGAATGGCCTCCTAAACAAAATGAGAAGTCAGCTCAGCTGCTCTGCTCACCTGTTCAGTCTGCCTGCCCTCTTGAGTACCTGTTACACTTATCTCACTTGGACTCCTGGAATCCTGCAAGAGAAAAGTACAATGCCAATTGTCAAACAATTGTCTGTTGTTGAACTCACCACTGGAGACACCTTCCCACATAATTCCACTTCCTATTCCCAACAAAACTCTTCCTTACCTGTTTCTCCTGTGAGTTTTTTTTTGTTTTTTGTTTTTGGTATCAGCTTTTCTAAATCCTGAGGTTAACCATCATGACAGAATTAAAACAGACATTTTTGTCTTTTTTTACCCCACCAGTGAGTGAGAAATTGCCTGTCAAAACCATGAAACAGTTTTTCCTCAAATCTCCCGAGAGTGCAGAGTGCTTACATTCAAACTCTCATTGACTTCAAGTGTATTTGAGCTCAAGGTTTTTCTTCAAAATTGGAAATGAACGGTCTCGTAACTTGTCATATCTCCTACATAAAAGACTGTAGACAATTTTTAATGTGATGGCAAGACGCTTTTGCCACTACCAGATCAGGAACGTTTTCACTGCAACTTATAGTTTATACACAAACTGTTTGTTCAAAGCTTACTTTCTACTCTGCTTTTCTGTCTGCTTTATTAAAGGGGGTATCTCACTGGGCTGTGACACGTTGAACAGCAGTCGTGAGGGAGTCTCCACAACGCCTTGCAACATTTGCGAGAGTTTTTAATTTCCTTGGCTGATTTGCAGAGGTGTGCAGTCTTATTGCTTGAGTTTTAAATATGCTTTGACACTTCAAACCCTTTTTGATTTTTTCGCAGGCGTCTTTAACTTGTCTCGAGTGCACGGGAGCTCTCCTCTGAGAAAAA
>JAOXNZ010000177.1:20213787-20233535 GCA_028566095.1 Kryptolebias brasiliensis | reverse complement strand
GTGTAAAAGCCTGCTTCTTTTCAGTAAATGCTAAAACTACTTTATTAATTCCCAAAAAAAACCCATTGTTTTCATATGATGCATTCTGTGTTCATCAGCAGATGTGCTACTGTTATCTTCTGCATTTTAAACAATTCAAAACAACTTTCCAGCGCTTAATTGCTGAGTACATTTTGAATTCAGAAAGGAAATAAAAGGCCTAGCATTCCTTGAAGGAATGCATATCACCCTCCGACTCTTATGACAGTTTTAGACTAAGATTATTGTAAAATGTGAATCGACAGAGTTGTAGCAGTTTGGGTCAAACCTTGAACATAATGTTATGTAAAAATCCTCAGAGCCTGTGCTGTGCAAGACTCTCTGCTACTACCAAACCAAACCATTTCCCAATATCTGTAAAATTGACTGAGTTATAGTCATTTTTGTGCTGGCTAATATCGATTAGTGCGGTGGCCATCTTGAATTGGATTGACTCCAAAAGTTAATCAGTTGTAGAAGAACATTAAGTAATTACTTTCTGAAAGTTTCATTAAAATCCATTCAGTAGTTCATGAGATGTTTTGCTAACAGACAAACAGGGTTGGCTCAAAGAGTTAACACTAAGGTTATAAGCAAAGATCTCCAGCAACATCTCCAGACTATGTGTTCTGAATGACTCTCAGCTACGAACACACCATGTTTTAGCATAATATTTGTAAAATTGACTGAATTAGACATTTTTGTGTTTTTTCTAAAGTAAGCTGACTGTGGCATCCATCTTGAATTGGATTGGCTCCAAAGCTTAATCACGTATAAATACACATCCAATGACTATTTCCTGGAAGTTTTAATAAAATCTGTCCAGCGGTTCATGAGATATTTTGCTAGCAGACAACCAGAGTTGATTCCAAAAGGTAATGGTTGTTGAAGCCATCTTGAATCAAATTGATTCCAAATGTTAATCAGTTGTAGATGTACATGAAATGATAACTTTCTGTTAGTTTCATTAAAATTCATTTAGTGGTTCATGAATTATTTTGCTAACAGATACGGGCAAAGATTTATCATCCAGGTTAGCTTTTATAAGCTCTTTCTCCCTTCACATACCCTGCTTTGGAAGAGATCCATCTCATATTCCTTTAGTTTCAAGCACAATATTATCTCATCTAGAAATCTTATTTAAACAAATTTACAACGATGCCTCCATCTGAAATAACACAGTCCTTGAAGATTCATGACGGTAAAATTTAATTTAAGTCCACATTCTCGTTGATGGCAGTGAAAATGGATTCCTCTCTGCAGCTTTTTGAGCACGGTGTCTAGTATCAAACGATGAAGAAATGGATTGCAACAGTTTCAACAATGTGAGGAAAGTGGATTGTGCACCAAGTGTGTGCGCAGTCGGAGAGTGTGGGTGTATGTGAAGTAAACATGGTAAATCTGAAACCATCTCTTCTGAGCACACCCAGCCGTGCCTCAATGTAGATTTTTGAGTAAAAGGAATGAAAATATTATAGGTAATTTCTCTGTCAATTTTTCAGTCACTCTGTGGTTGGTTAATGAATACATCTTCCATCATCAGCCTCCCGCTCCCATCCCCCTATAAAGTCCTGCCCTTGGTGTAATTAGGCTGAGAAGGAGGAGATGGTAGCAAGGGTTCATTTGCTTGTTATCCCACAGTGCCTTCCCCATTCTCCTTTTATATTGGCATTTACATTCTCGTTTATACAGCACTCTCACATAAAATTCAAATGTGACTCTGTAGAGTTGTACTTCTCCAACCTTTGGCTTTGTTGGGAAAATGTGCGGTTACGCTGAATAACAAGTGTGCGCTGTGTTGTTTATTCCATAGATGGGATACGCTTTAAAATAGCCTATAAAGCAGGGTGAACCTGGAAGCTCCCTGGCAATGTTTCGATTGCACGATCATCTCATTTCATGCCCCGCTAAAAAATTTAAACTAAGTACACAACAACAACGAAAAGGTCCTGCGGTGCTACAAAGATGTTACTCAAATGAGAACTGACTTCTAACAGGAATTAGTTTATGTTCTCCTTTCTTGTTTACACAAACCACAAATATTTTGAATTTGCAAGCTAAAATATTTGGTAACAATACATACCCAGCCTGGTATTTACATACTGAGTACTTACATGGTACCCACATATACCTACAGGTTGTGTACCAGGTACATATGAGCTACATAACTGGTACCTACCTAGTACATACTGGGTACATTCCTGGTGCTTACTGGGTTGGTAGCTGGTAAGTACCTCATGCTTGCAGGTTACATACATGATACTTGCAGTGTAGATACCTGATATGTACCTGTACTTAAAGGGCAACATACCTGGTACTTAGTAGTTATTTACCTGGTACTTAACAATTACATACCTAGTAGGTACTTTGTACTTGCAAGGTACATACCTAGTACTTACAGGGCAGGTACCTGATAGATACACTGTACTTAAAGAATACATATCTGGTACTTACCAGGTATTTACCTGGTACTTCACAGATAGATACCTGTGCTGTACCTTATCCTTGCAGGGTACATACCTGGAACTTACAGGGCAGGTACCCGATAGATACCTTGTACCTAAAGGATACATACCTAGTACTTACCCAGTATTTTTCAGTACCTTAGGGGTAGACACCTGTTCTGTATCTTATCCTTGCAGGGTACATACCTGGAACTTACAGGGCAGGTACCTGATAGATACCTTGTACTTAAAGGCCATATACCTAGTACTTACCCAGTATTTATTGGTACTTTAGGGGTAGATACCTGTTCTATACCTCATCCTTGCAGGGTACATACCTTGTATTTAAAGGCTATATACCTAGTACTTACCCAGTATTTATCAGTACCCTAGGGGTAGATACCTGGTCTGTATCTCATCCTTGCAGGGTACATACCTGGAACTTACAGGGCAGGTACCTGAGAGATACCTTGTACTTACAGAGTATGTACAAGGTACTTACATATTACTTACTGAATAGGTACCTGGTATTTAAAAAAGTTGCATTGTATTGTTTTATTCATCCTTTTTGAACAGTAAACAGTGTGCCACAGGATGTGTTTGATAAACCTTAAGGTATATATTTTTTGTTAAGAACATTGTACAGAAGAAAAGTGCCTATTTAACCAAGATCGCCAAGACTTGAAGCAAAATAAAAAGCAATACACAACCGAATAACATCTCCCAATTTGAAAAGACAAAATGAATAAAAATAATAAACACTCACACCTAGTTTCTTAGCAAGCTGAGTTGTACTGTGCTGTTCATCAGTAGGTAGTACTTATTAAATGCCTGGCGATGTACTGATCAGGGTTTATTAGACACTAAAGATTGTTTTGAAGCATGTAAATTATGACCCATTTGGCTTTCCATATATCCAACTCAAACTCTCCACTGCTGCCGTAGATCACCAGGGCTGCAAAGCTTTAACACATAGCTGATTTACAAGGCAAGTTTTCAAGCTCTGTTTGAATTAGCTTTTCTTGCTTTGCTTTGGTATAGAGGTGCTTTTGGTTCTGTCTACTTCTAACCCTTCTTTTGTAATGGACTATAAATATCTCATTTAGCCCTTCAGATGTTGCTAATTGATTGTTCAGTGGATTAGGTAAAAAACTGTTCCTAAAGTTTTTGTTCCCACTGACGACAGTCCAATAAAGATCCAGTTTGTTTCCATTTTCAGCAGTAAGATTTTTGTTTGATTTAGAAGTAATCTGCCTATATATAAACGTGTTGTCTGCGTTTGACCTGTCACACATCATTCCAACTCTGTGTCCACAAAGCACACCCTGTGGTGAAATGATTCTCTGAGGTCTTCAACTTGAAGATCAGGTGTCATGCTGCTTTTCATTTGTGTTTGACACTATCTGGGCAAACACATTCCATTTCTTGCCTTGAATAATTTATGTACTGCCAAACAATGACTGGAACAGGAGACAGTTTTAGAGTTCTGAGAGAAAGGGAAACAAGGCTTCATTTTGGTCACAATCCACTCCGGACTCTAGGTCACTCATGAACATGTCCATCACAGAAAAATCATTCTTGCTTGCACATACACATACAGCAATAAAGAACTGGGAGTGGAACCCAGGACCTTCTTGCTGCAAGGCAACAGTGGAAACCAACTGCACCACCAGGCAACCCACAGACCACAACCTCTTTGTTCAAACCTACCATTTAATCTGTGTTGGCAGAGTGCCGTATATAAAATCCATGACCCATAACTGCCACTAATCCACCAACTCATTTACATGTCAAGTGTGTGCTCACTGACACAGTGGCTCTGATCTGCTGAGCTAATGCTCTCGGGTTATCTGTTTGTCTGAGTACACAAGTTAATTCCCTCTTGCAGCCGAAAAGCCTCTGAAACAGAATTTAGTCAAAACGACACTGTAGCTTTAGACTTTAACCCTGGGAAAAAAGGTGGCCCTGCCACAGCTACTGTTAGAATCTCTAAAACAGACCCTCCTGCTAAATATCTGGCTAAAAGACCATTTTCTAGCGAGTTAAAATAAAGACACTGCAGTAACTGGGTTCATTTTGGAAATTTTAGTAAAATCATTTTAACAGTGAAGCAAATAGGTTTAATTTAGTTGTTTTTCCAATACACATGACTCCCAATAATGCCAACTTCCTCTAATTTTGCTGGCATGTTTGGTTCAGGGTTGCTTTGAATTGCCGCTTACTAAAAAAAAATCAATTTACTTTGAAAGTCGGGACTCAGATCTGGCAAAGATGTCACATTCAACTTAATCAAGTTCCAGCTGCAACTCAGAAAACAAGTAGGATGTGCTTCTTGTTGTGCTCAGCAACCAGGCTAACTCCTATTAGAAATACAAGCTAATGATGTTAACGTTTACGGTTGTGTATACATTAAAACACTGTATCATTGTTTTGTCAAAGATCTAGTACAGCACCTGTTTATGGTTTATTTAGTGAGATATGAACTGACAAAAGTGAAAATGAAATGTTTATTACAGCAGCTATCACATTTTCATGTGCAAGGTAGCCATATTTGTTCTCGACCTGGGTGCTGGTCAGGACTCTCCAACTTTTCAAGTCAAAAGTCCAATTTCAAGGAATGATCCAGTTTCTAATTTGAAATGTAGAAACTTTGACTTTGAAGTACAAATGAAATGCATCAAAAAGTTTTGTTTAATCCTTGTAATCAGCTCACACCTGTCATTGTAGAATTTGCTAATTTTAATTCTAGCACTGAGTGTTTCCTCTGGGCGCTCCGTATATCGTGTTTATTTTTTAAATTCATTATGTTACAACCTTTTATAAATTATTTAATCCACCTTAAAATGAACAACTCAGTGGTGATTATGTAACTACGGCTATTTGGTTAAAAACTAGCTTAAACTGGAAGGACTGTCACTTCAGAAAAGAAGTATCTGCACACATGTGTGTACCATCAACATAAATTATAACTAGACACAAAAGCAAAAGCTGGAAGTTGAAGTTACATAGGACAAGCGCCCCCTAGTGGCTTGCTGCAGTTCAATTTCTAAGTCCTCCATGTAAAATAAATGGGACATTTTCCTGATTAGAGAAATAAAAACACACTTCTGATCAGGCTTCTTTAATGTGTTGATTTTTGTCATATTGTCTTCACCTTGCTACTATATGTTTGAATATGCATTGTCATTTTAATGAGTTATTTGAGGTTTTAAAAAGTGTCATTCTACACTGTGATTGACAGGGTGACAGCCTGTTAGCAAGTTGGGAGGGTGTGTAGGCGGGACTTTTGTATTGAGGGTACATCCCCACGTCCTTAGTGCGCAGATACTGTCTCCATTAACACTACATGATAGCATAACCCCTCCAGATATTTTAGCTATTTTGGACAATGGAAGTTAACCGAGTTACTTCATCCATCTTTATTTATGTCAGTGGTGCATACACTGCACATGCAAGCAAGCATGTTGAGTAGGAGCTAGTACAAAAATACTTTTTTCATTTATTTATTTATTTTATTTATTTCTGAATTTTTTCTGTTGTTAAAAGACAAAGTTGAACCTGTTTTGCTAACAAAATAAAAGTAGCAATCGTTACTTTTGGATGTCAAAATTTAAAAACAAAGACGTTGCACAATCTGTTAGCATTCAGAGGATGTGCTGGGCATGACTCTCAGCTACTACCACACTAATTTATAGCCTAATTTAATGTAAAATGACTGAGTTGTGGCCATTTTGGGGTTTGCTAAGGTTGATTAGCTTTGACGGCCAACTCAAATTGGGTTGACTCCAAAAGTTAATTGTTTGTAGTGTTACATCTTGACGATTACTTTGTAAGAGTTTAAATAAAATTCAACCAGATGTTCAAACAACCAAATACACACACACCTATGTGCAACTACATGACTGTGCAACTTTTATAGTGGCGATAAATAAATGAGGGCAAAATAATGGTTAAAATAAAGGCATTAGCATGTTTTGGTCAAAGCTTGTCAATAATATACAAGGAAGTGTCGATCCTTTTGCCCACTTTTTCACTGTTAGCATCGTAAAAGAAAGTTGAAAGCTTTACTGGGGCAACTAGAAATGTTCTTACAAACCTCCTCTTATAAGCAGGGCCGTATTAAAATCATGTGCAATTGATGTTATGTGCAGACTCTCCGTGCTGCTGTACTGAACTGCAACACAGGCTGGTCCACGGGACATATACGAGCCCCTAGGAGCGGTGCGGGCGCTGCTGGTGCTTCAACTTGTCTGAGGAATCCCGTCACTTCACCGTGCTCACTCAGCCAACAAACGCTGACCTCGACTTCACGGGGCGATGCTGCAGCCAGACTTAATATTCAGAGCTTTGTAGCTGGTTTAGTGATAATCGAGAGCGATGAAGGCACAGCGTGCTCTCCTCT
Organism: Kryptolebias brasiliensis; assembly: GCA_028566095.1. Lineage (NCBI taxonomy): Eukaryota > Metazoa > Chordata > Actinopteri > Cyprinodontiformes > Rivulidae > Kryptolebias > Kryptolebias brasiliensis. Next base: position 20,226,671 of record JAOXNZ010000177.1, on the reverse strand, counting down.
GTGACCTTGTTTAACAGTTATTAGCATTCAGTGGAGATACGGCATGTGAGTTTGGCTAATCTCTTTGTCGTCGTTGTGAAATAATCTCATGTTTTTGCAGTAAAAGCGTTCTGTTTGTCGTCGAACTTTGGCTATTTATATATATGTACATCACTGACAAAAATGATCAAGCACCAGACTGCGTTGAAAGGTCATGTGACGGTGTTGTCACATCGTATCTATCAACTTATCGACTTTTTCCTCGTCCTTTGCACCGAGCTTACACAGCTGATCTCGTCAGTTGCTTTTCCCATTTTGGGGCTTTTTGTTCTGTTTGTGTCAGTTTCACATTCAGTAAAATTGTGCTTCTTTGTTGTTGGTTTTTTTGCTTCTATTTTCATGTTTGTTTAGTTCTGTTGCCAATTTGATTTTTTTAATGAAATGAAAATAACTGATTATAGAAGATCTGGCACACATCCATGGTTAAGTTAACTTTCAGTAATTTGAATTATTATCAGTGGACCACGCAAATACATTTTATTAAACCTGCAATAAAACCTCATATAGATGGATCTACCTTTATTAAAAAGACTCTTTTGTTGCATTGACTTAGGATTGTGACAGCTCTTAGACACGTCTATCATTTTAGTCTTTTTGGTTCAATATAGTTTTAAATTTTTGACTGAATAATTTCTTCTGGTTGCAGTTTGGAGGCAAACTTGTTCAACAACAAAATAGTTTGATCTTGTTAATTATTTCAGATTTGATTGTTGTGAGAAAATTGGCTCTCGTGTCCCCACTTTGTCGAAGACGATAACCCCATCTCCTCTGCCCCCCTTTGTCTCCTCTCCCCTCACTCTCGCTGACATTTCAGCAACGTTCCCTCCCCCCATCCTTTCCACCACTTCCCTATTATCGCCACCATCTCAGCCACCCTTTGTTCCACACAAGTCAGCAGAAGGTCTCTTTTTTTTAATATATCACATATCTGTCCCTCCCATGCACTTTTTATTTCAGTCTTTATCATTTTGCACACTTGAGCAAAAACAACCCAATTTATTAATCTATCTGCTTCGTAATACACCTGGCTGTATGATCAGTATTATTCGGAAGAAAAAAGAACAGATTTTTTTAAGACTCATATTTTACTTTAATGTTTTACCTTTGGCTGTAGACTTAATTTGCTGTATATCATTCATCATGTACAGATGCTTAAGGAGTTTACCATTCTACTGGTATTCTTCCGTCATGAGCTTCAATTTGCAACTCCTCCCACAGCTTTAGAGAATCCTAAATAAAAAATACATCAAAACATGCATCTTAATCGGGAATAATGTGTTGACTTTTAGTAGCAGGATACTGTATGGTACTGACATTTTGATATCGTTTATGATGTTTATGCAGTTGCAGTTGATGGTTTATGAATTTTGAATGCTCAAATTAGAGTGTGACAACTAAGTTTTGAGTTGTCTGAACTCTCTTAAATTATAAAAGAAAAAAAAAATCCTCTTCTCACAAACATTGCACTTCAGTTTATACATAAAAACTAGCCATTTTTGTCTTTTTTCATCCAATCTGTACAGAGAGCAGAGTGCCAATATCACAGTTTAGTGGTTTTTGTAGACTTTAATGACCTTTGCCAAAGAGGTATATGATTTTAGTAACATTTGTTTGTTTGTCTGTGCACAAGATTACTCAAAAAGTAATGAATGGATTTTGATTAAATTTTCAGGAAATGTTGAGGTTGTCACAAAGATAAATAAATTAATAAACCCCAATCCGGCTTCTACAATTTTTTCATGACCCTATGGCCTAGGCGGAGGTTTGCGCTCTCTGGGTTCCTCAGCAAACAGTAATGACATCACATGATGATGTCATCAGTCCCATTTCACATCACAATGATAATGGGTCTCTGAGTGTTTCTAGTTATGGTTTGCTTTACTTTTTTGTCAGTTTGAGTTTTCTATAGATCCTTTTTTTCATTTTGTTTTCAGTCTATGTCCACATGTTCCTGTCTAAATGATTTCTGCCATTGCTTTTTGTTTTTATCCATCAGTGTTTTTGATACTTGTTTAACCTGGCAGTTTTTAGGTTTTGATTATCCATGTTCCCAGGCATTATTTTCCCTCAGCTCCTCTGTTTTGCCTGTCACACACACACACTAGTTGTGCATTCAATTTGTAATCACCCCACCCAGTACTTATACTCCTGCTTTTCTCAGTCAAAACTGTCATTAGCGTCTATTGTATCTGAGCTCGGAATTTTCTCCTCAAAACTGGAACTGAAGAGTCTTTATAACCTGTTGTATCTCCCACATAAAACACTTTAGACACACAAAAATTGACATGTGACGTTCTGCCACTTGCAGTTAAGGATTACGGTTCAGTCCCAAATTATAGGGCTTTAAAAAAGAAAGTTAATTGGATTTTGGAATTTCAGGCAATCGCTGCATTATCATCCTTTAGAAATGTTCTAGTTTTTTTTTTTTTTCTTGTTTTCAGCCTCTGCTGCTGCAGTTAAGGGATGGAAAGAACAGGTGCACTTGAAGCTGCTATTGGCATTTCCCTGCTGTGGAGTAAAGTCTCCTAATCAGATCAAGACAAGAGGATCAATGTCAGTCCTTAATGTAAGATTGGTCACTTCAGTCCTAGTCACACTTGAGCCACTGAACTTCTCCCACATGAACATCTGTTGGCTCAGACTCAGACTTTCTTTTATTTTTTACCACTCCCATTCTTTCACTGTATTTTTCCCCATTTTTTTCCCGGCCAGATCTAATTAAGTTGGCCTCAACACTTCCTGATTCTAGCTGACTCATGCTTTTTCAGCTCAAGGGCAAACTTAGCAAAAGGGTCACCCTGCTCTCACTCCTATCAAACCATTAATGCTATTTCCCGAGCAAGTCACTGTCTTCCTTTCTCCCCTCTGATCTGCTTTGTCTCAGACTCCTTTTCAGATGACTCTAAATGCAGTCAGGCTTTCAGAATTCTTGTTAGGTCAGCAGTCAGTCGATATATGGTGCTTCTCCTTCCACAACACTTTCAGTTTGGCCCCAGATGCCTTCTTCATAAATCTGTGTCACTTTTGAAATATAGTAACTAATGGTGAATGGGAGTGTTGATGCTAATCCACCATTATTACACCTTTGAGCCAGCAAAGTTAGTGAGTATGCAATACTCCAGTCCAACAAACAACACTACTTTAACCCTGTTGGTTCAACCATGTTGGCTTCATATTCTTAAACACACATTGTCACATGACTTGGCCTTGACCAGTCCTTTCTGTTTCATCTCCAACAACATTGAGTACAGCACTGAAAAACTGGAGCTATCTCAGCATCAACTTTTTACTGGACCAGGGCAAAGAACTACTTTCATCAGGGTCTGGAAGCCAACAACCAATGAAAATGTTGGAAGTGCCATGGTTGAAACTTCCAAGTTAGTTTTACCTTTTGTCTGCTTAAATCAGGACATAAAAAAACAATCAGCTTCAACATTAATAATATGTTGAATTAGCCATAGATTAACTAGCTCATTGTCTCTCAAAATTATGCAGTTTTAAGTGAATGTGGATCAAATGTACCAGAGATGCTTTGGTGGTAAAACCCTATTGGTGGACAGACTGTGGAACCTTGCATCAGGATCTGTGTGGTTTCTTTTTTATGGTTATTTGGTTAATGTTTTTTGCATTTTCTCTTTCGTTATAATCTCTATTTAAATTTGTTATTTTTTTGCATTTTTGAGCTCTCTTGTGTTTAATTTTATTCCTGTTTCCCTGTGCTACCACCTTCCATCCATCCATTTTCTTTACCCACTTTTCCATTCCGGGTCGCGGGCAGCCGGTGCCTATCTCCCACAGTCACTGTGTGAGAGGTGGGGGACACCCTGGACAGGTCGCAAGTCCATCACAGAGACATAGAGACAAACCATTCACACTCTCACTCACACCTAATGACAATTTAGAGTTACCACTGAACCTAACATGCATGGTTTTGATCAGTGGGAGAAAACCGGAGTACCTGGAGTGCATGGGGATAACATATAAACACACAGAAAAGCCCAAGGCCAGGAGGCAATCCTGGGATCTTCTTGCTGTGAGGCGACAGCTCTAACAACTGCACCGCCGTGCCACCCCTTCTACCAGCTTATTTCTCCTAAGTCAGTTCTGCTCCTCAGTCCTGCCGCCTTCCATTCCCATCCCTGTAATCATTAGTCTCATCTGTCACCACTTACCTCATCAGCCCAAGTCCATTTATTCTTCCAGTCCTCACTCACCTGCAGTCAGTCATTTTGGTTTCATGCGCTGTCTGGTTTTCCTCCGTGTTTCTCCTATTTTTCTCATTACCTTGTATTTTGCTGCCACGCTAGCCTTCTTGTTCATTTTATTAAATCTTTATTCTTTTCACCGAGTTGTAGTGTCAGTCTGCATCATTGAGTCCAACAGTAACTAAACCGTGACACCATGGGCCTGTTCAGACCTGGCACTAATATATATCTGATCACACATGGACACCTCTTTATTTAACTGTTCACATCTGGCAGTAAAAAGCATTCTGAATGATCAAACCTGTTACCCGCTCTACATGGAAATAAATGCATTACACAGCCCACTGTCAGCTGAGCAAAAGGAACTGTGTACTTTTTTTGTTTTTCTTTTTGTCTAAAATTATTGAAAAATACTACATTATATGAAAAAGAGACTGCTAATAGACTTGTATTCATTTTTTGCATTTATTATTGTGTGAATAGGCCTGGAAATGCTTTCAGAATAAGCCAGAATCTCAAGGCAGAAGAAACTTAAAAAATGCAGTTTTGTTCATATCAGGCATTAAAACGCCTAAAGTAATACAATTTAATATGCTTGCCTAATAACCAAAGCTGCTAGGTTTTCCTGTCTCTGTATTTCATAAAAGCAGCATCCTCTTCACTGCACCTGCACTGTCAAGAGTTTGTGTCTGGCAGGCATATTTTACACAACTGAGCGATAATGCACACCCCAGCATAGATTACTTGCACAACTTAATCATGTGGAGGGTCATGGGGAGTTGGCACCTTTAATAATATGTGCATATGGTAAGTGCATAGTTGTGAACTGGTAACTGTTTTGCACCCTATTGGTACAAAATGGCAAATAAATATGAGGTGGGGGTAGGACCAGTTGACCAGCACCCCTATGTAGCACATAAAAATGTAGGTTAATTTAGTTTTAGAAGAGGAATTTTTATTTTTAAAACTATTTATTTCCAAAATATCTCTTGGGCTTTTTTATTTTTGCCAGATTTGCCTAACACAACAGATGCCATTAGATCTGATCAAAGTGGTTTGTGGGAAATTTGCAGGCTACTAAATTTTACTGGTCCACTGCTGTCCTAGTGAGTAGAGAGTTTCCTAGGGAAGTGTTGTTGCCAAGTGACAGGGTGTCTTTGGTGCAGAAAACTGTTTTAAAAGGTGGTGAACATCAAAGTCACTTCCATGTGAATATCAGAATGCATAGTAGTCAATATGATACAGTGAGAAGTAGATACATGTGATGGTCTAGTAGGTTTTCAGATTGGTGAGTGTCAAGGTAAGGATGTGGGGGTTTTGGCAGTTGCTATCATTAAGGAGAAGAAATGGAGTTATTTGGGGGGGTTGAAGCTGTGACAGCAGGCAGGGAGAGGTGGGAGAGGTTTCTTGTGCGCAAGTCTGTATGGTTGAGTTGGATTGATACTGTCAGAAAGTAAGGGTGACTCCATTCTTGTTGTGATGTTTGATTTGAACCTCTTGGCACTTTTATCTTGTTTACATGAAAGAGTTAACATGTGCGTGTCAGCACGTGCCAGTGGCCTGGCATGGAAACTACAGCAGATTTAACAGGCAAAGGATTACCATGTAAACGTGTAACTTTTTCCCAACAACTTTGGAAAATCTGTAATGTTTCCAGGAGATCAGTCAAATGTAGCCTAAATGTTTCTATTTTGGAGCAGGAGCTTCTTTCTTGGTCGGTGCTCTCAGTCCATGGAGATGGTTTCACTGTGGACGGTGACACAAGTGTTCCAGCAGTTGCAAGTTCATGGCAGGATTGAGTCTTGGTGGTTCCAGGTTTCTTACTGAACATTCAATTGTTTTTCTCATCTGAGGGTGACAAATTCCAGTGGACCCTCAACTGTGGCTAACACACTGGGTGAATCAAAGAACTGGATCATCATATTGCTGTTTGCTTTTTTCATATAATATTACCAGAACAAGCTAGAAGGTCTTCCACAGCCCAGAAAGCTTCTACTCACTCAGGCTAAAGTTGAAACTGCTGCAGAATTTCAAATAGTTGGTCTGCACAGTCTTTCGGGATCCAGCCTTGGTCTTGTTTAGTTTCTCTAGATGCCCTTCGTAATAAGCTGGAGTAAAGAGGTCTCAGTAGCCCATTTCACACTATGATTCCATAATATGGTTGCTAAGATGATCTCCTTTTTAAGCCACCTTTGATTGTTCACAGATAAATCAGTCAAAGCAGCCAAGTGCCACAGCAGTGTGCACTTTCACACATGAAGCCAGCATCACAGGACCAGTGGAGTGACAGCAGTGCCCTACTCAGTGTTTCACACTGCATGTGCCAACCCCCATTTCACACGTTGCTAAGATGCCTCTTTGACTCCGGCACAAAGTAGTTTTTGTGCATGAAAAAACTACATACGGACTTTGAAAGCTCAATTCAGTCCAGAATAGACTTTCCTAAACCTTTCAAAGCAACAAAGAGCTTCTAGTTGAAAAGGAAAAACTTGAAAATTTGCTGACTTGTCTTTTCTTCTAAAAAAAAACAAAAAAACCCCAAGTCAGCACCATATGTTTGTATTTTGCTTCTGGTCTTTATCACACTATCAAGAGCCTAAAAGTGCTTTTAACAAACAGCACCGTCTGCTCTGAAACACCTCAGTGAAGCAATTTCCCATGTAGCAACATGACATCCTAAATGAGGCGTGTAATTTTACTTCCTGAAATGGATAGCTGCTCTCCTCTGACAAATCTGATGAAAGATGCATAAACACTGGTTTGACTGAAGCTGAAATGCATGCCTAAGTCTTTATCTACAAGCAATATGTTTGCTCACAACATATTTCTGTGGCAAGTCATATTGAAAACAAGTTCCATCCGTCCGTCCATCCATCCATCGGCACTCTCCAGCTCCTCCTGAGGTATACCAAGATGTTCCTGGGTCAGGGAGGATATAGTATATAATCCCTCCAGTGAGTTCTATGTCTGCCCTGGGGTCTTCTCCCTGTGGGACAGGCCTGGAAAACCTCCAGAGGTTTAATCAGATGGCCGAACAATCTCAGCTCAATTCTGATGTGAACTAGCACTAGCAGTGGCTCTAGTCCATGTTACCCCAGATGACAGAGCTCCTCATCTTATTTTGAAGACCATAGAGGAAGCTCACTTCTGACACTTGTGCCCAGGATCTCATTCTTTCGGTCACGATCCATATCTCATGACCATAGGTGAAAATTAAAATGCAGATGGACTGGTTTGTGGTATATTTTAGCTCAGCTCCTTCTTCACCACAACAGACCTGAGCAATGCCCTCATTATTGCAAACAAGGCCTCTATCCATCAGTCCATCTCCTGCTGTCATTTATGATTCCTAGATACCTAACCTTTATTGTCTTCAATAATTCTCTAAAGCCTTTACTGTTCTGTGCAGCAGAGAAACAAACATGAATGAAATGAATGCATAGCAGCAATAGAAGGATGAAGAGGATAGAGCCAGATGATAACTAAGCTTGTTCAGAAGTTAATCCTAAGGTTGTTAACCCATCCAGTGAGAGCTGTAATTAGACAGAAAGGCATCACAGGCTGGCTAACACTGTTTATGATGATTATCACATTAGACTGGTGAAGTCTGTGTTGGGAATTCCCTCCATATTGGATGCCTTAAAATACTGTATGTTTTTTCAATTTGTACAGTTAGTTAAAAAGACAGGCAGCTGCAGGCTCCTTCCAACTTAAATCCTTTTATTGTTTGAACCATGTTTAGCATAAATGAGCCTGTTCTTAGTGATGTCTACAAGAAAATAAAATGTAAGAAACCCTTTGGTGGGTTTTTATCTTTGTAGCAGTTGTTTTAATAGGTACACAGTTTGATTTCTTTATTTCTCTGTGTAATGGAAAATTTGGTTCTGCATGAGGACATCTGGTAGTTACTGGGAAATTCCTGTCTACTGACCTTTTCAGTCTTTTATTGCAGACATGTGTTCAACTTATGAATACAGATTGCCTGCTGCCGCTCTCATTTCTCTCACCTTTATATCCAAAAAGTCACTGGGAGGATTTACATTTCACACAGATTTTCATTATCTCAGTAAATACCAACGCAATCTTCTGCTGGCACCACTGGAAACCTGTATAGGGGAGCAGGTAGGAGGTGTCATGGTTGCAAGGTAGCATGCAGGCAAAAAGAGAACAGAGTCATGATTTAAAGAGGACATAAACTTAATGCAGGTCTAAATTTTCTTGAGCTGACAAGCCACAGAGGACAAAATCTTGTTCAGAAACAATGCAGGAAAGAATTTTTTGCACTTCAGTGGATTCTGCAGCTCTTTGCTAACTTATAAATGTCAAAACAATTTATTACATTACAAATATGTATGCTCATGTCAAATGTCAGGATACTTTTACTAACAGGGCTGCCGCTTCACCTACCACACATCCCTCCCAAAGTAAGACTAACTTGCACTAATTCATGCTTCTCACAACATGGGCTTATTTAGTCGTTTAAGCATGCAAGGCTAATTAATATAACACAAGTTTCAAAATAACAATAAACAGTTTAAAAGCAGAAAAAGAATACCTAATGAATGCTAATCTCAGCTGCTGCTTTATGATTTAGGACTGTTGTCTGTTTCATGTTTTAGCTTTAAAAATGACCGTGCCCACATGGTTGGGGCATGCAGTGAATTAAAGTTTACTCACCCCAAGTCCTGCAGCCGATAAACCCTCCAATAAAACAGAGGCTTCAGTCCCATCACCTCTATTTTACAGAAATTAGCTTGTTTTTAAAAAAAAACAGTTTTGTTGAACCAAATTTCAAAATCAGTGACTGATTTTCATTAGTCATTTTTCTCCCTATGATTACTTTTGTCAGTTTCAAGTTATTCCATTGACCTTTGTGGGTTTTTCTTTGTTTAACAAAAGGGTACAATCCTTCTATATTTATAAATATGCTGTCATTAGATCTCAGTAGTAGGCTACTTTTAATGCTGTTGATGTAGGGGGGTGATCTGACAGACTGTGCATAAAATATCAATTATTTTTGAAGCAGAAGAATATCTCTTTCACTGATCATGCTTTTGTTGTTTCCTCACAGGAAAGCTATAGTAAAGTCTTAGCAGATGACTATCAAAAGCCGGTCATCAGTGGTAACTGTAACGATTTGAGTTATTTTTCTGTATTTTATCTTATGTTGTCATTCTTGTGTTCTGGTCATCTTTGTTCTGTTTTCATGTGTTTCCCTGTCACCATTCATCTGCCCTCTGTTCAGTAGCTCTCCACTCAGGCTGCCACGCCCATCTACACCTGTCTCTAGTTACAAATCAGTCACCTGTGTCCACTTCCTCATTATCCTCTGCCTATATAATTTAGTCTTTGTTACTCAATACTTGCTGGTTCATTCTTTCTGCTCAGATGTTAATGTCCTTGTGTTTTTCCTCGCCACAGTCTAGTTCCATGGTTTTTTGCTCCTCAGTTATCTCACCTGCCCTGTTGCTTAGTTTTTGTTGTCACGTCAGCCTTTGGGTTTCCTTTTTGTTTTGTTAATAAGTTAGTTTTTATTTTACCTCACCATGAGTCTGCATTCTGGGTTCGCCACGCACTTTCCTAACACTCAACTTGTGCAGGTGTGATTCTAAAAATGTTCCTGAATTATAAACACTGATGTAACCAGTTCATATCAGTCATGACAGAAATGGCTGAACCAGAGCAGTGCAGATCTTTTGATAATTGGGGTAACTTGTAACAACAAACACTCCTTGTTCCTCACAGTTACCACATAGCTGGTATAAGCATTATCCTGGTCACCAGATTAGATATTGATTATGCACTTTTTGGCTTAAATAAAAAGTTTATTGGGTCTACTTTGATAACTTAGACCTTACATAAACAGCAACATCATAAAGACTTAACCTTTTAGTTTTACTATGTTCAAACGTGTGACTGTTTTTAACTCCTTAGTAACATAACAGAGTAAGAATGAAATTCTCAAAAGGAATCATTGGATGTACATCTACTACTGATTACCTTATGGAGTCAACAAGATTCAAGTTGGTCAACTGACCTCAAAAACAAAAGTGGCTATAACTCTGTCAATTTTACATATATTAACCTAAAATATGGTGTAGTAGTAGGTGAGACTGATCTCCATCACATATTCTGAGTGGTAACATATTGTGCCATCGACTGTAGTCAAGTCTGTCTAATCTCATCAACCACTTGACCAATTTTAATAGAAGTTTCAGAAACTAATCATTGACTGAACATCTATTATTGATCAACTTTTGGAGTCAGTCCAATTCAAGCTGGTCACTGCAGGTAATCAACATTAGCCAATACAAAATAGGCTTTAACTTTTAACTTTAAACGTTGTAGATGTTGAGCTAAAATTTGATATGCTAGTAACTGAGAGTCAACCCCACCACATACTCTGAGTGTGACATCTAGCAATATCATATGAGATCAAGCATAATGTTGTTTTCAAGATTTGACCAAAACTTCATTTCTCATCATAAGATAGTCTAAAACATTTTAATAAAAGGCGGTGGGTGATATGCATTCCTTCAAGGAATGCAAATCCTTTAATCTTCTCTGCCTTTGAGGACAGTGAAAGTGAAAAGAATGACAATGACTTCCCACCAAAAGATAATGATTTGTCCATTAAAACAAATGGACAAATCAGAAAGAGAGTTCAGATCATCTAAAATTTATTCCATAAAATTAGGACTAATGTGGCTTAGTGCTGGTTTAGATAATGTCTTCCTCTGGCATAACAAACACATTTACATAAAATCCCACTTACCCCTCTTTCCTGACACATTTACGTTATATTGTACATGGAACATTTATGTGACTCATAAGTCAAACACTTTTTACAATTCATTTATTAAATGAGCCTAAAATGAGTTTTTGTGCTCTATGAAAATCTGACCTTTAGAGTGCATTTGTTTGCCATCTTGATTTTCAGGAAGGGTTTATATTAAATTAATTCTTTGGATTTTAGAGGATAAGTGTCTGATGTGAGTTTGCTTGGCGCAGATGCTGCGCGTACCTATAGCATCGCCAAGCACTACCATGCACCCCTGTTTACGTACGGTTTAGATACCCTGCTGTGTTTATTTCTTTTTGGTGCAATTATGACAATACTACAAGGATCGGTTAGTGTAGGAATGGAGTCAGAATGCCATTAGATATTTGACAACTCTCAAACAGTCAGGGGTTATGATTGGTATGGTGCCTTACGCCACCTCTAAGTGGGTTAGTTTCAACTCCTACAAGCAGCTTGGGGATAACTGTGTCATTCAGTGGGCATGTTCAGAAATTATGGCACACACCTGCGAGGTACTGAGACAATGCTGTCCTGAAAACTAATAGTTTAGGGCCTGAAACATTCAGCTTTCCTTAGTGAGCAAGATATGGCTGAAAACCAAGGTCCAGACGGCTATGTAGCTCTGTAGCACTTAGCCTTTTGTCTCTAATCGTACACTGACACTTTAGTGTAGTTTTCCTCCTGTGATTTTTCAGTGATATCACTTGCAGTCGTTATTTTAAACTTAAGACTACAATGAGATGAGCTGTGTCTGTTTCAAAATCTTGTTTTTCGTATGCTGTTTTGTTGTTTTTCCACTGAAAGGAAATAACTGCCACTGAGAGTTGTCAGGTCTGTGACTGCAGCTGTCTTTTGTATTAGGAGCACTTTTTTTCCCTTCCTCTATTGATTTCTATTGATCGAAGCCCTCTGCCTGCAGCTGTGGCCTGCTGGTTCTTCTCTTGATATGTTTATTGCTGTGTTGCAGATCTGTTGGGTGAAACCACAAAGCACCATTTAAGAAAGACTTTGACCTTTATACTAAAAAAAGAGAAAGAATTACTGTTTTGTCATTTTGCATTTTCCTGTAGCTTGTCTCACTAAAAGTTTTATGCTGTATGCGTTTCTATGTGTCTGTCTGTTTCCAAAATACCTCATGAACCACTGGACGTATTTTAATGAAACTTGCTATTGTTTGAATGTCGATTTACAATTATAATAATAATTAACTTTTGGGATCAACCTAATTCAAGATGGCTGCCACAGCTGATCAACCTTAGCAAACAAAAAAATGGCTATAACTCAGTCAATTTCACATATATTGAGCTAAAATTTGGTAGTAGCTTGGAGTCATCACCAACACATAATTTATCATATTAAGACAAAAATTTTGGCAATAACTGTTGGATTCAACTCTGTTTGTTAGCAAAATATCTCATGAACCACTGGGTGTATCTTTCAGAAAGTAGTCACTGGATGTACATGTACAACTGATCAATCCATTTCATGATGGCCACCATAGTTAATCGACTGTAGTGAACACAAAATGGTCTAAATGGTCTAACGCAATCAATTTTAGAGGTTTGGAGATAAAATCAAGTGATGCAAAAGTAGTGAGTCATTCACGAAAAATACTTCCAATCCACCTTGAGTAGATTTTAGTTTTTACTCATCTTTATCTGGGGAAAAGGGTAGCTAACGAAAACTATGATGAAAATAATTTGTCAACCAAATTAACCCTGTCAAATGCTGGTGTAGATTCTCAATCATCCAGTACATGGTAAATCCAAAAAAGGTTAAAAACAAAAGCAACTGGACTTCAATTTGTAGTTTGAAGACGTTTTGCTTCTCATCCGAGG
>JAOXNZ010000177.1:20174542-20186575 GCA_028566095.1 Kryptolebias brasiliensis | reverse complement strand
TGCGACCTGTCCAGGGTGTCCCCCGCCTCTCGCACAGTGACTGCTGGAGATAGGCACCGGCTCCCTGTGACCCGGAAAAGAAAAGAGGGTAAAAAAAATGGATGGATGGATGGATGGAAGATGGCTTGTGTAAAAAATGTCTGAGTAGTTTATCCTGGGAGGAAAAGTAAAGAATCTTCTGAATGTTGTAGCTGAAAGCAATAAGACTGTAGCCAGATCTTTGTCATCTATTAGGCTAATTATTAGAGATGCATTTCAGCAGACTCTGCTGGGAAGTGTAATGAGGCAAAAAGTGAGAATACAAGCTGGAAATCTTTAGGTAGATATACTGGGATCTATACAGTCTATACAAGCATACAGATTTTGAGTCAAATAAATCACCCAGATATTCAGCTGCGCTTTGTTAAATTCATCTCAGGATTCTGGAACTGAAATATACATTTACTTTTTCACTTTGATCATAAGAATTGTATATTTTAGCAAAACAGAAGATGTACTGAGACATTAAAACAAATCTTGCATGTACAGACTGAAAACTGCTGGAATAAAAACAGCCAAATTTGTAACCCAGCTGTTGGGTTAAATTTGGACAGAGCCAACCCTGGGTAGATTTAACTCGGCAGGGTTGGATGATCAGCATACTGGGTCTACCCAAAAGTTCTTTTTAAAATGTTGAATTAGAACTACTAACAAGTTGAGTTAAAAAGAACAACCCAAAATCTGGGTTGTTAGATGATTACAACCTGGGTTGGTGCTAGTGCTAACCGCTATTAGCTTCAGCTAGCTAGCACCCATTTATTATTTTAGAAAACAAAACCTATTCTCTTTTGTGCAAACTAAAGTTATTACCGAAACCAACCAAGTGAAGCATCTTTTCAAGTTTTTTTTTCCATCTTACCTTTACTTATTACATCTTAAATTAGAGGTTCAGAGAGGTTTCATTTGATCAGCTTCTTGCCTAAAATGGTGGACAGTGAAGAATGACACGACTCATCTCCAACCCAACCTCTGGGTCAAACTTTTTGACCCAGTATTTGGTCAAACCAGCCCAACCATTGACTCAAAAGCGTTAACTCAGCCACTAAGTTATCATAACAATCCAGCAGTTTGTAGTGTGTGCAGCATGGTACATGGACTGTACTTATATAGTGCCTTTCTAGCCAACCAGGCCACTCAAAACGTTTTACAACAGAATTTGAGCCCTCATCTACCCATCCACACACATCCATACAGCACTCTGCTACATCTCTACAAAGCTAACCTGAATAAATCATTCTATAGAAACTAATCAGTGCTTTAGCATGGGATGCAAAAGAACGTAAGAATACAGCTTAGGTAAGCTGTCATTTTCTGTAACTCAGAGTGTAGCTTGCACTTGTTGAAAAATACACATTTTAAAACTAGTGAGTGGAAAAAAATAGGTGACTGAATTACAAATCTAGCATTCCTTGAAAAAAAGGCATATCACCCACCACCTTTCATGCCAGTGTTTTAGACTAAGATCATCTTATGTTGAAAAATGATAAAATTTTGATTAAACTTTGAAAATAACATTATGCACAATGCTATACAATATTACAATATGTTGCGTGATCTGGGAGTTCTTGGAGTATTAATTGTGAATGACTCTCAGCTACTACCACACACAATTTTAGCACAGTATCTGTAAAATCTACTAAGGTACAACCATTTTTGTGTAGGCTAAGGCTCAGATGTGGTTGCCATCTTGAATTTGGTTGACTTCAAAAGTTAACCAGGTCTAGATGTACAGCAAATAATTACTTTTTGAGAATTTCATTTATAACCCTCCAGTGGTTCATGTAATATTTAGCTAACAAATAAACAGGGTTGACTTCAATAGTTAAAGCTACGGTTTTAAGAAAAAATGTGATGTGTTGCACTTCAAGTATGGGTCCCACTAAATATTAGCTCAAAATTTGTACAGTAAAATTGTCTGAGTTATAGCCATTTTGTGTTTTCTAAGGTCTGTTGGCTTTGGCAGCCATCTCGAATTAGTCTGAGTCCAAAAGTTAATTAAGTATAGTTGTCTAACCAATGAAAGTTTTAATAAAGTCTGTTCAATAATTCAGTTTGATATTTCACAAGGTATTTCCCTAACAGTATAGACAAACAAACGCACCCCCCACACACATACACATACCCACATCTACACACGCACACACACATAGACACAGTCATAAACAATGGTCACTCTGGCTAAGAGGTTTATCAAGCCAGAAACATATTTTAAGATTGAACGCAAATTAGCTAACAATCGAGTCACCAAATAGCTGTAAAACAAGGTCAAACTTCATGTATTTAGCTTTTACAGTCAGTTTCTTTCAGATAGATTTGGAGAGCTGTGTGGTCTGACACTTAAAGATTTGGTTGATAGCTGACTCTAATCCTCTAATGCATTTATCACTTATATTCCACCACACTTTATTATTTGGAGTATTTTTTCCAGCTTACCCATGAATCGGGCAAATCTTTTTGTTCCTATAGATAAAAGAAAATATGCTGAAAGTGACCTCATCCTGGCAAATCCATCCTCTTTACTCTCCAGCCATCTTGTGAGAGGCACTCAGCCTAAGAGGTGTGGACTCTGGTTTATTGCACCCCGCTGAATCAGACATATCGGTAAATTAAATTAGCACAGCCTGCTCCTCACAGTTGTCTTGGATTTAGACTGCATTTCCTCCCCATTAACTCTGAATGTGTGTGAGGTAATCTCATCCGGATGTGGCAGCTTCGAGTAAAGGAGACGTCAAGCTTCCATCTGGTACATTTCCCTGACCGGAGGTCCAGGCAGAAATCCACCTTTTCTGATGAGTGTAATATCAAAAAGAATGTAATATTCTTAGGTCTATTAGTTTCTTCTAAAAGGCTTCCTTAAGATTTCGTTACAAGTCTTCTTTTGATATCTGAATTTGATTGATTCTTTGTTAGCTGAATTTAAATGAAAAACACACGTAGATACATGGAGAAGGTTCAGATTAAACTGCTGACCTTTGGGCTAGAAGACAACCCCTCTGACCACTAATCCATAGCCGCCCCAATCTACACTGCTGGGAGCATTTATTTATAAAACACCAATGGCATCACCACAAACAAAAGGCATGAAAACCATCAGTGTCATACAGACACATAAATGTTTGCCCTAGTATATTTGGATTGGATGTCCTTGATTAACCCTCTCAAAGTCCGATATATCTCCCATCGTCAGCATTCTATGGCATCCCTCAGAGTTGTTCTTAGCAGGCCTGTTATTGATTTCTTGTTGTCTCCTTCGGATGGAAATAGATCTGTTTTTTTTCCCCAGGGGTCTGAGATGTGTCACTGGATTCACTGGTTGTCAATCTTTCAACCATTCACAATGAGCTTTTCACACATACAGCTTTTCACTGAAAGGATGAGTTACGATTCAATGTAATGAAGAGAGTAGAGAGAAAGAGGACAGCTTTCAGACAATCAATACGGAACATTTCAGCAACTCAGAGACCCTACTGCTTTTAAAGAAAAAAATCCTTAAAGAAACAAAACCTCACTAAGGTAATCTGTTAAGGGCAGTCTGTGCTGTACAGCGAGGCTTTAACTCATGCTTATTCTACAAGGCTTTAGTAATATATTAGACTTTTGTGTTCCTTTAAGCCATGTCCACACTGCACTAGATAATTTTGAAACTGAAAATTTTCTGCTGTGTTTGCACCTCCCGTTTACGAGTAAACAGAGGTTTTAAAAGATCTTAAAACTTCACTTTTTGCTGCTCAAAATAAGCAGAAATGATGACGTATCAGCCAGTTTTGCACATACCCAGGTATTACTTTGCACCAACAATGGAGCCATTTTTACTGCGCCGATCTCACTTTATTCAAATCATGTTTCCAATAAAGTTTGAATGTGTGTTAAAATGGTTAGTAACTGAGAGGAAATTGTAAACAGTAATCAAAAGCTTAGCTTTGTAGTGATGTAGTAGAGTGTGGTATGAATGTGTATGTGGATGAATAAATGAGGGCACAGATTGTGTTGCAAAGCACTTTGAGTAGCTTGGTTGACTAGAAAGTGTCAGGATCTGTTTTTTGAGTTATGTTTTGGTAATCTTTTGTGTTAGATTTTATGATTATGTTTTGCTTTATGAGGTCTGTAGCTCTAGTTGCTTCATGGATTCTGTGTTTTTCTAGTAAATACAGTTGAAACCAGAAGTTTACATACACTACTGTATGTTCTCACAATTGTTTCTGTAGTTCTGTTTTTGTTCTTGTGTTCAGTTCTGTTCCCTGTGTTTTTGTTGTTATGCTTCTTTGGTTTTGCCTCCTGTGCCTCCCTGTGTTATCTGCCACCCTCTCCCTCAGTCAGCACTTTTCCATCTCAGTCTGCCACACCCATCTACACCTGCTCCTGGTTTGTAGTCAGTCACTTGTGTCCAACTTCCTTAACAGCCCCATTATATAGATTTTGTTTCATTGCATCTCATTGTTTGGTTCATGCGACATTCAGGTCTCTTCCTTGTGGATTCTTGCGATCCTCAGTGTTTCTTTGAGTTTTTATGCTGCCACGTCAGCCTTTGTGTTTTGCATTCTGGGTTCATTCCACTAAACCTAATAGAAAGATGCTATATAGGTACAGTTCAGTTATCATATGTCATTATTTGGATGTTTTCTGGATGTGCCATGAGTATTTCAACATTTTAATTTGAATTTGTGGATAGGGCAATAACAACAACAACAACAAACAAAAAACAATGTTGTTTAAAAACATCCAGAGTAGTGTAGAAATAGTCTTAATTTTAATATCAACAAAAAAACTATTTTTCCTGATTTGTGTCTGTTTTGGAAGTGAAATCAGTGGAACAGTTATTCATGTAGACATTTGATGTGAAATCATTGTGCAGTACTTGAGAATCAGAATAAAGCTCAAAATATTGGTGATATTTGGAAAGAGTATATGACATCTTAACCAAAATTTAGTTAACAAAAAAAAAAAAACAGAGACAGGAAAAAACACCAGTAATAAAGTTCAAATCAAGTCCAAACAAATGAACTCCATTGTGCTCCAGAACACAACTATATTTGTTCTGTTTATCAACATTGTTGTAGTCTAGGTTTATGGGTGCATTATTGAGTAAACTAGAAAAGAACACAAAACATTTTGTTGAACCAGTCCAGTATGCAGACTTTTGGGCTTACAGAACTTTCTTCAATCTTTGCCAATAAGGCTACATTCACACTTCTGGCAAAAGTGGTCTAAATACAATTTTTTTTTGCCCATATGTGACCCATATCTATCTGATTATTTGAAATTAAATACAAGACACTTTCATATGTGTTACTAAACTGAATACATACAGTATCTGATCTTTTTCAAAACGACTTCAGTCTTTTAGTTGGCTCAAATTGCACAACTTCAGACCTGATACATACATCCTGTGTAGCATCCATATTTACTTCTATAAACACAACATACTGTATGTGATATTGTGTCTTCTTCTGCACATGCGGGTTGCTCCAGGCCCATAGACTGTTCACACTGGACTCTGATGAGGGTTGCATTTTAATTATAATATGAACGACCACACAAAGAAATCAGGTCTGAGCAAAAAATCGGAATTGAGCATTAAGAACAGCAGTGTGAAAGAATCTCAAACATACACATGAATCCTTACTGGTGACCTGAAAGTACTCTGAAAACATTCAGAGCTTTTAAAAGTAGCTTATTTTTACTGTTCTCCAGTAAAACTTATTCTGTAGCCTAAACCTCTAGGAATTTAAAGAAGTTATTTACAGGTTGTGTTCGGCTTTAATCTTGAATCTTTTTTTCTTTTGACTGACCCATGCACACTGTAGTAAACTTTTTTGTCAATTACCTCTCAGCTGTGATTCTTACCATCTTCTAAAGCTAAGAGATTGCTGTTGCTGTTGAACCATCAAAAACTCAGCAAAATTAGTAACAACTTGCTATAGACACAATTTCACTTGTGCATAGTATGTGAGTCGTGTCTTAAATAAAGAATACTGACAAGAATTTTGATTATTAACGTTCTAATTTTGCCTTTTTTTCATTCAGGTGAAACTGTGGAGAAACAACTTTGCCGTGATGCCATCCTTCCTATGCCCACCATCTGTGAGGTGCCTTGCCCTAAGGACTGTGCACTGAGCCCATGGACTTCCTGGTCCCTCTGTTCTCATACCTGCTCCGGGAAGAACACAGAGGGCAAGCAGACCCGGGTTCGCTCCATCCTAGCGTATAATGCAGGAGAAGGTGAGAAATCCCATGTTGTGCACCATGGGAACAAAGCAATCATAAGGCACATTAATTAAATTAGACAGATATACTTAGAATGATTGATGGGAACCGTTGAGCTAATGAGCAATTCAGCATTACCTGATAAGATCAATGATATTGACCATGACCCCAAAAGAGATATACACAAACATCAGTAACTGCTTTTTCAATCATATGGGACATTTGTTTTGTATCACAGTGGCCCAATTGAAAGTTTTATGTTAAAAATGAGGGTAAATCTGAAAACCAGTCAATGAACACTGATGGGCCAAGGTCTCATGCATCTGTTTCCACTGGGTCATTTTTTAGGTATTCTGCCTGAGTGAACAAGGGCCATTTATTTAAACCAAGCTCTAACGTTTTTGTGCACAATGGTTAGGAGTTGAAAAAAGCAGAAAATGCAATGAAATAAAGGTTGATTTTTGAGTCTGATGAATTTAAAATTAAACTGTTTGGCCTCAGTTCTAAACATTATATCCACCCAATGCCATCCCCACATTGAAGCATGGTGGTGGCAGCACCATGCTGTGGAGGGTAATTTCTTGTTCCTTGAACCATGTTTGATGTTTCCTGAACAGTTTAATGAAAATTTGAGGGATCTTGTACACAGAGAGACAGAGACAGACAGACACTACCAAAAACATAACGTCCTTGGCAGAGGTAATGACAAACAGTAAGAGGTTGTGAATACTTTTTGAAGCCAGCGTATGTGTAAAAAAAACAAAACAAAACAGGGATTTAGAGGAAAGCTATTAAATTCTACAAGGAAATATGAGGAAAAGAAGCATATGCCCAGATTTTATTCTACTCTTTCACTCTGCTCTCAACACATCACCTGCCCTACAATCTGCTTTTAGGTTGTTTTAAGTAATCTGCCCTTGCTCACCCATGTAGAACAACTGAAGACTGGTTCAAAACCTTTGCTAAACTGCATAAATAAATGCATTTATGAGACCATTTTTGTTTTTTTACTAAAAGTCCTTCAGAACCTCCCCTTTGTTCCTCCTTCATCTGTATTACTGTTCTGTGTCTTCCTGTGCAGTAACTGCTAAAGTTGTGGCATGGGTTACTGTTATGCAGGGTAAGAAGTTAATCCAAGCCTTACTTTATTGTACAAAATACTGGGTATAAAAATATGCACATATTTGTGTTTTCTTTACCCCTGTTCAAGGTTCTTCATTGCTGTCACAGATTCAGCCAATATTCGGTATATTCATTTTTGATGTTCTTAGAAAATAGCTGTGACTTTTGCTGATGTAGTTTGTACAAGTAGTCTCCATATGTTTGGTTTGAAGAATGTTGAATCTTTCTTGTAGCAATCTGCAAAATTCTTCTACTTTTTACCAGAAAAACACAACTACAACAAAAACACTCAATCATTCACAAGATTTTATATTTAAGACTTTCAAACCCAAGTGGAGCAAGTAGGGTCTCACTACAGAAGAGGGTCTCTTGGGTAAAGAACGACCAATTAGGTTGCCAATTACAAATGAGTTAGATCAGATTACTTACAGCTTCAGTGCAGTGACATAAAATCATGGATAATTATGCGAACAGGAAATGACTCCTGCTTTGTCCATATGGGTTCATGTTCCTGTCAGTATCAGAACACGAGGTTTTTTTTTACTTATTGACTTTTTTAGATTTAGAGAGACTTTGCTGTAGTATCATTTTGTAAAGCTCCTGTATGCAGAAAGATGAGCCAGAGACAACCGTTTAGATGAGATTTCGATGGCATGATAATGCTGAGCAAACAATACTGCAGTTTCATGACATTTAATATTAAAGCAATTTTTTATAAAACATAATTTATTTCATATAATTTATTGAAAATACTATTACTGCTGCTGCCTAATATCATGTATTGCCTAATATTATTTTGTTATAGGTATAGTATACAAATACTTAAAAAAATATTTATTTGTAGTTATTTTAATTCTAAAGCACAGTCACTCTGTTAGCTTTTTCTTGCACTCAGGTACAGATTTTAAACCAACTTGTGATAAGTATAATTGTAAATAAAAATGTTAAGAGCAAGGCTAAGTTTTTATTTTAATAACAAGTATTAAGATCATTTTTAAATTTAGAATCAGAGTAAGAAGACTATAAATATAGTGATTTTTCTTCTAAACAGTTTGTGGAAGACATTATGAACATATTTCACCATGAGCAGCTTGTTTAATGACACTGTAGGTAGTTCTTCACTTAATGTTCTGTTCACATAGAGAGCTGAAGTTTCCCTTTTAAAAGACGGTTTTAGAAATGACGTGCATTTCCCTTTTACAGAAAAAAGGGTTTTTCCTATCCATTCCACAAGAAACATGCAAATGGCAGACCAAACTAAATTGTAGCACCACATCAATTTATTTATAATTCTAAAATAATTGTCTCTATTGTGCAGAATATTACTTCTCTGCTCTTTGCAAAGTAACGTTAGAGCATCACAAGTCAATGCTAGTTAATTATTAGCTAAATTAGTAGCTGCCTTAGCCTTCAGTAGGGTGTATAACTTTCACTGCTAACATGCTAAGTCTTGTAGCTTGTTGCAAACGTTTGTTTCAGAACAGTGTTGCCTTGAAAACAGGTGTCCCTCCAAGGTAGACAAGTCATGACTGACTGGGTTGTCTCTGTTATCTTGTTTTTATGTATTTAAACAAAGACAATATGACAGAAAACCTTAGTACTTTTGACACTAACTTTTTTACACCATGTTATACACTGAAAATGGGAACATGGTAATTAGGTTAGAATAAGTTAATTCCCACATGGTTTGTGTACGAGTTCTACCTGTTAAAAGGCTCTAGGTTCAGGAGATTTAAGTCTGGGTTTGTTCCACACAAACACTTTTCTTTATAGTTTACTCTCGTAAATGGGGGGGTCATTATAAATTACATTTGCTTAGTTTGATCTTACTGTTTTGACAGAAATACAGGGCTGTCGTCCTGAACATCAGTCAAATCAGTGGCAAATTCAAGTGAGGCAGTTTTAAAATTAGGTTTAAATGTGGTTGAGGTTTTTTTCAAGACCTAGACCTTTGTGATTTGAGAATGTACTCATAGAACCCAGCAAATGACTATATATATTAGTCTATACTATATTAATGAAAATTCATATTCATGAAAATATTAACTGTTGTTCCAAATTCTCCTTTGATCTCATGTCTTACCCCTTTATATCAATCTCTCATGCCAGATCTTTATTTATATGTTTGTCAGTACTTAACACTGACAATTTTCCATTGTTCCTCAGGGGGAGTCCAATGTCCCAACATCAGCGCACTGCAAGAAGTCAGGAACTGCAATGACCATCCTTGCACTGTGTACCATTGGCAAACTGGATCTTGGGGTCAGTGCATAGAGGATTCCTCCATCCCATCCACCAACGCGTCTGTGGGCCGAATACGTGGCGATGACGTGTCTTGCTCTGTGGGAATGCAGACTCGCAAAGTCATCTGTGTCCGTGTCAATGTGGGCCAGGTTCCTCCCAAAAAGTAAGATTTCTCATTATTTCATTACATGCAGATCAAATGGTATGCATAATTGAGACATTTAGATATACAACATACCTAATACCTCTGTTCACCACCGTTCTCACATGGAACGTTTGGCTACATATATTAAATTAGCTTTTAAGTCTTTAAACTGCTCAACAAACTCATACCCAAAGAACTGAAGAACTTCACACATTTGACTGAAGTTCAAATTGAAAGGCATTTCAAGGATTTCCAGATCCAAAAACAATGCAATGTTTTGTGTCTGATCAGACCCCCTTCATGCAGGATGACGACCCCATTATGCTCTCCACAACCTATGGGAATGTGGCTGGATCAAGACAGATTTAGAAATCCTCCTCAGTCTGAAAAGAATCATGACACTGCTCTAGTACTCACAAAAAAGTTTTTTTGACTGCTATTTTCCATGTCCCTGAGATGCTCTCCTGCTTATTTACTATGCTTTATTCGCCTGCCCTGGCATGACTTTCTTGGACTTTGTCAGGAGGGAAGAATTAGCCATGGGTATCACATCTGCACTGGAATGTTTCCACAGTCATAGCCTTGACATGAGGCCAGTGTGGCCAGTCCTGCGTCAAATTTTAGACAACCAAGCCATGGCCATGTGGCGTGGCCCACATCATAAATACACTGCTACCATGGTCTCCCACACTGTTCTTAGAACCCCAATGCACTGCCACTACAATAATAAACTTCAACAATCTTGCTACAGAGGTTTTGTGCAAGCTCAAAACTACTCTGGACCTATCACGCAGAACAGGGAATGCACTTTGTTTCTAATACGCTGCTGAAATTCTGACTGATTTATTTTGACCTTTGCAGCCGGGTTGTCATCCAGTGTGAAGAGGGCCTTAGGCAGTAATAATCAAATTATCTATATTGAAGAGTTGCAATACAGTTCGTCTCTGCACCATTCATGTTTTTTAACAGCATAAAATTCTCTAAAAATTGTCTAAACTTGGCATTTATTAATGCTGCCTTGCTTCCTCTGTTTTTTGCTTTTGAAGTTTGAAGTATAAAGGCACAGAGTTAGTGTTAAGATATGCTCATTATTGATTATTTTTAAATTATTACTTATAAGTTTTTGTGCTTTTTAAAAAAATTGCCTTTTATTATTTTGTGAATTGTGAACTTTTTCTTTTGGATTTTGTCTAACATAGTTTGGTGTTATCTTTGTTGAAGCCTAATTTTTATTGTACATGAAGTAGTGATTGTGATATAGTGCATTATTGTTTTTTTTACAAGGGAGATTGTTTTAAAACCTATGTTCTTGTATGAAAGCAATGTAAAATGTTAAAGATGCTTTTAGCTGCTCTTGGTTGTTAGTAGAAAAGGAGGAGAGTCTTTGATTTGCATACTTTCTTTGCATATTGCTCGTTGTGCCATTTGGTCCCAGGGTTGGTGTGTTGTTGCTGGTATCTGGTAGAGGTGTTTGCTGATAGGCTGATGAGCTGCTTGCCAACTGTTTTAAGCATCTGTTTTTTTTTTCCTTCCCTGGGGGCATCTGCAGGGAGCATGAATTATCTGTTTATTTATTCAACACAACAGTGGCATTATTCTGGCAGCAGAGCAGTATTATTCAGGCAAGCCCTTCCAGCCCCCATGCTGTGTATGGAAACTAATCTTGCTATTTATTCCTGCACTTACTTCTAAATCTACTGTTACATGCCGAGCACTCAGTCTGCTGCCTTGGGACATACTTCAACATAAATAGAAAGATCGAAACCTTTTTTTACTGGAAGCACTAACTGTTGCCAGCACAAAATACTTGAAGATAAACAGTGGTTAATGCTGTCGTCTCACAGCAGGTCTTTCTGTGTGGAGTTCACATGTTCTCATTGTGCATGCATGGGTTTACTCTAGGTACTCTGGTTTCTTCCTAGAGACCAGAAACATGCATGTTAGGTTAATTGGTAACTCTAAATTGTCCCTAGGTGTGAGTGAGAGCATGAATAGTTCTTTGTCTCTGTGTCCCTGTGATGGACTGGAGACCTGTCCAGGGTGTTCCCCGTCTCTCACACAGTGACTTCTGGAGATAAGCACCAGCTGCTCGGAAAGAAGAAGCGGGTAAACAAAATGGGTGGATGGACAATTATCATAATTAGGATTTTCTTTTTTTTTTTCATACAATATTCTCTGGAAACAAAGACAGCATTCAAAACTTTTAGACAAAGGACACTTTGGAATCTTTTCAAATGAAGACACCTAAAGTATTTGGGAAAAAAAGGAATGCTGTTTGT
>JAOXNZ010000177.1:20100062-20112243 GCA_028566095.1 Kryptolebias brasiliensis | reverse complement strand
CTGGAGATAGGCACCGGCTGCCTGCGACCCGGAATGGAGAAGCGGCTAAAGAAAATGGATGGATGGATGGATGGATTATTTACTTTATTATAGACATTTATTTGAAAGGTATTATTGTGAGCTCACAATTAATGAATAAAGAATTAAAAGTTGTTAAAATATTATAACGGAAAGGTTTAAAAATTGTGAAACTGATGTATGAAGTAAATGCATATAAAGAAATATGTACTTGTAAAAGCTCTTCATAAGCAATGCGATTTCCCATTGACCACTGTTCACTTGAACGCATCACAGTTGCATTATGGGTTTTGACCCTGATGGACACAGACAGAAAGAACGAGTAGACATTAAGAAAACTTAATCTGCCTGTGCTCCAAGAGGCGCACACGGTAATTGTTCATTTCTTTGATTTTACTGTTCTATTTTATACATTACATCTAGAGTCCAATATAGCCTTTGTTGTGAACTTTACTTCGTTTCATTGTATTATTGTGCATTAAAAGTACTTGAGACTGTTTATAAGTAGACATTAGCAGAAGGATCTTAAAGAAGAACTGTAATATGTCATATTTGAGCAAAATGTTCTTTAATTTGTAGTTTTTACGGTGTTGAAAGAAGAAGAGAGAGAGGCAAAAGGAAATAAAAGATTCGAAAGACACCCGTATGATTCGTGGCCATTATTTCGTTGGACCTGTGCAGCTACAGTATGTAAAGATGAATCTAAGACAGTAAATTATCTAAGATGCTACAAATTGTAACTGTATTAAATTTAAAGCTCAAAATCAAAGTGAAATGACAACAAACAGTTGTTTTCAATAATGGTGCCCAGTAAAAAACAGTGATATTTGTGAAGGTTAGTAGATTTTCCTCTTAATCTTTTCTGTATCAGGTTTGTACCCTTACAGTAAAACAATATGAACTTCATGTAGAAATCACATATTCACATGTGAAAACATGTTAAATTAACATTTGAAACACGTGTTCTGCACAGATTTCATTTATGACTTTTGAACATTTTTACCATATTAAAAACATTAAATTGAAATCTCCAATTAGTTTTCTAATCTGTAACCAGTTTAACATTGTTTTATTGTGAACATCAAAAACAGAAAACAGTGAAATGTTCATTCTTGTTGAATTAAAATGAGCCTGCTCCTGTTTCAGCTTCATAACTCCCATTAATGGAAGTGTTCCGCTGGTTTGAACTTTCTGCCTGTCATTTCTGCCTGCGTCTGTCGTTTTGCGTGAGCTCGAGCATTTATCAGATCACTTCCTGCTGATCGGACTTCCTGCTAACAGGTAGTGAGGTGTCTCTGCACTAATTCGTCCTGTCGCTGTAATGGATTTGCTTGGCTCTCTGAGCTTTGGGCTTGCAGCTCGGGGAGAGCGCGGCCGATCTGTCAGCTCTCACGTGCCCCTGCTTTAAACGGTCCCTGCTCAGGTGCAATGTCGTCATGGTGATCTGCAGGAAGTCTGTTAGAGAGCTGACAGGAAGTGAGACGCTTAGAATTATACTAAAAGAATATGTGCAAAACCAGGAGCTGCCGCCTCATCTCCTCAGGACTATTTAACTCCGCTGGAAAACTTGTGGATAAATTTAGTTTCCATTCCCTGAGGAGATGGAACAATCCCCCTCGATCTGATACAGACTGAACAAAACAATTATACATCAATTTGTTCATATAAGCAAAATGTAAAGGTATGGGTGGGTAAGTTATTGTGAGGGTTATAGCCGTTTTCTGTTGGTTAATATTTAATAGCTGTGGCAGCCATCTTGAATGAAACTGACTCTAAAAGTCAATCAGCATGTAGGAGTACATCCAATGACTGCTTTCTGAAAGTTTAATTAAAAATGGTCTAGCAGTTGATGAGAGATTTTGCTAACAAACAAACAAGTTTTCCAACAGTTCTAACGTTTAAAGCAAAGATATTGTGCAACTAGAAGCACTCGGAGAGCGCAAACCTCTGCCAAAAATTGTAGGATGGTGTACTGGATCACTACCAAAATTGAATCACTTATTTTGACAACCCCAACATTTCCTGAAAATTTCATCAAAATCTGTTCAATAGTTTTTTTTAAGTAATCTTGCTAACAGACATAAAAACAAACAAACCAAACCAAAAACAGAACGTCCTTGGCAGAAGTAATAAGCTTCATTTGGAGTATATATTATGAATGACTCTCAGATACTACCACACCAAATTTAATTTAATTTACATCTGTAAAACTGACTGAATTATAGCCATTATTGTCTTTGTTAAACTGAGCTGGCTGTAGTGACTGTCTTTAATTGGAATGACTCCAAAAGTGTTTCAGTTGTAGATGTGCACTGAATGATTATTTCTTGAAAGTTTTATTAAAGTCTATCCAGTTGTTCATGAGATATTTTGCTAACAGACAGACACAGTTGACTCCAAATACTTAATGGCAAAAATTTAAACAAAGATCTTGTGCAATCTGCAAGCACTCAGAATATGTGTTGGGGATCAATCTCAGCTACTATCACACTAAATTTGAAATCATCTGTAGAACTGACCTAGTTATAACCATTCTTGTGCTTTTTAAAGTCAGTTGGCTGTGGTGGCCATCTCCAATTGTGTTGAATTCAAAAGCTAATCAGTTGTAGATGTCCATCCATTGAATACTTTCTGAGAGTTTCATTAAAATTCATCCAGTGGTTCATGAGATAGTTTGGTAAAAGACAGACACAAGAACACACACACATATATGTACACACAAACATGAGCAGACACATTATCATCCGCCTTTGCCCTTTGGCTGTGAGTGATAAAACCGAAAGTGAAGAGAAGAGGAAGCAGAGGGGGCATGCTGCAGGTGGTGGTGGGGGTGTTTAGCAGACGGGAGAACAAGCTGGGATGAATTGTTACTTTGGGTGAGGAGTAGGGATGGCTGGCAGGCAGATGGATGGTTTTATCAGAGGGAGCATGGTCTGCATGACTGGCTGGAAGAAGCATCTTTAACAGAGCAGGTTTTGGAGCACAAGCCACTCTAACTCCTAACTCATCACATGACCTCTGGTCAGGACCCTTTGGTGACAGTTTCAGACACAAACAATAAACCATTAGCATCATTTTAAAAACCCTGACTAGGAGGTAACGTATAGAAACGGTAATTGAAAATCTCCAACATGGGCTATCTGCATATTGTATGGAGCAAAGACTAGACATAATGACAATAGAATTTTGTCAGAATTCAGAGTATTTGTTGGGGATGCCTCAGCTACTACCACACTAAACCTTAGCTCAGTATCTGTAAAACTGACTGAGTTATAGCCATTTTGTGTTACATGATTTCTTGCCTTTCATGGTGGTGGGTGATAAGGATGCATGATGCATCTCTGTCTCCTTCCACTGTACAAAAATAAAGTTGTAGTATTCTTTTTACAGGCCATGCCATGTTGTGTTTTTAAAGCCAGATACTGTGTATTTGGGATATGGAACTAAAACTCACATCAACTCACCCGCTGAAATTATAATTATGTTGTTTTTTAAACATAAAATAATTAATTACAGATGATGAGAACTATGTGAATTAATAGAAGTCATAAAAAAATTGTGTATTTCCTTTTTATTTTTTAGTGAGGGAAACGTCTCACTTGTTCACATAGAGTTTAAATTTGTACTGCAGCCAGCCTAGTTTTGTTTTGGCTTCAGTCTTCACTGCTGTCACTACCACAGAAGAAGGAAAAATGAACCAGATTAATAAAGTATTGGCCATTAGATAACACAAGGCTGAAGAAAGTAGAACTTGAAGACAACTAAAACATTGACCGTATCAAGGTCTTTCAAGGATTTGTGCCCGGTCTGTCTTGGTTTCTCTCAAACAAACTTCTACTTGTTGTAGCATGCTGTTACCAGTTGGGGGCAGTCTGAAGAAAATGGTGAAATAATTCATGTAGACTATTCTTTGTTGTGCTGGAGCTGTTGTTGGTCATTTCATATGTTGTCTTCTTCCCTTTTGTGGTCCATTGAAACAAAGTGTTTATCTAAGACTGTATACTTCCGGTTGTAAATGAAACAACACTGTACTGTCGGAAGTGCAAATGTTTGCATTACAACACAAAAATCTGATACTATATGAAATATTTCAGCTTAATACAAGTAATATATTACAGCTATATCAGCTGACTATATATCTAGCTAGGGAGCTGATGTTTTGGAAAAATATAAACAAAATATATCATTCTGTAGCCTCAAAAATGGTCCTTATAGGTAAGATTCATTCAATTTGCAGACAAGCTGTTGTAGCATCCTTAAAAGGTATATGCTGTCAGCCAGTCTGACTATGGTCTTTACCCAGAATCCTTTACTCTGGTTGCAGTGAAGGTTACTTTTTTTTTTATTTGTTCACTTCATTAATGAAGATAGTATTCTTTAAAGCAGAGGTCCCCAATCCCGGTCCTCGAGGGCCAGGATTGGGCCTGCATGTTTTAGATGTTTCTCTGCTTTGACACACCTGATTTGAATGACTGAGAGATTAACAGGCTGCTGCACAACTTGAAGAGCAGGGAAACAACTAAAACATGCAGGATAGTGGCCCTCCAGGACCAGGATTGAGGACCCCTGCTTTAAAGGAATGCATATTGCGTGCCACCTTGCATGCCAAGGTTTAAGTAAAAATAACATGCGATCTGTTAGCACTTGTGGCATGTGATAGGGATGACCCTCAGCTACTACCACACCAGGTTTTAACTCAATATTCACCAGAGGTGACAGAGCCTTTTCAGGGGTAGCCCCTTTGAAACTTAGACCTGCTTAGATGGTTGATTATTTTGAATTTATTGTGAAAAACACACTTTATTTCACTGTTAAACAAGACATCTTGTTTTTTTATTGTACACAAAAAAACTGATGTGTTTGTACTGTTTTTATCATGTTTTAGTGTTTTATGAAGTTTATTTTATTGTTGAGTTATTAATTTTGTACTGTAAAGCCCTTTGGTCAATGAATGTGCTGAAGAAATAAATTTTGACTTAATTTGGGTCGTGGCAACCATCTGTAATTGTATTGAGTCCAAAAGGTAATCAGTTGTAGAGTTACAGAACATCCAATGATTACTTTCCAAAAGTTTCATTAAAATCCACTATATGGTTGCTCGCCTTTAATGGCGGCATGGGATAATTATATAAGGCACATTTATAATAAGTCAAAGTGAATAATTCAAAAAGCAAAGGAAGTTCTACTTCAACAAGATCATTTTTTGAACTATCAACAAAGTTCTGGTGGAAACTTATTTAGATATTTTACCACTTTTCAAAGCAGAACGGGTCCACTGCAGGTACATTAGTTGTTTTTGGAGGATTTTTTTTTTTTACCACAGCCAAAGTTGAGATGAGAACTGCAGGAAGGCAATTTCCCAAGCTTAATTTAATCCCGCTTTATCCATTCCACAACCCCGTTTGATGTCCGTCTGGAACACCTAACTGTGTCCACATTTCACTTGTCAAGATGGTTTGAGGTCATGATCAAGCATTTCAAGGCAGCGCTCCTACTTCAGTATTCCATCTGCCTTCTGCCTCAGACCAGTTCTACAGCCCCAGACTGTGGTGTCGCCACCAACACACTTCAAAGTTAGTACAGACACCTTAGACTTCAATTCTACACCTTTTACTTCTCTAAATATTCATTATTCCAAGCATGGTGTTCATTCATTTATTTTTACAAGTGTTTTCAGTAAATTACTCATTTTCGACAGTGATGCTTATTGAATTTAGAGGAACAGATGTGAATAGATACGGGATGGATTGTTGCAGAATGTCAAACAGATTCTCAAGTTCAAATGCTTCTTTATATATTGGAATCAGCTAAAAAATACTTTCTGGGTTCCTGTTTAATGCTTGTTAGTTAATTGATTATGTTTGTTCTTTTTTGTTTGGCATAAAGGAGTTTTGGCGGGAGCTGAGCAGGAGTATAACACAGTGTGTTAAACAGGGATCGATTGTGTCCTAACTGGACCAAAATACTGAAAAATACTGACTGATGGCTGAAAAGCAACTTACCCAACATTTCAGAGAAAAGCTTGGACTTGGACTGACATAAAAGGAAACTTTCAAAGTATTTATTTTTATTATTAGGACAGATCATCAAGGGTGCCAATGAATAAGCACTGAAGCACCATTATGACGGTTCAGTCATTATTCTTCTGTTTCCATTACAACTTTAGATTCACTACTCCTCAGACATCTTTGGAAAAACCATACAAAAAAATACATCAAAACATGTGATTGAGCTGAGAAGAGAGACATTTGACTATGTCAGGATCCAAGGTTTTTTTGGTTGTTTTGTGGTAGTTTTTTGTGTTTGCTGTTTTTTGGTTTATTTTTCTTGTTTATTCTTTTTGATGTTTACTTTCTTTATTTTCCTTGTTCCCCAGTATTAATATTACCATCAGTATTTATCCTGCTGTGCCCACCTACACCTGTTCCCTGTCATCATTAAGTCACCTGTCCCAGTCCATATAGTCTCTGTCTTCACTTCTCTGGCATTGTGTTCTCATGCCCTGTCTAGTTTTCCTCCGGTCCCCTTGAGTTTTAGTTGTTATCTCAGTATTTTTGCTGCCTTTTGGTTTTGTTTAATTATTAAAACTTTAAGTTTTGACTCAAGGTCCTCATGTTGAGCTGCATTCCTGGGTCTGATTACTAACAACTGTGACAGACCTTTGATAGCATTAAATTGTATGGTCTAGACAAACTTTCCAAAACACTGTTGCCCTCTTTGAAGCCCTATAGCTCAGGCACACTGAACAGTAGAAACATCATTCAAAGTTTTAATAGGTCACAAAAAGTTGGATTTTACATGACTGAATTGGTAATTTGAAATCTTTACATTTTTTATATCTTTTTATTTGTCATTTTAAAAAATACCCTCATAAGCATGGCACTGTTTCTAGAAATGTCTTCATCCACATGTGAACACTAAAACAACCCCAAACACTGTAGTAACTATGCCAGGCCTTTATGTGGCGCTGTAACGCACCACAAAATTACACCAAAAGCAGGAAACAAAGAGTGGAGCATGCACATAAAGCTTACAGACTGGGTAAAAAATGTAAAAACAAGAAGAAGAAGATGCCTTTGGGTCGTAGGTTAGATTAGAGGTGAGGTTATGACGTTTTTCAAAAGGTTGCAGTTTGGCTGGCTACACAAAAACACATGGGTGGCATTTTAAGATGTCAAAAAGTATAGTTTTAAGGCTCCTAAAACACCATTTTTATGTGGATGCAAGGGTGAAATGAATGATTATTTTTTTGTTTGTGTATTCACAAAAAACATTACTGTGTGAAGACCCCTCAATGTTCCAAAATCCAAAACCCTTTTTGATATCACAGATTTTACAATTCTTACACAGTTTATACATCTAAATATATGTTTTTTTTGTCTCCTTTCACCTAGCATGTTTCTCATTTTTATAGAACTTTTCTTTTGTTCTCAGAGGGAGCACACCCAAATTCTCATTTACTTCTACCATACATAAGATCAAAATTTTCCCTTCAAAACTGGAAGTGAAGGGTCTGTCTAACTTGTCATATCTCCTATATAAAACACTGTAGAAAATTTGACATGTGTGCAGACCAGATGCTTTGGCCATTTACAGTTCAGGAATCTTTTTCAGTATGACTTATTGTTTTTCCACAGTGACTATCTGAGGCTTATTTTCTGCTCTGTTTTTTTCTGCCTGGTTACCATGGTGACCCCAAATGAGCCACTGGCAGTAGCTATTAACATTTTTATCTTGGTTCTCTTTACAGTTCTTATAGTTTATACATCAAAACATCAGCTTAGATGATTACAAAAGTAAGTCCGAAATTACTATTAATCATATAGAAGAAAGTTGATGTATGCTCATAAGCAATTTCAGTAATTCAGTAATTTTCTAGTTTGTTTAGTTTTTTATTTTTTCCACAATAGGAGCCATTGGGAGCATTTTGCAGCATTTTACAATAACCATTTAAATCCTAGCCCTGAGAGCTGTGTTTAATAAATCATGCTGTGAATTTCAGCTTCTCCTTTTTTAATGAAGTAATGTAAGACAATAATGCCCCCCATCCCTGCATATTTAGCTTGTTAAATACAACAGCAAAGCAGGTCAAGCTCACAAACTATGCACATCAGCTGAGCTGAAGCACTGGTTTCCTTCCCAAACACTACAGCTGTTCAAATAACTGTGAAATTCTGTGGAAAATCTAGTAGTTAAACTCTGCAGCATCCCATTAGACAAAATGTGCCAGATTAAAACAGGACAGTTATTCTGATGTTGTGCAGTATGTGTGTGTGTGTGTGTGTGTGTGTGTGTGTGTGTGTGTGTGTATGAACTGGCAGGGTGAGTTGAGTATCTGGTGACAGGTTGGTTCATCCCAAGACAGCAAATAATGACAAAGTGATTCTGTGCACTGATAAAGTTTGCAGTTTTACATAAAAGAAAATGGAATCATGCGTGCAAAATAATTTGTTTTTCTATAAAATGGTTCATTTTCTTCTGCCAATGAATTAAATAAAATTTTGTTAACTTCTTGGATAATGGCTAAGCTTTTGAGTCAACCCAGCTCCTTTTTCTATTTTAACAGAATTTTTGATTACCTCATGTAATTTCTTCTGTTTGTGAATTTTTATGAGCAGCTTTTGGTTAAATCTACAACTAATAGGATTTTTACCATTTGATGTGTTACACTTCCACAGCATTACTACAATTAGAAACACACACACACTGTAAATCTTTTCACCTTTTTGCTGCTCTGATTTTGTTCATAACATATTAAGCAGATTGTCACACTTGCCTCTCAGCAGGAAGGTCTATTCAGGTTTGCTGTGCCTTTGTTGTTGTTTTTTTCCAAGAACTTGAGCTTATTTCCACAGGCCAAAACCCTGCACACTTGGTTGATTGGTCATTTTTAGTTGGGTGAGCATGACCTTGAAGGCTTGTAAGTAAGTAAAGTTTACTTATATAGCTGCTATCACAGATAAAAAAAAACACCAAGTGCTTCACAATAAGGACTGGCAATCTGTTCAGAGCAGAAATGCCTCTTGTGACAGCCTCAGAACTCACTGTGACCATAAAAAGGATAAAGCAAGTGTTGACAATAACTGAAAAGAAAAAGGTTTTTAAATGTGGCACAAAATGTATCATGAGCAAAATTAACCATCAGTTAATTTTGCTCTTGGTGTTGGTTGGTGATTTCTCTTTTGAATGTTTCAGAGTACCATTTACAGCTCAGAATGGCGACGTCACACAGCTGACATATGTGAGCCGTGCTAGCAAAATAAGGGTGCAATGAGGAATTTTTCAACATTGAGTTATTATTATTTTCAAACTCTCCATTTCAAAAGTTTCAAAATGATAGGTAGTCTGTTGAAATTTGGCATTTCATCATCTTGTTAGCAACGAGTTAGTCTTGTTTACAAGATTGTCGGTTTGAAAACATAATTTTTATTGGTCTCAAGGGATGTCATCAGGAATTTTAGCATTATGTTTAAAAAGGGGAAATCTCGAGCTTCACAATGATCAAACATTATACCAGCACCAATGCAGCTGGCAGAGAAAAAAATGGTGATTTTTAAAACTACTAAAAGGATTAGAATTAAAAAAGATTATTTCTGAAGACATTCCAGTTAGAAAACTTCGATCTAAAAGTAAATTAGGAAGATTAGATGTTATTTTAGCTACCAGGATTGCTAAATGTCTTTTTTGACTCATTTTTACGCAAATCTCAATTATGGCAAAAATCAATATTGTCACATTTTTGCTCATTCTGACTCATTTTGCACTGGTCATATATGTTGTCTATAGAACACTGAAGAAACTGTTCTTCTGTTCTTGTACTATGCCCTTAGAGATACTAATAACAAGCCAAGGAATTACAAAAACTTACCAGAAGTTATTGACTCTTGAGCCATTGTCTTCAACCGTAGGTACATTTCTAACATTGTTGAAAACAACACAAAGTGGTTAAAGTATCATTTTAATACATTGCTTGGCATGTTACCATTCATATTTGGCTTTATCTTTATGACAGCCACTCTTTGGCTCTAAACTGAAATACTGGATTACTTTACTATAACTTTGAAGCAACCAAGTTATTTTCATAACTCACTATATTTATTGTAAAGATTTTTTATTGGTTTGTTTTGTGTTTATCATACATATACCACTCGTACTTAAGACTGATGTGACACACAATGTGTTGCCCTCAAAGTATGTGTTGTGGACGTTGCTCAGCTATATTTTCCTATATATATTTTCTATATATACTATAGTTATAGCCAATTTTAGATTTTCTAAGGTCAGTCGGCAGTGGTTGCCATTTTGAACTGGATTGAGTCCAAACATTAATCAGTTGTAAATGTGGTGGTTTTCGGGTGTTTGGTGTTTTGATTTATTTTTCTAGTTTTGAGTTCTGTAAACCCCTGTGTCTTTCTGTTTCTGTTTCTTAGTCATTCTGTTTTTATGTTACTTGTTCAGCCTGGGAGTTAGGTTTTGTTTGCTCTATGTCCATTGTCCTCCTCTGTTCCCCTCCATTGCTTGTCACACACACCTGTCAATTATTCATAATCCTTCCAGCTGTTTCCCCTTTTAGTAATCACTCTGCCCAGTACTTATACTCATCAGTCATGTGTCAGATGCTCAAATGTCAGTCAGTTCTGTCCTGGAGATCTGTTACACCTGCCAGTTTGGATTTTGTTTATTTAGTAAATCGCCTTGGAAGTTACCTGGCTGTTTTTCACCTGGTTGCCTGCATGCATGCTTGAGTCTACCAACAACCAACCATTGCAGAAAAAAAAAAGATGTACAGTCATACTCCAAATCATTAAAGATTTTTTTGGCACAAAATTGAAAATGTACAAATCTGAGGAAGACGTTGAATGTCAACTGCTGCGGCTTTATTTATCTTTTTTAAACATAATCTTGCTATAATACCAGCTGTTAGAGATATTGATACAAATTCTTACAAGATTATAAAAATAAAACAGCTTTCCAAAATTGCCCAGTTGTGTTGAAGCCTGGTGATTGCAAAAGCCAAAGCATTGGATTCCCAGTTTTCATTAGCCATCAGGCCAGTCAGTGACCTCTCATGACCTACCACTGCTGCCATGGTCATCCTGGAGTACACCACTTCCATCTGAACAGAAACATTTCGTCCCAAGATAAAGGTAATCACTCAGAACAACTTTGTATTGATTCACAGTGACCCCTCTCTAGGCAGCACTGGGGTGCAGTCCTGCTTTCTTTGTGCTGTTTTTGTGTTTACCCTGCACTTGCTGTTTTCTTGAAGTGCTTCACTGCTCAAAAGCATGCAAGCTGATGGTCTCAAGACAGTGATGTTGTGTTTTATATCTCTGCAAATCAAAGCCAATAAATTCTTTAAACTGGCATAAATCTAAAATCTGCAACAATAATAATAAGAGATTCAACAATATTCCTCTCAGGAAAAAGGTTGACACAGTCTGATCACTGAAATTCTGTTTATTGAAAAGGATCTGCTCATGGTTTTCTTTCACACCAAATCCAGAGCATTAAGTTTGTCAAATGCGTGCTGTCAAAAACAATTTCTGATCAAATTTGCTGATGCCTGGTGAAATAGCTACTGCTATTACTTCCCCTAATGAAGAATCCATTAATCAAAAATGAGGGTACTTTGATGTTTTCCATTTTCCATTTCAATTCAAAACTTGAATCAACTAGTTTCACCTAGTTTTGCATTTGTGTGGTGGCATTTGTTATGTTTTGAGCATTAAATAGTTGCTCCCTTCTGTGAGTGCTGTTGCTAAGGGATCCTGTCCAGGTTACGCCAAGTTATCTCATAGATTTTATCTGTCAGTGGTTTTAATGTTGTGACTGACACAGCATGGTGTAAACATACTACCCCAGCCCAGAAAACATTAGAACATTGTATAAAATGTACAGTAAATAAAACAGAATGCAAGGATTTGCAAATCTCATGAACTCATATTTTATTTACAAGAAGACAGTAAACATTTCAAATGTTTAAACTAAAAAAAATACTATTTTTAGGAAAAAAAAATAAGGATTTGATGGCAGCAACACATCTCAAAAAAGTGGGTAGAGTGCCATGTTTACCACTGTGAAGCATCCAAAAAAGGTTAAAAACAAAAGCAACTGGACTTCAATTTGTAGTTGAAGACGTTTCGCTTCTCATCCGAGGAGC
>JAOXNZ010000177.1:20088426-20099844 GCA_028566095.1 Kryptolebias brasiliensis | reverse complement strand
GTGTTGAGCCATGCGTCTGCTCAACACAGGAGAGCCACTTCTTCAGGACAAGATTGAAGTCCAGTTGCTTTTGTTTTTAACCTTTTTTGATTTACCATGTCCTGGATGACTGAGAATCTACACCAGCACACTGTGAAGCATTAACTCCTCTTTTTACAACAATGTGTAAATATTGTGGAACTGAGAAGAGCAAGTGCTGGAGGTTTAGGAGGGACTGTTGTCCTATTCTTCTCTGATGGCGGAGTCCATGATTTTTCGTTTCATGATGTGTCAAATGTTTTCTGTTGCTGAGACGTCAGTTTGGCACCCAGACTCTGCTATAGGGGCATGATGTTGTAATGGATGCAGTCTGTGGTTTAACACCCTCTTACTGAAAAGCGCAAGGCCTTCACTGAAATTCAACAAGTCTGGATAGGAGCAGATGTTGTTATGTAACAAACTTTTCTGTATAAACTTTTCTGCATAATTTCCAGATGTGTAAGCTGCCTATGCCACAAGCACTAATGCTTCTCCATACCATCAGAGAGGCAGGCTCTTAAACTGTGCACTAATACCAGTTCGGATGGTTCCTCTCCTCTTTAGTATGTAGTAGGTGGTGTCCGTGGTTTCCACAAAAAACTTTAATTTCAACTCATCTTACAACAGAACAGTATTCTACTCTGCCTCAGTCCATTTAAAATGAGTTTTGGTGTTTCCGGATGGTGTTGACATATGTCTTCTTCTTTGCCTGATAGAGCTTTAACTATAATCTGTGGATGGAACAGTGAACTGTGTTTACAGATGATGCTCTGTGGAAGTGTTCCTGAGTCCATCAGTGATGTCCAGAACAGAATCAGACCTGGTTTTAATGCAGTGGCCCCTGAGGGCCCGAAGATCATGGTCAGCCAACATTGCTTTTCAGCCTTGTCCTTTGAGCTCAGAGATTTCTCCAAATTCTTGAAATCTTTTGATGATATTATGAACTGTAGGTGATGGGATATTCAAAGTCTTCCCAACTCTGTTGAGGATCATTATTCTGAAATTGTTCCATTATCTTTAGATTTTTTCACAGACTGGTGAACCCCTTCCCATCTTTACTGCTAAAAAATAAAATCTCTCTAAAACACGCTTAACACTCTAAAACACTCTTTTTATACCCAGTCTGTTGATCTGTTGTCAATTTATTAGGGTCAAAACATTCGCCAGCTTTTTCTTATTTGTACCACTTAATTTTACAGCCTTTTGTTGCCCTTGTCTCAACTTTTATTATTCTTTACTTTTGTTATTCTGTTTTGTAGGAGTTGCAAATCATTTGATTCCGTTTTTATTTAGATTTTACACAATATCTTAACTTCATCAAAACAGGGGTTATGGTTAGAATCTTATGACATTTAAAGGCCTAGCATTCTCTGAAGAAATATCAGCCTCCTGCTTACATCCCAACGTTTTAGGTAAAGATCTTGTGCAATCTGTTAGTGCTGAAAGTATGTGATGGGGATGACTCAGCTATTACTGCAACAAATTCTGTCTCAGTATCTATGAAATTGGCTGACCTATAGCAATTTTTGTTTTTGCTAAGTTTGATTAGCTGTGGCAGCCATGTTTAATCAGTTGTACATCAGTTGTCTAAGTACATCCAAAAATTACCACCTGATTGTTTTGTTAATATCTGTCCAATAGTCCATGAGATAGTTTGCTAACAGTTAGATGAACAAACACATGAACAGACAAAGGCAATTTTACGATCGCCTGTGAAAGGCGATAAGATATATTATAGGTTCAATACAAATCCAATTACATGCAGTCCACCATAATCAAAATAATTTCAGCACAGTTCTTTTATTCCAGTTACAATTCCTTTTTAACTTTCAATCAGTCCAGTTAATACTTGGAGAACCATGATGATGGTTATTTACTTAAATGTAAAAGGCTATAACATAGGACAGGACAGAGGCATGAAGCACCAAGGCAAAAAAAAATCAACTATGTAAGTGTGCATTTAGTCTGAGATGTCATATTTGTTTACAATACACATGCAAACATTATTTTACTCCCCCAGGTTCTCACACCTCTACCACAATATCTAACACCCTCATCCCTATCACGTACAATTATTCCTTTCTTACCCCAGAAGTTTGATAGTGTCATCCAGTTGCTGTCTACTGTGATTAATGGTACACGGCATCGTGCTGAAAGCCACACACAACAACAATGAAGATTTTAAGTGGATAGTACTCACATAAAAGCCCCATGAAGACACTGGACAATAACCACGATCTTGACAGTCAAAGTCAACCTGCGAAACCTTTTGTCTACAGTATATATCAGTGCTTGTTTTTACAAGAGAATTCAGAAGCATGATCTGTATTGCAAATGGGTTTCACTCAGATTCCCATTATGTGCCCAAGATAGAAAAATGGTGACCCATAAAATAAAGGGAGGAAGAGAATATTTTCAG
Organism: Kryptolebias brasiliensis; assembly: GCA_028566095.1. Classification (NCBI taxonomy): domain Eukaryota; kingdom Metazoa; phylum Chordata; class Actinopteri; order Cyprinodontiformes; family Rivulidae; genus Kryptolebias; species Kryptolebias brasiliensis. The sequence continues at coordinate 20,097,407 of JAOXNZ010000177.1, read as the reverse complement.
TAAGGATGTCAAAGTTAATGACTTAATACAAACTGACCAAAGCAATGTAAAGACATTGTGCTGTTAATGCACGTCATGATTAGATTCCAGATTCACACCACATTTCACCTGACTGTGATAATGCTCTTCAGAGTTGTTTCCAACCTCTGTACAGATTCCCTGTAGATGCTTTTGACGTAGTGGCTCTCAGTTTTTCTATAGTAAGTTGACTTTAAGGTGCCACATTTAATCCAAGCACAAAATAATAGCTTTACTTGACAACACATGCAACAGACTATGTTCAGTATAGCTCAATAAAAATTATTTAGTATGTCTACTCTTTAATGGAAACACTACATATATCAGAGCAATATAGTTAAATGCTTGAACAGATTAAAAATCAGCAAAGAAATAATTAAAACCAGCAAAAATTGAAATTAATGCAGTAGAAGTAGCAGGAGAAAGGATAAAAAAGAAATAAAAGTTTTTTAAACAATTAAAAAAGATGGAGTTCAACTGAAGAGAAGTTATTTGGATAATCTTAATTATAGTTTTAAAATGGTTTGAACAGTTTTGCAATCTGGTTCTGTCTAAAAGAGTAACATCATTATTCTTATATGTCTCTAATTATCTATAAGACTAACACAGGACACAAGATTACCCTCACGAACAGACATTATCTTTACAGGTGAACATGTTTTGATAACAATGATAGACATTCTGGGTTTTTTTTGGGTCACTGTGACCTGATTATTGATAATCATGACACTTCAGTTCCATTCGCAATTTCTGACCACAACAGCAGCAAACCATATTCCATCTACTGCAAATTTGGTCTCTTTACTCTGGTCAAATTTTGTAATGAGTCTTCATTTTTCAGCTGCTCCCCATAAGGGTCACCACAGCATATTATTTGTATCCATCTCACCCTATCCCATTTTCCTCCTCTGTCTTACAAACCCTCTGCATGCCCTCCTTTACTAAATCTACACTACTTTAACTACATGAATCTTCCTATTTTCCTCCTTCCTGACACCTTCATAATCATCATCCTTTGTTCAGTATATCCATTATTCGTCCTCTGCTCATTTCCAAACCATCTCAGACATGTTTCTTTAACTTTGTCTTCAAATCGCTCAACCTGACCTGTTCCGCTGATATACTCATTTTTAATCCTGAATATTTTAGTTTCTCCCAATGAAAATTTGAACATCTTTTTCTCTGCTACCTCAAACTCTGCCTTCTGTCTTTCTGTAAGTTCCACCATCTCCAAACCATACATACTAGCACATTTATCATTTTATAAGTCTTCCCTTTCAGTCTTGCAGCTATCCCTCTGTCAGAAATTACCCCTCACACTCATCTTCAACCACTCCTTCCTGCCTCCACTATCTTCTTTACCTCTCTAGTGCACTGCTTGTTGCTTTGGATGATTGACCTCAGGTACTGAAACTCCTCCACCTTCTACTTCCAGCAGCTTTGCTGTTCCATCTGTCTTCCTCTTTCACAAATGTCTTCTTGTGGAAGAGAAAGTTTGTTTTCTTTGTACTGACTTTTATTCCTCATCTCTCCATAGCATATCTCCACTTCTCCAGGCTCTCTTCCACTTGCTCCATACTCTCACTACAGATCACAATGTCAGCAGCAAACATCATAATCAATGGGGACTCCTGCCTGACCTCATCTGTCAACTTGTCCATCACCACGGCAAACAAGAAGGAGCTTAGAGCTGATCCCTGATGTATTCCAACTCCCACCTTGAACCCATCTGTTACCCCTACTGCACATCTCACCACTGTCTTGCTGTTCTTGTACGTGTCCCACACTACCCTCACATATTTCTCAACCACACCTGACTTCCTCATGCAGTACCACAGTTCCTTTCTTGGCAGCCTTATCAGATCCACAAAGGCACAGTGCAGCTCCTTCTGACCTTTTCTATCCATCAGCACTCTCAAATCAAACAAAGCATTTGTAAAGGTCTTTCTTGACATGAAACCATACTTCTGCTCACAGATTGTCACCTCACTTCAACAACACTTTCTCATATCTTATACTATATATGTTTCACATATGTAAAGGGATGAATGATATAAATATTTTTTTCTTGAAACAGTTAGACATTTACTTCAAGGTTTGAGACACTACACATGATTTTTGGAACTTGAGCCAACAATACATTTAATGGTTAATTATAACTAACCTAGTCACTTCTGTCAGCATGCATAGGTATATACTGAGTTCCTCTCTGCTGCCTTTCTCTATTCATAACTCACTCATTTACTTCCACCAAAAATTATAGTATGTCACTGCATCTATATTTTGTACTACATATAGTATTCTGCCTTCAATAGTAAATTTAGATCAGCTGTAGCTCAGCAGCAAGGTGACTTCTTTTCATTTGAGGGTTTTATCCCCAAACCTACCATGTGCTAGACTGTCCTTAAACATGATTTTGAACCCCTCAAGTAAGGCTTGTCTGCTCTAATGTACCCCCAGATTCATGCACCTCATCTGACAACCATTGGTCACTTAAAAAAAACAAAAACAAAAACATGCTTGTTGTTTCATGGGCATCTCATGGCTCGGCAAGAGCAATGGAAAAATTAGACAGCAAATATAAATCATTTTGCACGCAAATTCCAAATCTCTGCTATATTTTAAAACTGGCATTTGCAATACTTTTATTTTAAAGGTGGGTGGTCATTTACACCAATGTCTGCCTGTGAGCTCGATAGCAGTGAAGTCTCTCCACTGTTAGTAGAGTTCATGAGACATTTAGGAGTTACCGTCATGTCAGGTCGTGGTAAGAATACAAAGACTGATATAGAGTTATTATTTACAGAAAAAAAGAAAAGAGGAGAAGAGAACTTTCAACATGTGAGAAGGCAGACAAACCAAGTTACAGTTCCCCTGTGTTACAAGCACCTGCACCTGTCCTTCAAACCTACCTCAGGTGTGAAACACAACTTCAGTGAACATGTTCAAGCCTAACAAAAATTAGATTATTTTCACTGGAAAAAAATCTTGCTCTTTTGTGTAGTTAATTTGATGCTGGTGTTTCATAAATTTTTGTGTGAATATTTATTATTTACATTAAACATATAACTTTAAAGCCTCACTATGACTGGTTAAGATTTGTATTGTTCAGCTGCAGTGTCTACTCTTATGAAAATCATGTTTATAGCTAAGTATAAAATTATAGCTAAATATAAAATTTACGTTTGCCAGTATATACTACTGTTTGGTCCTCTGCAACAGTCACAGTTTCCTATGTTGCCCACCCCTGCCTTAGAGCTGCTGAGGTGACTAGGGAGATGATAGATTTTTAATAATTAATTGGACAATTAATTCACAGGTGAAACAGTTCACATTCCTTTGGTCATCTGCCTTTATGAGGCAAACAAGAAAAAGACACAAGCAGCATGACATCCAAAGCAGAACATTCACTTAATGACCTCGTTCACCAGGCCTCAGACATATCACAGGCTTTCGATTTTCCCATTAGCATCCGGAATAGAGAAATTGCTGCCTAAAGCTACCTGGCTTATGATGTTCAAAAGTGAGCAGTGGACATGGCATTAGTCTAACCCTGCCCTTCCATACTCCCCTCACCTCACGCTGGGGCTTCAGTCAGGCTGATAAGCACTAATCTCAGACTGGCTGCTGTTCATTTACAGCTGAGCTTAAGCAAAATCCACAGTAATGTTGTGTGGTGGTCTCATATCCGCTTGTTCTGCCCTTTCAGAGGCTGCAGCAGCTCTAAAATGCAGGTGAGCACTTGTCTGACAGCAATGGAATGAAAATGAACCATTCAAAGTGGTGCTTTTTAAAAAGTGCAGCTTAGTAATATGCTCTGCATAGTAAGAATGCTGGCATTAACTTAGTTCGCCTTGAATGACAAGGCCGGCTAAAAGCCATTTATAGAGCATGACTTTAATTCTATCAAATAAGTAAATAAATAAATATATATGTGTGTGTGTGTGTGTGGGTTCTTTTTAGGTCAAGTTTGCATGTTCTCCCCGTGCACAGGTAGGTTTTCTCCGGTACACCGGTTTCCTCCACCAGACCAAACCTGTCCAGGGTGTAGCCTGCCTCTCGCACAGTGACTGCTGGGGATAGGCACCAGCTCCCCGTCACCCAGAAAGGAGAAGAAAATGAATAGATGGATAGATACACGCGCGCGTGTGTGTATGTGTTTTGTTGGAATACTTACAATAAATTTACTTAAAACTTAACTGTTTTTTGATGGGTTGGTGATCTGTCCAGGGTGTGTCCCTGAATAGTAAGGTGTGCAAAGAAAATGGATGGATGGATGAACTGTGTTGTGGCAGTTGTAATGAAAAAATGGGACAATGGTTAAACTCATGAACTTTATTACAGCAAGTGTGCCATTACTCCAGAGTCATTACAGAATACAGTGTTGTCTTGTATCTTCTGAATATTACTCTGTACTTTTTGTAACACATTCTCCTCTCTCACAGCAGTGCCCTCTAGCAACAAGAAATAATACCAGCAACAGAACAGAATATAAATGTATTTACTGTGTAAACCTCAGAACACAACATCTCCCGTTACCCAAACCTCAATCACTTTTGGCAAAAGTAGCATTTTCTTAGTAAGATTACTTTTACTGTAATGTAAAATAAAGAGCTTGCAATATTTGTTGGCAGAAGTGCTTTGAATTGCAAATAAAACACTACTAGAATTACATCTGAAATTAGCTCAAAATCACAAGACTATTGTTGGCATTCTTTCACAAATTTCTTACAACCTTTTTTTTAAAAACCAACTTATTTCATTACATAATCTTTCGTCCATGTTAGTGCATCTTGTTCCTTTTGCAGAATAGTTCATTTTGGTGTCTGTTTTGGGCTGAGGGGTTCCTCTGCTGTATCAATGTTTGGTGTTTCATTGCAGTAAAGTAAAAGTCATGCTGTATTCTATCTTTTCCCGTTACTGAGGATGAATGAACTCAGACCAGTTTGCTGCTGTACTGATAAAGGGACTGGATCTCTCCTTTTCCCACATGAAAAAGCCAGCTCATGATGCACAAGTAAGTAAGGTTTAACATCTTCTGGAAGGGGCTTCTTCACTTAAGGCCATCCTGACTGGATGATATTGCAGCTTTGTAAGTTCAGGACAGTCTTCACATTCAGTTTTGAAATCAACAATTGAGAGTGCAGTGAGAAGAGAGCTATGCTACCTTTGAGATCAAGTCCAGTTCAGAATCTGCAGCTGTATTAGTGGTGCTTAGGGGAACATGTGAAAAGCAGTCTGCCATGTCATACTGATCACATCAGTCTAGCTGACCAACATGCAATTCTCATGCCAGTTCTATTCATCCCTTTAGTGCTTGGTGATCAATTCTAGCAGCAAAAGCAACAATGAGTTCAACATTGTCTGAATGCAACTGTGTCAGAACAGCTCTCCATCCATAATCTGAGGCATCTGTTGTGGTGATTGTTGGCAGTTCAGAGTTGTAGATGGAAAGTGCTGGGCTTTTCATGAGCACTGTTGTACTCCAGCAGATTAAATCATAGGTGTGTACAAAGTGAGCTGAGGCAAAAAAGATGTGGGCAGATGGGCAATGAAATTGTCTGCACAGCCTGGAATACAGTTTTTTGAGGTTGTTGTTCTTTTTGTTACTCTTTGTTCTGTTTTCAAATGTAACTGGTTGACTGTAAGGTGAAAAGGATTCACCAATTGTATTATGTTCTTTTTTTAAAAACAAAAATTCTAAAGCAAACCTTGCTCAAAAAGCCATCCACACAAAAACGGGCTGTAATTTTCAAAAACTGGCTGCTCTAAATGTGGCCACATGGCTCACTGGTCACTTGCTTGCAAACACTCAGAATTTAGAGTGTGCAACGATGTTTTTTTCTTTTTCTCACAACTTTGAGTTGCCTGCTAGTCTCCCAATCAAACCCAAAAGAGATACTACCTTAAGTTCACACCCAAATTCTGAAAAACAAGAGGTAATAAAAGAATAACAATGGTTATTCAGATAACATCCAGGGCTACAATCAAGCCTAACCATGCTAATAATAACTAGAGAAATTAATTTTTTTGCAAAAATGCAACATAAATGCTTAGTGCTGCATGACTTTGTTGAAATTTGCTGCAGAAGCTGAAACAGAGTTGTTTAACCTAAAAGAACCAGGACACTGTTTAAAATCTAAAAAAGCAAAACACTGGCTATAAGCCAAAAGTAGCAAAACGGTAGCTGAAAGCCCAAAACAACAAAATACTATTTAAAAGCTAAAAGTAGCAAAAAGATAGCTAGAAACTAAAAGTAGCACAAAAAGACAAGTTTGCTAAAGCAGATTTGAAAAATATAACTTGCCATTTGAATGATGGCCTGATGGCTTATTAGTTAACAACTTGAGTAATCTCAGTTGCACTTTACAGAGAAACTTAAAGGCCTGAAAAACACAAAAATTCTTAAAGAACTGCAGAAATACATTAGGATGACAAGCAAAGGGGATGCTTCACTGCCATTCGTACATCCACACAAGTCAAAATATTCAAGATGCTCCCAGCTGAGATTATGTTCAGACTAACTCCAGTCAAAACAGTAATTACAAGAACTAAAACAATCTTTGCAGATGGCAACATGATTAATATTGAGTTTTAATTTAACATAACTAATGTTGATCCACACATGAACCAAATTTTTTATAATTCTTTTGACTTCAGTGATCTGAGAGGCTGCAGAAACTGAACCACTGCTTGCAAATAACATGCTTTACATGGAGGCATCCTCAGCATCGTATTTGTGCAGTGAATAATTTAATGTGTTTTTAAGTATTATGTTTTTTATAATGCATGCTTTACTAAGAGCAGAAACAGAAAGGTGTGAGGTGCTTGCTTAAAAGCATCCAAAAGGATGGTAGGAAAGGCGATGGCAGCCTGTGCTTGGGGAGTTATTGCTCCACTTACTTTACAAACTGAAAATCTCATTAAGTGTGACACTGAAGATTAGTTGAGAGGGACCAAAGTGGAAAGAGAATGAACTCACAAAGGGGCTTTGAGGAGGCTTTAGCTTTGTTTGCCATCATTAATTCAGCACTGAAACAGCTCAGAGGGAAGCTCCCAGTCACTGATCAGAAGAGCTGTGGAGATGACAGGCGAACAGGTGCCCCGTTTCCTCTCCAAACACTTTTCCCTTTTAGCTCCAATCTTCAGGTCTTAATTGAGGTGAGTTGTGTATTTGGGCCATCTGTGTGCTGACAAAATAAAGCCAGCTTTGATTTATGGCACCTCGGGATGAATTAGGTTCTGAATTTCATTTGCCAAACTTCCAACTCTGCTTGTGAACTGAGAAAATCAGAGGAAAGATGGTAATACTGTGATTTAAACATGAAATCTGACGTCTGTTATTGTTTTTGTTTTAAATGTTAAACACCTATTTGCACAAGAATGTATAATAATGTTCATTTACAGTAAAAAAAAAAATTAAAGATCTATTGTCCGCCTCGTTTAATGCCAGCATTTAAGACTGAAATCTTGTGCTGCTGAGAAATGACAGAGTTCTAGTTGTTTTGTCAAACCTTGAAAATAACATTCTGTGCAATTTCATATGATATCATTATGTGTTACGCTCAGTCTATGTGTTATAAATGACTTTCAGCTACTACCACATAAAATCTTAGCTCAATATCTGTGTAAATGACTGAGTTATAGCTATTTTTGTGTTGGCTGTTAATTAGCTGTGGCAGTCATCTTGAATTGTATTGACTCCAATAGTTAATCAGTTGTAGATGTGCATCCAATGATTACTTTCGGAAATTTTCATTAAAACTCTTCTGGTGGTGCACTAGATATTTTGCTTTCAGACAAAATATCGGACTCTAACAGATAATGCTAAAGTTTAAGCAAGAATTTTGCACGATAATTAGCACTTGGAGTATAACTTGTGAATGACTTTCAGCTACAACCACATCAAATTTGAGCTCAACATCACTAAAAGTGATTGAATTATAGCCATTTTTGTGTTTGCTAAGGTCAGTTATCTGTAGCGGTTGACTTAAATTGTAGATGTGCATCCAATGGTTAGTTTTTGCAAGTTTCATTTGAATTTGTTCAGGGGTTCATGAAATATTTTGCTAACAGACACACACATTGAAACACACAAACACTGGCACAAGCAAAAACTTTGTCTGCTTTTGCCTTTCAATGGCAAGTGATAAAGATAACATAATTCACCTTGGAGAAGAAAAACAAAAAGTGTTGATAGAAGGTGTAATTTACAATCATCCTTAGTAGTTGGGGTACGCTAAAAAATAATGTTTGAAAAAAAAAAAGGCTGCCACAGCAACTTATACAGTAACCCTGTTTCAGACTAAGTTATGTTAGAAACACTAAAAAGTATTTACTGTTGATTCATAAAAATTAAAAAAGGTATATTAGTTCACAGATGGTTAAAAGGTCTTTAATTTTTTTCCGTAAAGAGAAACGTATGTGTTCCTTGATAAGCAACTATGTAAGAAATGAATAAAAGGATTGTTTTTTTTAATAATAAAAAAAACTCAATTAGGTATTCATTTTTGACATTATAAGAATTGGAAGTTATAACAACTTCTGTAAGAAAGTCTCAGAAATATAAAATATCTCTGTTTTTCCATTGTACTTTATTACGGATTTATTTTACTGACTAAACCCACAATAAATACAGCATGCATGTTGTATTATCACTTCCTTTTTTATCATGCCTCCAGCCCCCCAGCTTCATTATAATTGTACTAAAAATGAAAATAACGCAAATCAAAATTAAGCAAGTCACTTCATAGTTAACATAATGCTGTTAGAAGTGGCTCCACCAGTGTAATAAGAGGTACTTCACTTTGGTGCTAATCAGACATTCACTGATGAACATACAAATAGGTCATATGTAATTGGACTACCTTCGTAAAAAGACATCAGTCAGCATCCATCCATCCATCCATCCATCCATCCATCCATCCATCCATCCATCCATCCATCCATCCATCCATCCATCC
>JAOXNZ010000177.1:20076654-20088400 GCA_028566095.1 Kryptolebias brasiliensis | reverse complement strand
ATGAAGCCAATAGGACCACATCATCTGCAAAAAGCAGAGACGCGATCCTAAGGCCACCAAAACGGATCCCCTCAACAACTTGGCTGCGCCTAGAAATTCTGTCCATAAATGTTATGAACAGAATCGGTAACACAGGGCAACCTTGGCGGAGTCCAACTCTCACCGGAAACGAGCCTGACTTACTGCCAGCAATGCGAACCAAGCTCTGACATGATTCAAATCTAATTGCAGTTAATCCATGCAGTTAATCCATTCTCATTATATTACAACATAATCATTTAAAGCACATTATAAAATGCCAATAAGTGAAAGGTATCTTTCTAAGAAAGCTAGTAGTTTGAGTCAAATCTTCACTTTGTTGCAATCCCCCATCCTGAGCAACACGTTGGCAACAGTAGAAAGGAATGACTCACTTTTAACAGGAAGAAATCTCCAGTAGAACCAGAACCAGGCTCAGGACGGGTGGCCATCTGCCTTAACCAGCTGGGGTTTGAGAGGACAGGAAAAAGACATGGACAAATAAATAAGGATTGGGCCAGGGTTAGTTTCTATGAGAAGAAAACAGACAGCAACAGAGTGAGGAAGTGTGGTCAGTTAGTCCGCCAGCAGTCTGATCCTATAGCAGCTCACAAAACCCAAGACAATCCTAACTATAGGATTTATCAAAAAAAAAAAAGAGTCTTAAACCTAATCTTAAAAGTAGACAGGGTGTCAGCCTCACAGACAGAAATTGATAATTTCCAGAGAGAGGTGCCAAAGAGGCAAGCTAATCAGATGTTTGAATGACCTCATCTGACTTCTTTCATTGCGGAAAAGCAGCAGCTTGACTACGGGTTCCTCTCAGATGGCAGAGCTCCTCACCTCTCCTCACCTCCTCATCTCTAAGGCTGAGCCCAGCCAACCTATGGAGGAAGCTCAGTTTAGACGCTTGCATCCAGGATCTCAATCTTTCGCTCATGATCCATACCTCATGACCAGTGATGAAGGTTGGAGCACAGATTTTATAGATGATGAACCAGTAAATTGAGAACTTTGGCTTTTTGCTCAGCTTCTTCTTCCCTACAGATCAGAGCACCAGGCTGTGAGTCCTTCTCTTTCTCCATCATATACAAGGCTCCCAGATGCCTAAACTCTTTTGCTTGAGACAAAGCCTCACCCCAACCCAGAGGGAATGTTACTACCTCCCTTGGATGACTATCTATAAATTGGTGACTGAGTGTATGAGTGGGTGAATGTGGATTGTATTGTAAAAGTGTTGTGAGTAGTCTTTAAGACAAAAAAAGTGTTTAATAAATACAGTTTCTTTACCAAATATGTCAATGTTTTAACCCTTTATTTAGATTTTAACCGTACTTGTGCACAAATGTCTGATAAACCAAAGCCCTTTTTTAAAAATTTACTGAGCGCATTCCTGCCAATAGGTTTTTACTTCAGCTCCCCAATTGTCCCACCTGTAAGAACAACCACAGAAAAAACATATTTGCATGATTTTAAAAAGTGGAGTTAAATGCTGCTTGTTCAGCACAAAACCTTTGACAGTCCATAACATCAATATCGCACAATACTATGAGATTTAGATGTTTGATATCATTACATTTATACATTTTTTATTTGTTTTTTGTTGAAATCTTTTGATCAGCTTCATTTCTAAATTTATATTGTTGTGAGATGAATTATTGCCCATGCTTGAGTCTAGACACATTCCTGTTGGATTTATTGGCACTTCTACGTTAACCCTAGGTGTGACTGTGTGTATGTATGGTTATCTTGTGTGTCTCTGTGATGGACTGGAGACCTGTCCAGGGTGTATTTTGCCTCTTACATGCTGACCACTGCAGAAAGGCACCAACTTTTTCCAACCCTGAAAAAGACTTAATATGTACAAAAAATAGTGGATCGATGGATTATTGCCCCTAGATTCTAAATCTAAATGTAATTAATTAGGAAATAGGCATAATAGCAAAAGAGTACAGGAATAAAAACACATTTGTATGCATACTGAGCAAGAAAGTCTTTCCTAATGATGTGCCTAACAGTCTGCTCACAGCACATGACCATTTGGCATCAGTGTACATGAGAAAACTGTGACTTTATTTAACAGCCTCCAGCAGCAGTGTGGCACTAAGCACAAATAGTTAACTTATATTGGGTAGTGTGGGTGTTAATAGCTGTTAGCGACTGAGTTTAATGGCTCATTCTCCCCGAGGAGCAGTTTATGAGATGGGTACATCGGGACTAAGAACAAGCTCCGAACACTTTGGTAATGTCTGAATGTGCTGCTCATTGTAGCAGAGCAGAAAACACATCAGAGCGTAGTTTGTAATCTGTGTTAGCACAAGTGCTTTATGCAAGTAATAGGCATTTGAAAAAGTGACTCAGGGAGATTTTTTATGTATTACATGTATAACCTTTATCTGTCAGTTCCTCTCAGTAAATGTAGATGCACCTGTTTTGTATCTGACTTTATTATGAACTCCTGGAAATGACCATAACCTTACTTTATATATTTACACCTTTACATTGACCACTAGATTACAGTACACAGTGTCTATGATTTATTATAAATCTTTTTTTATGTAAAAAAAAATAAATAAATAGTACAAAACTATAAGTGTGCTTGTAAAACTTGGATGTGAAAATGTGAATGAATTAATGAATTGAAGTCAAGTCTTTTGTCTCTATGATTGCCTTTTTGCTTGCACGTGTGTCTACTTGGTTGCTAAGTTTTGTTTAATGCAACTGGCCTTATTTTTTATTTTCTGAAAATGCTTTGCTTCTCATTCAAAGAGCTTTCTCAAATCAAACAAGCTGTTAATCTTCAGTGAGTTGCTTTGTTTATGTGAGCTCAACTCACATGCAAATCATTCTTCATCATCCCTTCCCTCCTAAGGGTCACTTGGATTGTTTGGATTCAGTTAAATTAGGGCTTTTTGGTACCTTACAAAGATTGGGGAATTTAAAAAAAATTGTAACTGGACAATATTTTTTTTCCCTTGTAGTCAGGAGGATATACATCCACAATAGACTCATGAGCATCTGGACCACAAAGACGAATGAATTGTTTTTTTTTTCACATCCATATGCATTGCATACCTGGGGAAACATGACCCCCAATTTTTATTGTAAAAAGAAAGCAAACTGTGGGTGACAGTGTGATGTTTTGGACCATGTTGTGCTAGAAAAACCTTAGCAGCTCCTGCTGCTTTGTACCACCTATTGTACCTAAACACTATTGCTGACTAAGCACATCCCCTTCCTGGAAAATTTATTTACCTGATGGCAGAGGCCTTTTTTAGCGGGATGATGCACCCTACCCCACTGGAAAAATGGTTCAGCAACAGTTTAAGGAACACAGCAACTTTAAGTTTTACTGATTTCAATCCAACTGAGTATCTGTGGGATGTGCTGGACAAACAATTTAGATTCATAGAAGATCTCCCTTTCAGCCTACAGGACCTAAAGGATCTGATACCTTCTATTCTTAGGCTCAGGCCTGCTTTTGTTGCAAAAACAGGCTCCTATCTCAGAAGATGGGTGGTCATAATAATCATTGCTTTTTGGAATATATGTTACATGGAATATGATATATGAAAGTCTTCAACTGAAGTTTTATAAAGCAGTGTCAATTCAACAGTTTGTTTTGTGAAGGAATTGTGAGCAGTTGTAAAGCAAAAACTATTGTTCCATATATACAGTATGAACACTGATATTCTGACAGAGTTGGTAAAATTAGTCAAAATTGTTATTTTAAACTAGAAGCACTTGGAGAGCACAGACCTCCGCCAAGGGCATAGGGTCATTAAAAAATTGTAGAATCTGGATCGTGATCTGGATCACCACCAAAATTTTAATCACTTGTTTTTTGTGACATCCCCGACATTTCCTGAAAATTTCATCAGAATCTGTTCATTAGTGGACGTGGAGGTAACAAGGTGGAAGTGAAACAGGTTCCAAAGGACAGAGACTGTAACAGAATATAGTTGTTAAAAGATTTATTCCCAGAATCAAAACAAAAACCAAGATTTAAGTTTAAAAGTACCAGACCAGTCTATTATAATACACAAAAAATTCAAAACAAAATATAAAACATCGATGCCAATCCCAACTGTTCCCCTTCTGCAGCCAGACACTTGAAAGCAGCAACAGTCCTACTACAGGAAATAGACTGACCAGGATCTTTTATGCAGGCCTGCCTAACTGCTTCATAGCACTGCGTCTTCTGCAGAACAAATCTCTTTGCTGGCTTCCAGGGACCTCTGGAAAAATATATGGATTGTGGAAAACAGTACTTGCATATATCCAGGCAGGGCCTTGTGTTATTTCAAAAGGCTTTCCACTTCCAATGAGGCTTCCACTTGCATCCAAAGGAACCAAACTCAGTCTGACAAAGCACCAGTTATTCTGGTGCCCTTGCCTCCTTGTTGCCGTCACTATCCGTGTAGTTGGCGGCTTGTGTTTTCCTTTCTGTGTGGTGTTGGCTGTGATTCTACTTTCATGGTTGGACTCTCACATCATAACCTCTCATCTGTGGCTGCTGTGCTAAGCAACCCCTGAATGCCGTTTGTTGAACCGCCAGCCTCAGTCACTGATTCCTCATCCCTCTCCTTCTTAAGTCAGTGTTCTTGCAGCTTACCAGTCATTGCTATCCATCTATGTTCAGTTTCCTGGCTGCTGATGGGCTGTCCCAGGCCAATCCTTCTCTCAGGACTGGATCTCTCAGTGCAATTAAAAATCACTTGTCTGCCAGTTACAACCACGTCTCCAGGTAATAAGTCCACAATAGAAAACAATTGTTGTTCCTACAAATTTAGAATGAAAATATGAACAACCAGTTTCCACCATGTGACATGTACATGTCAGCCAGTCTAACGTCTTTCAAATTTTCTCTGAAATCTGAATTTGGAATTTGCACCATGTAGTAGGGATGATCTGTAATGGATTGGGGACATGTATTAAAACCATGTGTGAATCTGTCTCTGAACAACAGATTGTGAACTAATGGGGCTCTTTCACACTTGTAGTAGGTGCAGAATTCTTGACCAAACAGCGGGTCATTACTAAACAGGATTTGCAACCAAAAGCATCATTAGTTCTGACCTGATAGACCGCACATTAGAAATAATGAGGAGCACATATAGGTAGTAATTGTTTTAAACGTGTCTTCCATCCCATTAGAAATGAAATGATCAGCTTGTGTTTATGATTACTTCTAGCTCAAATGGTAGATGATGAAAACAGTTACATTGTGATCATGCAAGCAGTGAATGTTTGCATGAGTTTTGTCAAATGAATACTCCTATTGACTATACTAAATTGTTTAATACTGTGTGTAGTGAGGTATTAATTTTTTTTTCCAATGAAGTGAAAGTCAAGAATAAATCCACTTTTATCTTGCTGCCTCTATATTGTACCCTTTATATCCTAAAATGGTTATTTTATTCTGTTTCTCCATTTGGGTCTCTTGAGTTTCCATTTTTGGGTAAAACAGTCTTTCATACATTAAATTGTGCTCATGTCTTCATTCTTTGCCCAGTATTTCATTCTGGCTCTGCTTTGCAGCCCTCTTGGCATGAGTATCCATGTTACCCCTTCTATTCATGATGCATTGCATGAATTTTGGACACAGCTTACACTCAGTGAATCAAAAATGCATTTTTCTGTGGTAACCTCAAGTTAACACTCTTATGTAGGAACCTGTTACTCTTCACAGGAGATATTTTAATCATGTCTGGTCCTTCATGTATTGAGGACTGGGAGGACAACTTGAAATAATAAAACTTTAGCGGACAATGATAAGCCTGTGTTTGCAGAACAGCACACTGGTTATCTGGGCAGCTACAGAACACTTTAAGGTGGCCATATCAAGTGACAAAGACTACAAAGAAGCCTTCATGAAACATCTGCAGTTTTTAATTTTCCCACATCCTCAATTTTCACACATTCTAAACAGTGGATGATTTTTTGGGGGAAAAGAAAGCGAAGAAGAAGCTTTGCCCCAAATAAATTAAAGTTTTAGAAAATCCAGTAATCAGAAAGCATGTAATAATTTACCCAACAAATACCAATTGCACTGATAACACAACTGTAAACTAACTAAATTAATGAGAGGAAACCCAATATTTGTGCATAACAATGTTTATTTGACTGACATTTTTTAACCTTTTGTTATGACTCTATATCTGTAAACATTATTATTATTCTTGTTTTTTGTTTTTCTTGTTATCAATATATCTGCTTGCTGAACAAACGGTGAGCTGAAAAAAGGTGACAGTTGAAAATCTAAAATTTCCATATGCTGATGGATGTACATTACCTGTCACGCATGGCAGTTTCATAAACACTTGCAATTGTTTCAAGTCCTGTACAGTAGGATCAGGTACAGAACCTGATCAACACACCACTAAAAAACAACGTAAGTAGAAGAAGAACATTGCTGAAGAAATTTTGAAAGGGTGACTGAGACTGCCTGAAATTCCAACAGACATCAACTTTATTCTATAAAGCTCAATAAAAATAAAAACTTAGCTAGGGTTACCATGATAACCACACACCTGTGTTTGTCACTTACGGACAGCACGCTTAATGAGACAGGCAGTTTAGACACTAAGCCTGTATCTACAGTGTTTCATGTAGGAGATATGACAGGTTAAAAACAACCTTCACTTCCAGTTTAAAAAAAAAAAATTTGAGGTCAGATAAAATGAAAGACAATGAGAATATGGACGCGTGCACTCAGCACTCTGGGGGGATTTGAGAGGAAATTGAAAGTCCTGTAGCAGTGAGAGACACCGGGGGAAAGATGACATAAATGCCAACATTACAAAATTCCTGATCAAGACCCATGTTTTGTGAAGTATTTTTTCTGGGGGGTTTTCTGAAGCTGCTAGAGGAATTGCAGAAAAAATCATGATGAAGCCAGATAAATGGGTGGAAAATAATAAGCAATGCAAATAGCAAAATAAACAAAGGCAAAATTTGTTCATTTTTGTAAGAAAAACTACAAGTAATTTCTCCTTTTTGAAAACTAGAAATTAGCTTACCTTTAAGATTCAGAAGACCTGCACAAATCTTGAGTGTTTTTGTCAATTTTGTATTCTGTCAATTTTTTTCTTTTTTGGTGGTCTGTTTTGGCCCAGTTGCACAGAATACGCTATCTTCTATTGGCTTTACAGTGAAGACAAACAGAGTTTGCAGTGGTCTCCTCTTCTATTTTTTAGCCATAGTTTTCTTGTTTTCCATTTGCCTGGTATGTGATGGAAACAAATATTTTTACTCTGGGTTCTTGTACAACACACTATTACTGAAGCTAAAAGTTAAGCTTGTTGTAATCACAGCTGCTAACAGCCCAATATTTGCTGCAGCTTCACAAAAGAAAGAACAACTTTATCAAAACTGTTAAAATTAAATTAGTTTTGTAAAGTAAAAATCACATTCCTGGAAAAATAAAAGCTGACGATTAGCTACCAAGACGAGCCACTTTACTGCTACTCCAACTACATGTATGTTATCTGAAGTTGCACCAATAAAAAGTTGTACAACAGAGCCACCAGGAAAAGTATAAACAGTAAATAAAAACTTTCAAAATGTAGAGGAGAGAGGAGCTTGTCTTCTTTTAAATCTTTTGTCTTCGGTTTTTTTAAGAGTGAAAAAAAAGCCCAAGATGTGATCCTGTTCAATACTGTTACTGAACTAAAATTAGGAAAACACATGTATGTTTATTGCATGAATTGTATTGCATTCTGATTTTGTACATGAGGTGACAAGCTTCAACATTATGTAGAGGATGCATTAACACAATTTGCTTTCTCAGGCTATTTTCTTCTCCATTCTCTGAGAAGCAAATTACCATACAGCTTGTAATACAACGCAGGTCACAAGGCAACTCTTGTGATTTGATTTATTGTCTCATTCTTCAGCTGCTGGCGAATAACTCAGGCGCATCAATAACACCTTTATGTGCAGCAAAAAGCGACAAGTTATTTACAGGGCCCAATTTATGAACTTTCCAGATTTCTTTTGAGAAAAGCACAATTCAGAACGTCACAAGTGACAAAAATATCATCTGTGGTTTTCTTCTTTTCTTTATAAGTGCCTTTCTAGGTGCTGTTTTGGTTTGTGCATCAATCGAGATGCTCACTATGATTCATTTGCTAACCGTTCTTTGGCTGATCCTGTAATTTAGCAGACACGGTTTTGGTTCACTCCAGGCTGTGATTGGCCAACAAACACTAAACTGGTCAGTTTGCAAATGAAAGGTTTTGGTTGTTAAACAGTCCATTCATTTGTTATCTTTTGAAAAAAAAAATTATAATGTAATTTTAAATCAAAAGCAACAAGTTACTTTTTGGCAAAATAATTAGAGGTTCGCTTTGAAAACGTTAAACAATTTTTAGTTGTGTAATCCATTCAGAATGTCTCTGTTAAAAGACAGTTGAACAGATTTTTGTGATTGAAGCAGATTTAATTGCAAACAGCAACAAGCTGAATTGGCTTAGAAAAACAAAAGCTAATGTTTGTGATTCAAAAGGCTGATGGTTTAGCCCTGACTTTCTCCCTCCACATGTCAAAGTGTCTTTGGGGTAAACGTCTGAACGCCAATGTATGAGAGAAAAAGCTTTCTGTAGATTGTAAGGATTATTACAGGAGTGCTGTATGAATGTGTCTGTGAATAGGTCAGTGTGGTTGGTAGTGTAAAAGAGATTTAAGTGGTCAACAGGGATATGCAAACATAATTGTGGTTCATTAATATAAATGCAGTCCAGTTACATTGTCCCCGGTATCTCATTTTGAAAGCCACAAACAACAGAAACCACAAAATTGCAAAACAGCCACTAGTAAGGTCTGAGGAGGTCAACCTACAGGGTCTTGAATATTGAGTTCTTGTTCGTATTGTAGTTATTTAAAGGTAAGGGTCTACAGTACTAAAGTGGCTTGCCACTACTGATACTAAAAATTGTGAATTTGAAATAATGGTTATCTCTACATCAGTAGAGACTCCATGGAGCTTATGTCCAAATGATCTTTGTTTGTCCCTTGTGTTGTATGGAAAGCTCTCTGTTAGTTTATTGTGATGTTGTGAAATTTGTGGTTGAAGTGCAAAATTTACCCCTAAAACAAAATAAAAAATGTTGTATGAAGCTCAGCAATCAGCTGTACAAATTGTAATGGCAACAAGCAATCTTACAAAAGTGAATATTTGAACATACAGCAGCAAGATCAGAACAACACAAATCAACAAGACTAGATCAACACTTGAAAAAAAACTGAGTTTATTTTGTTTTGTTTTTAATGAGGGCCATTAGTTTACATGGAGGGGGCAGGACTTAAAACTTGTAGTAGGACCACCCTGTCCTCTTCCACCTTAAACTTCTGGAAAACAGCAAAGAAGAACAACCCAAAAACACCCCCCAAAAGCCTAAAACAGAGGTCTACCAGTTATGTTACTACTACCAATTGAATGGTTGTGGCGAATCCCAAAAAGTTGATTTCTAGGGGAAGTATAAGTAGTAAGGTTTCTAGAACGGTCTTCTGTCGCCTGGGTAACTGCTCAATCCCCATGACTTGCCTTTTTGATGCAGGTCACTCTGCTGCCTGAATCAGACTCTACTTTAGGCCCTGCTATCAACTGTACGTGCTTTAGCGTGTCCCTGACTGCCTGAGTCTTAAAGTGTGGAGTCCTGGCGTCCTCCTCTGACGGGTTTGGTGTAAGGCACAGTGTGTAGTAACTCACAGTCCACGCTCAAACTTCATAATTCAATCTCTAGTGCGGTGTGATGGTCTTGCCCTAGCCTTTGCTTGAGAATATCTACATGACCAACAATGTGTTCTGACATAGTACACATAACCGGTCATGGTCATGATTATGTATGTTAAATAAAAATAGCTGGATTGCCAAAAATAGCAAATAGCAAATGGCAAATTGCCATTTAACATGACAAAATAAACATCCCTGATGTCATTGCATGGACTTTATTGATAACCATGTAAAAGGTCAAAGCAAGAGGTTCAGGTTTCACTTGCAGATGAACAGCAGCACCATTCACCTACTCCCTGAGCCACATTGGTTGATGGATCAACTTTTAAGTAAATAAGAGTAAAGGTATCTGAAATGTCTTGATTCAGTGAGTAATAAAGTTTCTGTAGGTTTTTGTACTTCTCTATTACAGTTGCAGAGACAGATGATTTTTTTTTACATAATTTGTAGAATTCAAAATATGGAAAATAGGAAAATGGCATGGAGGGTGGGGGGTGACACTCTTTAAACAGGAAGAAACATCCAGCCAAACCAGCATCAAGAAGGCAGCCAGCTGCCTCAACCAGCTGAGGTATGAGAGGGCAGGAAAGAGAAACAGACACCACAGAAGCATTGAGCCAGGTGTGCTTTCTATGAGAAGTGAACAATGAGAACACAAGCTTAATGGCAGCAAAGTTGCAAATACAAACATGGAGGGTCAAGAGAGTTAAAACGTCCATGTCTTTTAAACCCCATGTATTTGTACCAATAAACTATAGGCTCTTTTATAAAACAGTTTAGCAAAATGGGCGCACGGACCAGTCCATCTTTTAGGGTGCCTCTGGCCATTCATAAAACACAGATGAATCTGCCTACGTCCCGCACAGATGTGAGTGTTCAGAAATGAAGAGAGCAGGGCGGAACAAAAATCTGTTGCTTTTACGTGTTGCTTGACGCTTTTATTGTGCGACGGACCACTCCTGGACAACATTTCTCACAACATGGCAGATGAGCTCAGTGAAGAGATTCTGCTTGTGTTCAACATAATATTTCAAATAAATATACAACTGCTGCACTTTGTCTTCTGTATGCTCCAAAATGCAGCTGAAAGCCACAGGATTTTTTAAAAAGAAAGGCACTCTGTTGCCCCAGTTTGCTACCATTTTGAACAGTGGTTCCCAACCCTGGTCCTTGAGGAACGTTATCCTGCATGTTTTCATTTTTCCCTGGATATAGTACCTGTGGTGCAAAGGACTACATTATCCCTAAATAAACTTACACCAGTGATTGAGTTTAAAATGGAATATTGATGAAATGACATGCAGAAAAAAACAATGCAAATTATGTGAACAAAGTCAATTTTTATGTTATCACCAGTTTGTACAGTGGCATTTGTAAAAAAAAAATTCTGGACTGATGAGTACAGACAGAGACTGTGCTGCTTACCTTGTCCAGCACTCTTTCTTACCTTGCGGCAACCACCTGGATGTTTGGCAGGTATTCTAGTATCTACAAGGCCTGTCCTGGCTGTATTGCTGGCCATGTTTACCAAATCTGTCATTCCCACAGGTGGGCAAATACTCTGGCAGCTGCTGGAACCAGCAAACCTGATGGCTTCCAGCCACAAACATGCTGGGTAATGCTTTATAAGAAACTGCACACATAACCACTATCCCACAGAACTCACAGAAAACAAAAACAGGGAAAAAAACAGGCATGGCAAACAACAGGTAGAGAAAACAGCATTAGACTGCAAATTCTAAGCTCACAAGTTTAGATTACTACCATATATTATCATACAATGTCGACAAGATTTGCAAAAAATTGCAAAATTTCCAAACAAACAACACTGGGATTTTAATAAAACAAAAGAGAAAACTCAACCCTCTTTGGAGCTGTATAGCTCAGAAATGGTTCGCAGTAGAACCATCATTTAATTTGGAACAACCCAGATATCCTGCAAAATAAAAGGGCTCTTAACTTTTCAACATGGAGTAGCAAAGGGATAAGTCA
>JAOXNZ010000177.1:20022716-20037211 GCA_028566095.1 Kryptolebias brasiliensis | reverse complement strand
ACAAACAGTAATTTTATAAAAAATTAATAATTCCAATTTTATTAATGATCCACATACATTTTAAAACTGATTTGCAATTTAGTTGTATTGTTTTGCTATATTTTTGTGTTTTTAATAAAAAAAAATACCCATGACTTTGAACTTTTAGGGGCGGAGGTTTGGGCAAAAGCGTAAGTGCTAACTTAAAGGGACATATCTTATGTGATTTTAAGAAGCATGTCAGTGGCTGTTGTATTTCAAATTTATGTTTTGCGTAACTATTTGAAGATTTCATAACCAGTACATTTTTTTTGTTCAAGGCAGTCAAATTTGTTTATGGTTTTATTATAAGTAGGCTTGAGACTTACCGGATCCAAGCAAACAGTTAACGCACCCTGTCAAAATAAGAGAGTTCCCGGACTCTGTTCTGGCAGGATCCGGCTCAAATTAAGCCCTGCATAGGGATACACTCCGTGACTAACAACGATGCTCCACATACAACTGGCCAACATCACGACAGAGTAGTTATTTTCTAACACAAGCGACCGAGTGTGGAGCCGTAGTAAACAACACTCTTATTCAGGAAGAAAAGATTAAGGCATCATGATACACAGATGTTGATAAATTCACCTCGATGTCCGAGAACAAACTTCTAACTTTCAGTCAGCTGTTCTGGTAACCTAATTATCATAAAATATGTTGGCCATTTTTGTTTGTTGACGATCAAACACAAGGAAGCTTTGCACAGAAGTGACCAGAAACAATGAACTGATTGTTTGACTTACCCTTTTGGCATAGAAGTCTGTGATTTTTCTTCTCTTGGGCTCTAGTGTGTCGGACATCTTGATCAGAACGTCTTGAGTGCTTACGAGAACCTCATTTACATCAGCGAATCACATCAAAGTTTACAAGTTCGACCCAACTCAGCCTGGCAACTCACTCAGTTTTTGTTAGCAGGCAAAAAGTCATTATGAATTTTTTGGTGGCAAATTTCACTGCATGCCCTAACAAGTACATTGCAAGGGCGTGCAGGAAAAAACTGGGCGTGTTTTTTGAAAATTGGGCATGCAAAACAAGCTCCTCGCTGGCTAAAACTATGCTGCAAATACAAACGTGTTAAATACCTCTACAGCCTGAGGTCTTGCAGCGATAAGTAACAGTGTAATTTTCTGTGCGTCTGGTTTGCGATTCAATTCGAGAGCTTGCTGGTACAGCATGTACCACTGTTTAAACACACACCACTCGCAGGCCACGTTTCCAGAGAATTCAGATGTTCAAGCGATTTATCACTTTCCATAATTTCTGTTGGACCACTCCTGGCACCATATAATGCTATTGATCTAAGAAGAAAATTAAGAAATGAACTTTGTGACAAAAAATCTTTTTTATTCAGTGAACTCAGTCCAAACATACATCCACCATGGGTTTTTAATTTTCTTCTTCTTTTATCAGTCACTTCTCTAAAGCTATGTAGCTGTTAGAACTTCAGACCTCTAAAAAAGGTAAGTTCTTTTGGCTGCTCCATTCTTCAGGGGTTGCCACAGCGAGCAAACTTGCACAAACAATTTGGCAATTGTTTTACGCTGGATGCCCTTCCTGCTGCAACCTGGGCTCAAATCTGCAACCTCAGGATTACAAGACTGCGGCACTGCCCACCGAGCCACTGCAGCCCCCCACAACCTCTGACCTCTACAGGCTGGAAATAAAGCAAACTAATAAATATCCACTTTATTACAGTGATGTTCAATGGAACAATGTTTCTACATGCTTACTGTGACTGTTACCAGTCCAACTAGAGTACTATCAAATACTTAGAAAAATAATAGGCATGTATTAGATATTCCTCTGTGAACCCACTCTGATGCAGATCACGTAGATCAGCTCCTTTGATTTTTCTTTAGTTTCATAACACTGTTCAGCCACCAGAAGCTACAGGTGGAGTCCTCCATTGCTGCCCAGATTATTAATTACTGGACAGACAGTCAAATTTGTGTAAAAGATGATGTTGGGTGTCTGAGAGGGCAGTGGAGAACCACAGGGGACTACTGTACGTTTGTCTTCACATCTGAAACTGGTGGCATCCAGGATGAAGTCATGTCTCTTTATTTTGCAGTGGTGGACTGCATCAGTGGTTGATGAGGGTTTGACTCCAGAAAACTAGCTCTGTGGAAGTGTGAGAACAATGAGCTCATCCTGATTGTGAGGGTGGTGATGAGAAATGACATAGGAGTAAGATAAATATAATTTACATGTTGAGAAAGAGGTGAAAGTGGTAAAGAACACAGATAACATACTGTAGGTGTTGGTCTGGACAACAGGTTGAGTGAAAATGCAACAATACGGTTGTTTACAAGAAGGGACAGAGCAGACTGTGTTTGCAGTAAGATGTTATCTTTTATCTGCTGGTGGTGGGAAGTGTAGTTTCTTTCAGCCATCTGTTGGGGCAGTAGCCCCAGTGACTCAAAGACACGGTACAAACTGATAAACAAGGCTAACTCTAACACTTCCAGAAGAAGTGCTGGAGCTGATAGTGAAAATAGAAATGCTGCGTAATGCACCATACCACACATAACACACTAGTCAAATAGCAGAATTTTCTCAGCAGTAGCTTCTCACAACAGTTGAGATGTTCCTAAATAGTATTCAAACTCAACAGAAAATTACATTTTATTTCAAGAGCATTTAGTTGTAATTACATCTTGATTATGAAAATTAAAAGAAAATTTTCTGAATTAACTTAAGTGGTATTTTCAAACACATGTTACACACTATTACAGAAAGGGTTAATTTTGTGTGCCATGTTATTCACAAATTATTGTATTTAATGAATTACTGGTGGTAGAATGTGAGCTTTTGACAAGAAATAAAGATTCAGAGCAGTGGCTGAACCTATTTGCCCATCAATTACTTTGTCATAAATGGGACTTAGCTAATGCCTTCATTGCAGTGTTGAACATGTGCATTATATTATGTGTATAGTATTAACCACTACAATATTGTTATTTAATTAAAAAGGTTAATATCCAGAGCCTATATTATTACATTAAATTTAAGCTTATTTTATTATATTTACTTATTTTAATATATTTGCTGTCTTTGGAATAGAGGTTTGTGATAGATGTAGCTCTTATTTTTTATTGGTGCCAAGACATACATACATACATCATGTGATTTGATCTTGTTTTTATTAGGTTGTTTAATGTTTTTCTGTGAGATCATGCTGTTCCAAGGCAACAGGCAGTACAAAGAAACACATTTTAAATGTAAAAAGAGACAGAAACCACAGAAACGCCATATATCCTGCATAAAAACTGTAGACCCAAAAAATTGACGCATGTGACGACTTCTGCCACTTATGGTTCAGGAGTTTCTTCAATAAAAGTTATTGCTTTTGCACAGTGACCGCTTGAGACTTACTTTATACTCTGCATGTCTGTCTGCCTGTCTTGATAAAAGTGCTGTCAGGCAATATGAGACTCAGTTGTGTGGTTATGGATATAACATGAATGATTTATTCTGTAAAATCTTAGTCATATTGTTTCCAATAAATAAATGATTCATGGCTGACTATTAAGTAGCAAAAAAAGTGCAGAGTTTTTACTGATTTATACACAATTTTGTTTTTGTTAGGATGTAATCAGGCTTGTCATGTTTTTGTAAAAAAGAACATGATGAACCTATATTACTGTATTCACCTACAGAAGTGTCAGGACTTTTCCTGATTGTACTACAGTACATATTCAATTTCTTCATTCGTATTTCTTAAACCCCACAGATATTTGTGGATGAAGCTTTCCTTGATTAAATTTGCATAAGTCCTAGAGAAGAATTTACAGGACGACATTCAAAAAAGTAAAATAAGGAGAAATCTAAACGTTTCCACAGGTGGATAAGACTGGCCGTCACATTCATACAGGCAATCATTTTTTATTGAGGGTTTAGATGAGGTTGAAAGAGGAGGTATGTGGCCTTTTCCAAGAAAAAATTGCCCTTGCTCCTGTGACTAAAATCAAAGAAGATTGTTGTAATCTAAAACACAGAAAGAGAGAGTGGATTGTACAAATGGAGAGAAGGGATTGCTTGGAGATGGTTCATTGCCTGACATGATGATCAGTTTGTATTTTACTGATTACAGGCTAATCATGCCTTGTATATGGGCACCTCTCTTACGCTTCTGTTTTAATGTCCTTTGTCCGGTCTCATTTGTGGTAAGATGAAAATGAAATCAAGATCGTTTATCTATTACAAAGATTCCTTGAATGTCTGAGACCAATACAGTGTGTAATTAAAGTTCAGTTTGTACACACGTGTACACACAAGTTTGTACTTCTGCCCTTATCGTTACATTGCTTTGACTTCCATTCATTTTTATTGCCTAACTCACACCCCAACCCAGAGTGGCAGCTGGTAGACCAGTGAGGCTTCAAAAGGCAAGAGACCTGTGGCAGAGGAAGTGTGGCTGTTATGTGCCTATTCAGTCCACAGCAACTGTGAACTCAAGTATTAGGGTTAGCAGTCATAAGACAAAATAAGGTAGCTTCAACTTTCTGGTTAACTTCTTCAGTTTGGCTTTTGGACTAGGGGTGGAAACTTGAATATAATGACTGGGCTTCTCCAGTGGCAGAAGGGAGTTTTTGGTGAGGAGACATAATGTACAGCCTTAGAAAATCTGTCAATATGACAGCATTTTCATCTGAAGGAGGAAGACCTGCTATATAATCCAAAGAGATATTGGACCAGGGACAAAATGGGTAATGAATGGAGAAGGCCCGAGGGTGGTCAGTGACTGCTCTTGTTCTGTGCACTCACTGAACATGCCGACACACAGCCTGAAGTTGAACCAAAGACCTTCTTCCAGCAAGACTTTTTTTTCCCTCTAAAAATAATGCAAGCGCACAAGCATTACTCATCCCCAATCTGGACTGAGAATTGTACAATAGGTGGTTTAGTAACTGATATTTTTGCTTCATTTAAATTAACTTTGCATCTCTAATTAATTAAATACATAAACTGTAACAAAAAGAAAATCACATTTAGCAGTTTCTTTAAAACAATAATAATTTGTGTGCAGTAAAAAAATATGCCTAATTGACGAACATTGAAGGGTTAAGTTGTGTGCATGTGTGTGTGTGTGTGTGTGTTTGGGAAGGTGATAAGTGGCAAGTGTGTGAGTCAGGGTGCAGTGAGCAGAAATCTCTGAAGTTCTTAAGCCCAGAATCATACATCTCTTTGTCATTAGGCAGATCGAGTACAGTGGTGGACAGCAAATTTGGCCGAACTAATTACAATTTAACAAAACCGTAATTGGACATTTTGCGCTTGTCACACTGTGAGAGACAGATGGGATCGTAATTGCATTACAAGCATGGCATCATGGCTGCAAGTTACAACAAACACCTCCTTGTGCCCTTCATGGATGCTGAGGAAAGGTGGCCTATGTTCAAAAACAATTTTGGGTTCATTTCAAGAATCAGTCAGTACTGGCTCAGGGATAAATCAGGATAAATCACCACCATCAACCATCATGTTTGTATGTTTTTCTCTCTTTTGCCTAAATTGATGAATTGTAAACAAGGCAAAACAGGCAAAACTCTTGTTGAAGAATAATCACGCTTTAGCTTTTAAAACAAATGCGCAATGTTGCGTTTGTTCTCTCTTTTACCATCAATCATTTAAAAAAAAATCTAAATTAGAACATTATCTATACATGAGCAAATAAAGATTGTAAAATTGTAGAAGCAAAATTGTTTTAATAAGGCCTTTAAACTGTTTTCTTCAGTTTGACAACCATTTAAGAATGTTGTTTTTCTTTTGTAGAAAGATTATTTCAAATACAAATATTCTGAGCAGTAACAGATCATGCAACTTCTTTGTTTAAAAGTCTGACATGAAAGGTGAAGGTTGATATGCATTCCTTCAAGAAACACTAACTAAAACTCCATCTGGAGTTGGCTATGGTGTTTCTGTTTTTCAGCAGACACTGGCAGTAATCTGTGCTTCATCCTAGTCTGCTTTCCTGTTAGGAGACATTCAACTCCTCCAATCCCTAAGAAATATAACATTAATAATAATTTAGATTTGAAGCAGGTGGAGAGTTCTTTGTGACTTTATTTGAAGGATCAGAAAATCTAATCAAAATCAAAATCAAACGACCGAAGCTCAAGCCTCTATTGAAGTTTCATATATTATCCTTTAGCAAACATAAACGGATTGAAATGTAATAGCTGCCTTTAATCCCTTGAATGTCATTTAAGTAAAGAAAGTGCAGGTCAGTTATAGAAAAACATGACAAATATAACTGTGTTTTAGAGAAAGAAATGAATTCAAAAGAATTACTTGACCCAGAGTTTGAAGAAGAAATGAAAAACCTGAAATCTCACAGGATTAACATTGTGTTCAGTTGAACAAATAAAGCTTATGCATGTATATTCTTTTGAGGGTTTGTACCACAATGCAATTTAATTTAGGACAATGTGGATGCAAAGAAACAGATTAAAGAAAAGAACAGAATAATCGCTGGATTGATGATGCTCATGCAATTCTCAAACAATTTTGCAAATAAACTAAAAGGATGCTGTTTAGATTTTTTTAAAAGCAGCTTAATAAACCTAACTGTGAACAGATTTGTTTTAGACCCATATGGAAATAAAAGAGCTCAGTTTTCTCTTTAGATTACTGGATTATTGTGAGAAATCAGAAACTAGTAAATATAAAGTACTATCAGTCCTGAAAATATAATGTTGGTTGAAGTTGTTAAGACAACAGTTGAATCTAGAGGTTGCCTCATCACGCTCATAATTTAAAACAATATTAATAACTAGAAGCACTCCGAGAGCGCAAACCTCTGCCAAGGCCATAGGGTCACTGTCTGCTTGGAATCCTTAAAAAAAATCCTGAATCCAGATCGTGATCTGGATCACACCAAAATCTAATCACTTGTTCCTTGTACCATAAACTTATTTCATGAAAATTTCATGAAAATCCATTCGTAACGTTTTGAGTAATCTTGTACACAGACAGACGCTACCAAAAACATAACCTCCTTAATGGAAGTAACAATAATGATAATCCCTGACAGCACTCCTAATAAGACAGCCAGCAGCCAACAGAAATGAAGACTAGAATGTAAGACTTAGTTATGTGGGAAAACTATGAGATGTATTGAAAACATTTCTGAACTGTAAATGGCATTATTTGGTCAGCATGTCAAAGTTTATATGTCTACAGTATTTTATCTAGTCCTATAGCAGTGAGAGACACTGATTGAAAGAGGACAAAAATGCTTCGTTGATGTATACACTTTAAAAGAAATCTAAATATAATTTCTCCTATAGATTGGGATAATTTTTTTCAGTCTGAGTCAATTGGGACACCAAAATCCTTCATTTCAGAGTGGGATAAAATTATATTTGCTTTTGTTTGGGCAGGGAAAAGGTAAAGATAGGGTACATAATCATGCAGTTACCTAAAAGAAAGAGGACTTTGGATTTCTGTCTGAAAACTACTATAAAGCAGCCCAGATTGAACTGCAGTCAGTTGGTGCAATCCTAATTATAGTTTGAGATGGAAAGAAAAACTTTAATCCTCGCCTTAATCAGAAAGCCCTCAATATTAGCTTGTCTTTCTGACCTGCGAAACCCTTGAATGACTGCTTCTCTAAAGTCATGGACTGACGTAATTAAGAAACACCAATAAAGGACAGGGCTGAAATCTTGAAAAGGATTTCATACAATCCAGACTTCAAGCCTGGGAACTATGATACTAGGTTCAGAGACTGGACTAAGAATAGTCTTACAGCATATTGTCAGCCACCCAGGAGACAATGTAGAGCTTCCAGGACTTACAAGATAAAGAATAATCAGCTGACAAAATCAGAACCATTTTAGGTTTTTTCAAATAAGACATTTCACATGTAAAACAATTCCCAAAATATGTTGTTATAAAAGGAAAATAAATCTTTGATATATGTAAAATCACACAAGAATGGTGTTTATAGAACAACAATATCTGAAATATGTGCCTTTAAAAACATTTTTGAAAGAAAACTGTATTTAAAAAACAAAAGCTAAATGGAAATCAGTGGCCAAACTTGTAATATCAACAGAGGAATGGGACAGGATCTGTAAACACTAACACACAGAACATGGAGCACAGAAAGCTGAGGACAGAGTTGTCTCAGGAGCTTAGAAATAAAATGATTGAACAGCATGTTAAAGGTAAAGACTATAAGACCATCTTCAAGCAGCTGGATGTTCCTGTGAGTACAGCTGTAGATTATTCAGACATTTAAGGTCCACAGGACTGGAGACAACCTCCCAGGATGTGATGCAAGAGAAAAACTGATGACAAATAGACGAGGGCCAGAACAAATTCCAGAGAGATTAGAGGTTAACTCCAAGGTCAAGGGTCATCAGTGTCAGATTGAACCATCAGACATTGAGCCAAAGTAGACTTAATGGAAGATGACTGAAGAGGACATCAGATCTTAAAAAAGTGAGAATGGAATTTGCCAAAATGCATATTGAGAAGCCACAAAGCCTCTGGGAAAATGTCCTTTTTCGGGTCTGTGAACATATACCTGATGTGACTTGTTGCCGAAAAGCTCTCATCTGTCCAAAGAAGCATTTAAAGAAAAGAACCCTGTACCTACAGAGAAACATGGTGGAGGCTCGGTTCTGTTCTGGTTCTGCTTTGCTGCATCTGCAGGGTGTCTTGAATCTGTTCAGGGTCCAATGAAATCTCAAGACCATCGAGGCACTATCTGTCATAAAGTTACAGAAATCACTTAATTGTAAAAATTGCCTCAAAATGTTGTGTAACAAAATGTTAAGTTAAGGGTACCATCCTTTTTGTTAAGGCCACCTTTATTGGTTTGTTTGTTTGTTTTTAAGTTGCTGAAACAAAATTTAAAAGCATTGATGAATTTTCATTAGTTGATTTTTAGTCAGGTAGCTTAAAAGTTAGTTTCATGGTACAATAATTTGATGGTAAATGCTCAAATCAAAATATACGACATGATTTATCACAGCTGGTTAGAAAAAAAATATTCTACCTTATTGACAAGCTATAGAAATATTTATGGAACTCCTGCCCAAACATGAAAATTCCCTGAAGGATGCACAGATCAGCTCAGTTCTTATTGCTTGTCACTGAAGGTGAGAGTGCCATATTGTTTCTGCCTGTGTCTGTTTGAGCATGTCTGCTGTGTTAGCAAAATATCTCACAAACCACTGAAAATATTTTAATGAAACTCTCAGAAAATAATCACTGGCTGCACATCTATAACTGATTAACTTTAGGAGCGAATCACATTCAAGATGGCTGCCACAACTAAGCAACTTAGCAAACACAAATATGGCTGTGAATTTGTCAGTTTTACAGATACTAAGGTAAAATTTGTTGTGGTAGTAGCTGAGAGTCATCAACAACTTATAATACAAGAGCTAACTGATCATGTGAGATCTGTCTTTAAAACATTGAAGTCAACGCTGTCTGTCAGAAAAATATATATTGAACCACTGAATAGATGTTAATGAGACTTTTAGAAACTAAATATTGAGTGTACATAAACAACTGATTAACCTTTGGATTCCATGCAATTCAAGATGGCCGCCACAGCTAATCGACATTGGCAAATACAAAAATGACAATAACTCTGTCAAATTTATAGATATTGAGGTAAAGTTTGATGTGGTGGTAGCTGAGCGTCCTCAACAAATACTCTGAGTGCTAACAGATCTCACAACACAACACGTGGTCACGCGCAATACGTAACAAGGTTTGTC
Organism: Kryptolebias brasiliensis; assembly: GCA_028566095.1. Classification (NCBI taxonomy): domain Eukaryota; kingdom Metazoa; phylum Chordata; class Actinopteri; order Cyprinodontiformes; family Rivulidae; genus Kryptolebias; species Kryptolebias brasiliensis. The sequence continues at coordinate 20,027,447 of JAOXNZ010000177.1, read as the reverse complement.
CAAAACTGCTACAACTCAATCCCAGGTGATCTCCATTTCTTCAAGGAATGCTAGGCCTTAATTTTCTTATTTTTTTGTTCTTTAGTAAAGACATTTCATAACATAAAAAAAAAGTTTTAGGTTGAAAAAAAGTAAAATTTGTGATTTTTAGTCATCTTTTTTTTTTTTTTACAACATTACAGTAAGACCAGTCTAAGGCATTGCACTGTTTAACTTCGCATCACTAGTTTCTAGATATTTTTCCTAAAAGATTTCTGCCACAGCATTCTTTAATTGCTATATTGTGCAGAATGAGAATGCAGAAATGGTTTTGACTTGAGTATGTAGTTGCTGAAGCTGATGACTCAACTGCAGTTTCATAAGCAGACTAGGGAGGATTAAAAAACAAACACCTTATTTTTGTTCTTAATAGGGAAAACAGGAGATGCTGCTGTCACAGGTAGAGCATAAATCAGAATTTTAAAATAAAAAGGAAAACAGAACTAGACATGTAAATACAGTAGCTGTACGGCGAACAACAGTAGTAAGGTGATAAAGACTGAAGAGAACTGTAGAGCCTGGAAATGAACTGGGGCAAATGTTCCATGACACAGAAATATTAGGCAACTTACACAAGTGTTAGACAGTAAATAATCCTAAAGTAGGTGACTAAGAAAATTAGTGTCAAAACAAAACATAAAGCAGAACACAATAAATAAAAAAAATTGCAAGAAATGTTGCAACTAAAATGAGAGAAATAAAAAAAACTTGAAAATTTCTGAAGAAATTGTGAATGATGACAATGCAGATATACTGCCTGCAATACCAACAAACATCAGGTTTCTTCTGTTAAGACCAAAGTACTGTATAGGAACTGTAAAGAGAGCCAAGATTAAAAACAATGTTAAAGCTGCTATCATTGGCTCATTAGGGTCACCATGACAACCACACAACTGTGCCTGTTACTCTCTGACCCCACTAAGACAAACAGCAATGTCAAGTAGACAGTAAACCTCTAACAAACAGCCACTGTGCAAAAACTATTGTCACAATGAAAAACCTTCTGAACCGTAAGTGGCAGAAGTGTCTTTTTGTCACATATGTCAATTTTCATGTTTCTATGGTGTTTTATGTAGGAGCTCTGACAAGTTTAAAAGACCCTTCAAAGATCTGAGGTCAGATACAATGAAAGTCAATGAGTTTTGATGTGAGCACTCTATGTTAAGATTTGAGGAAAAAAACGCATGCCCTAAAGAGCAGAAGATACTGTGTAAGAAGACAAAATGCCTTTTAATCTATAAACTGTATAGAAAATTGTAAAGTAACAGAGTTTGTACAAATAACAGAGTTTTCTTTCTCATTTCAAATTATGCACAGCATTTAGGCTGCATTGCTGCGGTCCATTCACTCAAATAAGAAAGACACATCAATGCACTGAAAAGCCGGAGACACAAGTTTAATGTCTTGCAGTACAAAATCATATTTACAAAAGTCTCATATCTGGACTGAGATCTTGCAGACATTAATATTAGTAAACAGTATTTGCATCATGTTGCATTGTTATAAATCTGAAGTGAAAGTGAATCAGCTGTTATCTCTTTACACATCCTATTTTAGTTTGAGATCTCACAGTTATAGAGTAGAAACTCACTGTAGTGTGTTTACCCCCCACTATAGGGGAAAAAAATGGGAATCTGCTTAGTCGAACAAAGCGCATGCTGTAGAGGCCACACAATAAATCAACTGCAATTTCACGCCTCAAGAAAGCAAATAGATCCAAATAAAAACTGTTAAAACAAAGGCATGAGGGTGGGATAAGGTAAATCAGGTTTAGTCTCAGATTCTTAGTTTGGCCTTTTGTTATCCTGTAACTTTTTATTATGCTATGCGTTCCTCTAACAGCTTTGAACACTTTCATCAAAGAATACTTCTTTCACAGCTTTGTCTTCGGGATGTGAGACAACAAACACAGCAACAGTTACAGTCATGTCATAAAAGAGGGTAAAGTAGGTTAAAGAAATGATATGAAGAAACGTTGTAAATTACTGACTGCGTGTTTGTAGGTATTTCGATATATGACTTAAATCTTTCACACAGTTCCAGCCTAAAGGCATGGTCGAGACACAGACAACGAGAGAAACTTTGAGAGGAAAAAAAAAGACAATTATCAATCAAAGCAGCTGATTGAAGCATTTAAAAATACTTATTCATACAAAGATGTGTGGCAGCATCTCTGTGCCTCTGATTAGTTTCCCAGAATTGTAAATTGTGTCTAATTAGCCTGTCATGGGTTCATTAAGGGCTTCAGCAACTCAGCTCTCACTCACCTGCGTGTATATTAAAACTCATTACCCTCCTTGTCTGAGACACCACTTGCATTAATTGCCATTGATGCCCTGGCTCTCTTACCAAGGCCTTTTCATGCTCTTTTGCACAGCATCATGAAAGTCCTTTGAGGATAAGCTCTTTTTTTTTCCATCCTCAGTTTATATCTTACACTAATGGGAAAAAAGAAAGTACACCCTCTTTCAATTCTAGGGTTTTACGTTTCAGGACATAATAAAAGATGTGGTCTTTTTCAGGTTCTGAAATTATTTAACCTCAAGTGTACAAAAACACACAACAGACCATTTCTAAACTATTTGAAATCCATCATTCTACAGAGAGAAAGATTATTCACAAGTGAAAAACATTTACAGAGACAATGTAGTCATTTTTTAAATGATGTTCTATCTATTAGTTATCAGTAGTTACTACCTTATCAGCTGTGACATCAGTCATAGAGGAAAGAGTTTGGAGAAAAGGGTTGAAGTCTTCCTTAGTCCTAACTACAAATGACCAGACTATACCTTGAAGACAGCTGACCATCTTCCCAGGAGTGACGTCCCAACATTTTCACCCCAAGACCAGACTGTACAATGCACAAAGAATTTGCAAAAACCCTTAAAAGCTCAATCTCAGACTTTTCAGGCCTTAATAAGCAGGTTAAAGGTTAAAGTTCATGATAGGACAATAAGGAAAAGACTGAACCAGTATGGTTTGTTTTGAAGAGCTGCAGCAGAAAATCTTTTCTCTGTAAAAACAGCGTTATTGTACATCCAGAAATAGACAAAGGTCCTTGATTTTTGTCTCAAGAAAGCCCCTCTCAATAAATACATACATATCATACAATCACAGAATACTCCATAACATTTACATTAGAAAGTAATGCTGCATGTTTGGAGATTGCATGCTTTCATAAACTACTGGATATATTTTTCCTCCTGTAATGTTTGCATTGAGAGAAGTGATAAAATGCCAACAAGTAATACTTTAAACCAGCTGCAAACATGAAAGATGATGAATGCCATGCAGATGTCTAACAGCAAAGTACAGCAACCATAAAAGATCAAGCACACCATAGTGTTTGGGTACTTACATGTTTTCAAGCGATGCTGTAGTTGTAACACACATCTAACACAGTTTTATTAGCAAACACCTCAGGAGTTTGCATTTACTGGCAGTCATAGTGGAGTTGTTTTTAACCACAAAAGGAGCAGGAACATTGCACAGGGGCAGAGCATCCTGATGCGTTGAATCGTTTCATTGCTAGAAAGAAAACAAGCTTTAGAGTACCAGCTTCAGAGAGTTGATCCACCAGAAAAGGGTACCATTCATAGTTAATACATTTGTTATCCTAAAATGTATTGTGTGATTATGTGTGTGTGTTAACTGATCTGTACTGTTAGCAAAAGATCTCCTGAACAACTAAAAAGATTTTAATTAAACTTTTAGAAAGTAATCATTGGGTCAACATATTTAACTAATTATCTTTTGGAGTCTATGACTCCAATTTTACAGATATCAGACAAAATATTTGAAATGGTAGTCGCTGAGCATCGTCCCCAGCAAATAGTACAAGCACGACACGTTACACAATATTTTCACTTGAATTTCTCACATTAACTGTTGGAGATAGCCCTGTTTGTCTGTTAGCAAAATGACTCATGAACCACTGGACAGATTTTAATGAAACTTTCAGAAAATGACTGTTGGCCATACAGCTACAATTAATTGACTTTTGGAGTCAACTTAATTCTAGATGGCTGCCACAGCTAATCAACCTACACAAAAATGGCAATACCTCTAAATTTTACAGCTACTGTGCTAAAATTTAGAGTGGTAGTAGCTGACAGTCATTCAAAATACATGCTCAAACTGATCGTAAAAGGCCTTTGAAAATCCTGCAAGAGATCGTGCATAACGTCATTTTCAAGGTTTAACTAAAATGGCTACAACTCTGTTATTTTTCAACATAATAGAATCTCAGTCTAAATTTTTGGCATGAAAGGTGGTGTGTGATATGCATACCTGGTGCATAAGATTTTAATTGCGTAAGTGAACCAGCTTTGTGTAAAATAAAACCCAGAGTTGAATCTGAAGTCACACTAACATTAATCGGGCTCACTCGGGCTCACTCTGTCATTGTCTCCCAGATTATCAGCTTTGTTTAAAGGTTATATATGTACAGAGTCATGTGACGCTAGTGGTTAATCATGTCACTATTGGGAAAAACAATAGAAACAAAGTAGACTATCTCAGCTGCTCAAATTGTTTTGCATGTTAACAACTAAAATAATGATTTAATTTTGTATTTTTTTTATGTTGTGCATATTTTTTAAATGACTGAAAATCCATTTCTCTACAAAAGACCTGCATGTAACATGCATTGATATGCACTATGGGTTATAAGACAAATGTCACAAAAGCTTT
>JAOXNZ010000177.1:19953513-19966727 GCA_028566095.1 Kryptolebias brasiliensis | reverse complement strand
TATTACAGTGACAAAAAAATTAAAACGAAACCACTGTAAAATAAACTTTCTATTCTCACAAAATAATCTTTATAACCAAAAATCCTAACTTCCAGGGAAGAGAGTTCCAGTGGAATAGAGTTTGGAAGTGCTCAAAGGACTCAATTGTTTGGTGTGTAAAATCAACAAATAAGACTTTGCTTTGTGGAATCCGACAATTCAACAGCATGACATAATGAGGAACACGTGTCAAAGGGAGGTTCATGCTTCCTTTCTATACCTCCTAAACACAGGGATAACTACACATTAACATCCATCAGTTCATTGGCACATCTGTGGCCCACTGGTTTGGTGGACTTCAAGTCTTCAATTTAGCATTTCCCAACTCCTGCTCCAAATGATAGGTTTCTGCATAGCTAAACACTGATGTGTCATGTGACATACATACATTTAGGAGAGCGGCCTCTGTTTCCCCATGTTTCCTGTTTTGGTTTTGACGTTTGGTCAAGCAGAAAAGCCTATGTTATCTATCATTTCTCTATCATTCCCTTTGGTGGAGAAATTAACAGCCAGTTTGAAGCTGACTGTCATTACAGACTGTCCGATTTAATTCAACCACTGACTTTACTTGACTATACTTAATAGCGTCATTATCACTGCTGCTATAGATGCACTTAAAGCTGATTGAAGTAATTTGCTGCCGTTTTTGTGTGTGTGCTGCTTTGACAGAGCCAGGGGGAGGGTGACTAGGGGGTATCAAAATGCTTACCCCAGGCTTAAAACAAAGATATGTTATTGTCCTTTTGGCAAAAAAAGATCTCTAAGGCTTGGTCTTCCTGTACCCCTGGAATTGTATGGCGAAGATTAAGGATAATGCGGTTGCCTGGTGTTGCAGTTCACCCTGTCACAAGCTTTTAAAAACCTGTTCACAATAAGCAGCTGGCCAGGGACACTCTGTGTTCGTGGCTGGCATGCTCAGGAGCTCCCAGGATGCATCTCCTGGCTTTCCTCCCAAAAAAATACTCCTGATGTGTGTGTAAAAAGCTGCATTTAGCATAATGAAATGTAGGAAGCAATCAGTGAAAACACTGATAGAATGAATTCTGACACCAGGGATATTTCCTGCTTGGGAGAAGTCTTATGTGGTTTATACTCACATTTACTCTCGTAACTGTATAAACAGAGGCAGGACGGCTATGCAGATGCTACCCATCCAAGGTGTTTTGCTTCACTGTCCACACACACACACACAGATATAACTTTGCATTTCTATCCTTATTGGGACATTGTGTTGAGTTCCATTCACTTTTTGCAGTCTAACCCTGACCTTAACCTAAACTTAATTCACACCTTAGTCTTCACCCAGAAATGACATTCCATCATATTAGGAATGACTTTTGGTCCCTATAAGGACCATCAGTCCTGATAAGGTAGGTGATTAAACCAGAAACTGTCCTCCAAAGGTAACAAAAATCAAATACACACATGCAACACAAAATTAGTTAACTTTATCTACATTTTGAAATTGCTCAAACATGCCTTCTGTCCAATGTATTATTTTACTATGTGGCTTGTTTGTTTGTTTGTTTTGACATTTTGTCTAATCTTTCTTTAACTAAAAGACTTTTTTACTGTTAATCTATTTTACATTTTTTTTTTAGATGTTTGACAGACCCAACATTTATTGGTAATCTCAGTTAACATGCTAATAAAAGTCATGAAGTAAAAACAAAAATCACAATTCTGGTTTAAATTTTAAAACTAAGAAGAGTTTGTTTTCCTATGATTTTAAAGCCATAATTGTTGTCAAAATATGCAATTTTTCTGTTTTTGGTTGGAATATTTTACATATGTGTATAATCATTGATAAAAAAACACAAAATATCCATCATTCACTACCAAAAGTCTACCGCATACTTTGTAATAAATTAGTAAAATCAGCAAAGGAATTTTGTGTTGCCAACAATTATGAGTTGTTTGTTTACCTTTGAACATTGAAGAGTTCACTTCAGAAAGTCTCTGCGTGTGTTGGATATTAAGTCGATAAAATAGTCCCCGGACGTGAACAAAGTCAGAAGGAGAACGATGGAATCAAAGACGGCAGGTCAAGCAAAAAGGTTTTACTCTTTTTGGGGGAGAAAAAGGTGTAGTGGAGAGCATTACAGCATAAATTGGGGCCAAGATCAAACGAAATGAGCTGTGTTGAGATATTCCGGCCTCTGACAGGAGAATTTCTGCAACTGATCGCTGAATTTAGTTGTAAAGAAAGACGAGGAATATTTGCTGTTTTCTAACGCAATTTTTACAAAAACCTTGATGAATTTTAGCTACATTAACCCTCAAACCATCATTTAATGATGTAAAACTTCTGTCAGGACCATAAAAATTAAAATCAAAAACAATGAAAAATCACATATTTTGACAGCTCGTAGGGCTTTAAACTTTTAAAAGGTATTTCAAGATGTACCTGGTGCCCAACAACCTAATGATGCAGTGGAATAATGACTAAGATGGCTCAGGATTAGGAAGTGAGAGATAAAGGCCAACTCAATAGAATATAACTTAATCATCCAATGGTCTTCCGGTCAAATGAGGAGGGTTTCAAGAGGGTTAAAACTGGAATTTTTTCTGCTGTGTTTGTATTTTCTATCCACACGCAAATGTAGTTTTTGGTAAAAATAACTGAAATTTATTTACCAAATCTTTTCAAAGTGGAGATTTTAGTTATGTAGACATGAACAACAGAAACATTGATGTAGCAGTCTATTTCAACCTTGTCCAACATCACTTGGTGCCCTAGAAACCAAAACTTTCAAACTAGAGTTTGTATTGATTATTTAGAGACTCATGTCAAGATTTAATCTGAGTTTTCTTCAACAGTGGTTTTCTGTTTGCCACTCTCCAATAAAGCTCAAACTGATGAAGAACCTGGGTAGCAGTTGTTGTAGCTCAATCTCTTCTATCTCACCTGCTGAAGCTTAGACCTCCTTCAGAGTGCTCACAGGTATCTTGGTGGTCTCACTCACTATTCTTCTTCTTCACGGTCACTCAGTTTGTGAGGACGGCCTGCTTTTGGTAGATTTACTCATGTCACATATTCCCTCCATTTCTTGATGATGGCTTTAACAGAACTCCTGGGGATGTTTAGGACCTTGGAAATCTTTTTATATCCCTCCCCTGACTTGTACTTTTCAATAACTCTTTCACTGAGTTGAATGAGGACAGTCTTTTTAAAGAGGGTGAATGTTTACCCAGTTACTTATTTTACATCAAATATTTTTGTTTAATTGGTAGAAATTACTCTGTAGAAATTTAGTTTCACTTTGACACTGAAGGGTATTTTAAAATATTTTTTGTAAAGAAGGCCAATTTATAGTGATCATGACTGATTTAGGACAGCAATAAAAGCAGAAAACATCCAAAAGGATGAACGCTTTTGGAAGGCACTGTTGGCATGCAGTGCAGTCTCAGGAGCTCAGTGAATTCCAGAGTGGTACCGTGATAAGATGCCACCTGTGCAGTAAGTCCAGTCGTGAAATTTCCTCTCTACTAAATATTCCACAGTCAACTGTTAGTGGTATTATAACAAAGTGGAAGTGATTGGGAACAACAGTGGTAGGCCATGTAAAATCACAGAGTGGCTCAGTGGATGCTGAGGCTCATAGAGCACAGAGGTCACCAACGTTCTGCAGAGTCAACAGCTACAGACCTCCAAACTTCAAGTAGCCTTCAGATTAGCTCCAGAACAGAGTGTAGAGAGCTTCATGGAATGGGTTTCCATGGCTGAGCAGCTGCATCCAAGCCTTACATCAGCAAGTTCAATTCAAAGAATCAGATGCAGTGGTGTAAAGCACGCCGTCACTGGACTCTAGAGCAGTGGAGACATGTTCTCTGGAGTGACGAATCACGCTTCTCTGTCTGGCAATCTGATGGACGACTCTGGGTTTGGCAGTTTCCAGGAAAACAGTACTCGTCTGACGACACTGATGTAAGTCAACACATATGCATTCATGCAGTAACACAGACATTGTTCAATTGAGAAAACAGTAACAAAAGTGTACAAGTTTAATATTAGCTACTGTAGTGTTGTTTCACACCAGTATGTAGTTTTTGAGAAAAAAAATAGTTTCATAAGCTTGCAATGCAATTAAAAAAACAATTGGCATACATTTGGCTAACTATTAGCCTAGCCTGGACAAAGACTTTTGCTTCTTTCTCCATACTCCTTGTTCTCTGACTGATGTCATGGCTGATAAGGTACTAACTATTGATAACTATTATAGAGAACATAACTTCAAAGATCACCAGACTATTCCTTATATCCTCTTTACCTGAGCCACAACATAATAATTTGTATTATAGGTAGATGGGGAATCACAAAAAATTTTGATCCACTGTTTTGTGTCAGTTAACAAAAATGATACACTATTACTCCATGTAAAAATGTGGCTAAACTGCTTTCTTTGTAACTTTATCCTTCTCGAGTACATCCCTAGAAATTGTGACTCATCACAATGGTTACAATTTCCAACTCCAGCTCCTCATTTGGGTTGTGAATGGTACATCTGTCCTAAACACAAAGCTGGTTTTGTCACACATACAGTAGTCCTCTCTATACAGTAGCTGTTTCCATGAAAAAAAGAGCAGAAGCAGTCTCTACTGGCACATGGATGATACAATTGCATCACCGGAGCTGTCAGTCAACGCTCCAGGGAAGCAGAACCAAAGGAAGGTCTCATGTGGCCTGCAATTTTCTTGAGGCCATTAAAACCACCCTTTTTAATTCCTTTTTCATCACTCAAGCTATTCTTACTGTAAAGTGGTCTTTTAGTGCTCAGCTTCCCATCCAAAGCTGAAAGACGGAGATGTGAAAGCACTTTGTAGAACAATGCTGAACACATCTCCTAATTTCCAAGGCTAAAAGGGAATGGAGGACATGTTCATTCAGACAGGGCTCTGTGAAGACTCTTGAGTAGAATAATATTTTATTTCAGTTCCTTCCCAAAAGACTCTTACTGTGCATCTTACTTAACTATGTTTCAATAATTTAGTCAAATACTTACACAAAATATGTTTATTCCGATCAGATCTAGTGGCAACAGCAGACAAAACAAGAGACGGGTTTTATGCAACTCATACTGTGGGTTCTGTAGTCCCAGCTAGGAAAACAAAATTAATTGTATAATCACCTTCTTTTTTTTTTGCAGCAACTGTACTTGATGGAACTCGGCAATAATTCCCCCAAATTAACACTCAGTGCCAGAAGCACAGCAGGAAAGACATTTGTGCTGCAGTTTAAGTTAGGATGTTTAAAAGGATAAGAGTTTTAAGAGCATTTTGCTTTTTTAAAAAAGTCCAAGAAAGCATGCTTAGTAATATCCCTCACTAGTTTAGAAGGTTTGGGCAACAATAACAGAAACGGGAAGAGTTAGGTTAGAAATAATAATTATTATGGAAGACAAAATTCCAGAGCATTGATCCATTTTTTTTTTATACCAGCTTGCAAAGTCACAGTAAGCTGATGCATATCTTCATTGGGCAAGGGGCGGGGTACACCCTGGATGGGTTGCCAGTCCATCACAGGGCTTAAAGCAGATGAACAAAACAGTGGACCATGCACATAACTGGTGCCAATTTAGAGGTGACAATTAACCTAACATGCATATTTTTAAACTGTGGGAGAACATGCAAGCTTTAAGCAGAAAGCCCCAGCTGGGCGTCGAAACTGTGACCTTCTTGCTGCGAGGCAACAGTGCTAACCACCATGCAGCCTCATACCAGAATCACTAGAAATACACAAATGATTGTTTTGCCAATCACAATTCATGTCAGGAAGAAGAAATTGCTTAATTGAAAGCAAAGCCTAGCATCCTTCAAATAAATGTCTATTGCCTGCAATGTTTTAGAGTTTTAAACTAAGATCATGAGACGATGTGAAGAAATGGAGTTGCAGCAAATCTGGTCAAATCTTGTAAATGATGCATAATCTCATACGATATTGTGAGAGCTGGTGAGATCTGTTAGCGTTTGAAGTACGTGTTAAGAATGGCTTTCAGCTATTGCCTTACTAAATTTTACCTCAATATCTGTAAAACTGACTTACTTGTAGCCATTTTTGGTTTTGCTAGTATCAATTAGGTGCAGTGGCCATTGTGAATTGGGGAGACTCTAAATATTAATTGGAGATGTACAATCACTGATTAATTTCTGAAGGTTTCATTAAAATCTGTCCAGTGCTTCATGACATATTTTGTTAATATTTTTGATCCAACCCCTCCAGGGTTAACATGCAGCAAACTCAGATCAGCACTGCAAAAATAACTATGAGAAAAACTTATATTTAAAAGAACAGATATGTCATAATTACATTTCCTGCAATGCAGCTTTTTCTAAAAAGAATGTTCCGAAACTAGAATAATAGTACATTTAAAGTAAGCAACTTTACATTCAGAATTATTTAATTAAAAATTAAACAGATGACAAAAATAGGCAAACTTGTGCCTAACATGAAAATATGATAATTTCTACAACAATTAAAAGGTATTTTGAGGATCTTGAAACACTTGCAGACCAGATAAATGTAGGATGGCAGAAATCATTCAGTCAGGTCTGTAGGCTGCCTTTTTAGAACATGAAAATAAAAGATACAACAAGAGGACAAGTTCTCGTTTAACCCAATTATGATTTTTTATTTTAATAAAGAGGATTTAAAACCTTAGCAACATTGATTAACCAAATGCAAGATTCCAATCTTGTTCATGCTTTGGTCAGTTTTGAAATTGGACAAACCAAATTCTTCGCTGTCTAGCAAAAGGCCCTTCTTAGCTGTGACAGCTATGTTAATTATGTGTTGGGAGACAGTGTAAGAGCTAAATTGGCATTAGCGCTTATTAGGATTTGCCCAGGGACAGTAATTAATATAAAGTATAATTCTTAATCAAGATGATCACCTACAGATCACCACTTAATGAATTAAGAGCTAATAACTAAACACCAGTGATAGTTTCAATTGTCTGTTGGCCTGCAGATAACTGAAACAGATGTAAAATGTACAGCACAAGGTTTAAATGTAAGCACTGACCTCTGTATGTCTAACCATCCATCCATCCATCCATCCATCCATCCATCCATCCATCCATCCATCCATCCATCCATCCATCCATCCATCCATCCCCTTTCTTATTTGTGTTGTTCATGAAGGTAACATGTCCAAGCCCAGACATATCTCTCTCCTGCAACACTTTCCAGCTTCTCCTGGGGGATCCACAGGTGTTCCCAAAACAGAGAGGTTATATAATCCCCTAAACCCTGGGTCCGCCTAAAGGTCTCCTCCCAGTGGGACATGCTCAGAGAACTCCCCTAGACGATTGATCTCTTGACCCAATCTCTAAGGCTAAGCCCAGCCACCTGAAGTAGGAAGCTCATTTCAGCCAGTTGTATCTGGGATCTCATTCTTTTGGTCATGATCTATATCTCATGACTATAGATACATATTGGAAAATAGACAGTCCAGGAAACTGAGCGCTTTGCCTTTTAACTCCTTCTTCATCAAGACAGTCTGGAGCAACGCTGTCATTAGGACAGATGAAGTCCTGATCTGTTGATCCATCTCCTGCTTCATTATACCATCAATTGTGAACAAGACTACCTGAAACTTGAACTCCTGTACTCACACCCTTGACCCAGAGGGAACATTACAACTTTTTCCTAATTAAGAACCATTGCCTCAGACTTACAGGAGATGACTCTCATGCCAGCCACTACACCAGGGGTAGGCGATCCTGGTCCTCGTGTGCCACTATCCTGCATATTTGACTTGTTTCCCTGCTCCAACACACCTGATTTGAATCAATGGGTGATTAACAGGCTTCTGCAGAACATGAAGAGGTAATTTAATTACTGAATCACTACACACCCTTCTTTTCATGACTGTGCCTTGAGATTTTGTGCTTAAACACTACAAACAGTAAAGAAAACAAAGGGGCAGCACTGGCAAAGTCTAACCCTAACTAGGAATAAGCTTGACTTTATGCCAAGAATGTGGACACAACTCTTGCAAAGGTTATTCGGGGACCCTGCACCCTTCCACAGAATGCCTTTGGGAGAACAGATTTAAGAAGCCCAGATTCACAAAACACATGTGGACTGGGCAGCTAGACTCCCATGACCCCCTTAGCAACTTTCCAAGGGTGAGGAGCTGGTCCACTAATGAAAAACAGACTTCTCCTTCTAAATCCATGTTTGATAGCTGATCTAAGCCTCCCTTCCAACGTCCTGGAGTAAACTTTCCCTGGGAGGCCTAGCAGTGTGATCCCCAACCATTGGAACACACTCTCCAGTCCTCCTTTTTAAAACAGGGGAACAGGACACTGACCTTTCTAAGAACAATTATTAGCATGGAGGTACACAGAGACCACAAAGATTTTCTTCTTAAAACAAGTAAATGTTTATTAAAACTCAGCAAAAGTGAGCAAATGCTAATCACTTTACAATCAAAAGTGAAGGAATAAATAAAAATGCTATACTGTGTATGGAATGCAAGATGACAGACAAAATCCAAGTTACTAGCTGTATCCTGCAAGACTAAACACCAGCTGGACCTGTTCATCACATGTATATGAATAGCAGGACATTTAAGTCTCTCCCTCTGTATACTTCATGTGAAGAGACCATTCACCAATGTACTGAATGTGGTTTATGTTTAGAGTTAACAGAGAATGCTGGTTAATTACTTACAAGATCTTATGTTTTAAATTAGTGGAGTCACCTATGTATGTAAACTTGCTCAGGCAGTCAACTGGAACTGCATGTAGTCTGCCTCACATCAAACATACAAGTCAAATCTGAGGGGTCTATTTAAACTCCTAAACTTCATATCTATGCCACTTCTGCTGCTGCCTACTCTGCATGTTGCTTGCCGTTCCCCCAGCTTCCACTGGTACAGTCCTGGATAAAGATACTCTTGAAGCGCCATAAACATATTTAAAAAAATATATGTGTTCACATAAAGTGATGAAATTAGAGACTAAACACCAAAGTCCAGTTAAAATCTGCCGCATCATTTTTTTTAAAGCATTTAAAGTGTCAGTTTTCTGACTTAATTAAGTCAACAGCCAATCATTTCCGTATAATAGCCAGAGCGTTTGATGCAGCACGCATTTCATCATTGCTGGAAAAATGATTAAAAAGTAAAATCAGGACTGTGAAGTTGATGTCACTGTGTTGAATTTTGAGCAACTGAGTTTGTTTATTTTCCATATTTAAAAGATTCTGCTAGTAACACATAGAGAAAATGCATGAAATTTCAAAATCACGTTTTTGTGTACACATAGCAAAGCTAGCCTCTAAAGATTATTTTCAGGACCAGGAATTGTTTATTAAAAATTTGACTTATAAAAACCCAGTGACTATAACTCTAAAGTACAGATCCACAACTGACTGTAGTCAAGCTCTGCTTTTAGTTGATAAATTCCACAAAAATGTAAGCTAGGTTTTTCTGCAAATCAAAATTTGGTCGCGATACATAATACAGCTGGTAATTATAAGATATGTACGGGGGCTGTGGTAGCTCGGTGGTCAGTCCCACAGTCTTGTAATCCTGAGGTTGTGATTTCGAGCCCAGAGTGTGTCAGGAAGGGCATACAGTGTAAAACAATTGCCAAATCTCTCATACAAGTTCACTCCCTGTGATGATTTCCACAGATGGGAGCAGCCAAAAGAAAAACAACAACAACCTATGAGGTACTACCTGGTATTTACTGTGTACATACCTGGTACAACTGACTGAGTTAAGAGTCACTTTTGTGTTTCCTCAGGTCAGTTGGCTGCAATGGCCATCTTGAATTGGGTTGACTCTAAAAGTAAAGGAATTGTAGATGTCTTCCCAATGGTTGCTTTCTCAAAGTTTCATTGAAATTCATCCATTGGCTCATGAGAAAATGCAAAAACACCAAATTCTAGTTCAAAATTTGTAAAATTGGCTAAATTATAGCCATGTTTGAAAATTTTGCTTAGCCGTAACGGCTGTCTTAAATTAATTCCAGACGTTCATTAGTTGTAGTGTTTACTTTCTGAGAGTTTCATTAAAATACGTCCAGTGGTTCAAGAGATATTTTGCTAATACCACAGACAAACAAATACACGCACTAAGCACGCATGCTTGAACATGGGCAAAAGTTACGGTCCACCACCAAAGGCGATGTGTTTATTAACCCAGTACAATGCACTATGAGGAATGTGTTTGTAGGCAGTTGTTTTGAAGTCTCAAGTTTAACAATTGGCTCTTAATAGTTTGATCATTTTATGGTCTTAAGTGACCGTGTTTGGACCAGAAACAGGTACTGTATGTACAGACTTTTGATTTGCCCTCTGCATGGCCACCTACTTCATAAAAAACAATCACCTAGCAGTCTGCCCAGACCAACACAGAGGTAAGGGTAGACTGAATAAATAACTTGTTAAACTGCTGAAATGTGTCGTTCCTTTTATTTCCCTACCTTCCTCTCCACATAGTGTGCCTTACTCAATTTCCAGCTTCAGTGAGGATGAAGAAAGATAGGGGAAGAAAATTGGAAGTTTGGTTTAAAATGCAGACAGCCCCGGTGTTCTGCTTGATGGCCTGTAACATCTCCTCGCACCACACTTTGCATTGCAGAATAGGAGCCGGTAATAGAATTTTCCCACCGAAGAGGGTAATTACATACCCCCACCCCCCACAATCAACAAGAAATGCCAATACAAAATGAAATAAAATGCAATATTTTGTGTTTAGGTTTCTGTGTCAGCTATAAATCCATCTCACTGAGTTTAAACCTTTAAGTTTTAAGTCTAGCTGGATGTCTGCCTTTCTGTCACATTAAAGGAAGACCCTCAGGGGATCTTGAGAGGGCTTCAGCCAAAATGACTGACAAGACAGCTCATAACAAAAGGGACAGAAGTGGAGGGAAACCAGGCTGTCTGTCACTGCTCTGTGAAGATAGTTCATAACCTAACTTAAGCGAGGATTTGAAAATTAAAGTGGGGCTTCAGTTTATCACAAAGTTGAAGTAAGAACGTCTGCCATTCAATGGGTCATACTAGGACAGGAAGAACCACAGCAAAAACACGGCTTTCTTTGCTATCATCACCTGAAGCTGAGTAACAAACAAACCAAAAAACCTGAAAAACAGACTAACAGTAAGACTTAAACAATGACTTTGACATTTTACATTAAAGGAAGTCTGGTCATTTTTGAAGCGATGATCTGTCAAAGAGTTATCAATAGTATCAATGAACAGTGACATCAGTCATAGAACATAAAGTATGGAGAAAAGGGATGAAGTCTTCCTCCAGGCTAGGCTAATGGCTAGTCAAATCTAGCCTGCTTTTATGTTCTTACACTTACACTAAACGGAACATTGTTCGTATTTCTAAGTTAATGCCAGCGTCCTGAGGTTGCTGAATGTATCAGTCCACCTGATCAGCGCATCTGATTACTCAACTGCTTGCAGACTGATACAATCAACAACCTAGGGAGAGCAACATTCGTAACACAGATGTTGTTTGGTTGAGTAAAAATAACACATTAAACAAATGGTTGCCGCATATGTGTAGGGGTTTAACATTAGCTAATGTAGTGTTCTCTCACACTAGTATGAAGTTAGTAAAAGTTGTTTTATAAGCCTGAAAAACATTTGACTACTGATTTTTAAAAGGAGCCCCATTTTGGCTAAACAATTAGCATAGCCTGGAAGAAGAATTCTGCCCTTTTCTTCATACTCTGTGCTCTTACACTGATATCACCACTCATAAGGTACTAACTAAGAATGTCCAGATCTGATTGCAAGTATCAAATCAAAGTACCAATCAGGGCATTTTTTATTGAATGGTATTGGAGTAGCTGCCACACTCTGATTTTTGTTGTTGACCTGCTGTCCATGCTTTTATATCAACTGTGGCGCAGTATGACAGCCGTATAGCAGTCATATTACTTCTAATAATTTGGAGGGGGAGATCACTGGTAAACACATAAAACATACAAGGCTGTGGGTCCTCAGGACTGGAATTGGAAAAACACTCAACGGTATTGCACCCTACGTTAAAGCAAAGCATGAATAACTATTTCAGAGGACATCAGGAACTTGAATACTTGTCTGTTTGTTTCCAATCAAAAGTGAGGGAATGCTTTGAAATCTCAGTGAATGCAGACAGTAGCAGTGGAGAGCCTAACACTATGTTCACACTGCAGGTCTTGATGCTCATTCCGATTCCGATTTTATGCTCAGATCCATTTTTTTGTGCGGTTGTTCACATTATAATTTAAATGCAACCTCAAATGCAACAGTTTATGGCCCTGAACCGACCTGCATGAGAAGAAGAAGACGTAACGTCACACGCAGCATGCTCTGTTTCTGGACTCTACACATGTTAGCATGTGTGTATCATTTCTGAAGTTGTTGTGTAATCGGAGCCAACTAAATTATTATCTGTCATGCTTGTTTCGTCTACTGTTTACATTTGATCTTGTTGCTTCCAGCTTGCTCCAGCACTTCTGAAAAGGCAGAAAGGCTTGCTTTTTTCTCCCGTCCTGGTGCCTGTGCTGGTTCGGCGGGGGCTGGGGTCTTGGGGGCGGCTGGGGATCTCTGACGGCATCATTGGGGAGCTTCTCATTGGAGCTTCCTGCGGGTTGCTGCGCCCTTGGTGTGGGGTTGTTCATGTAGGTGCTCGGGCCACGTCCTGGAGTGGTGGGCTCCCGCTAGGTGGTCTATGGCTCCTGGGGGTGTCAGCTTGACTGGGGTGCCAGGGGCTGCACTGGGCTCTGGTGGGCATCCTCTCCCACTAGACCTCTCTGGAAGATAGCTCTCCAAGGAGGACGGGTATGTGCCCTTTCACTTTGGTCCTTCTGGGTTCTGTCTGCCGCGGTGGACTGGTGCCTGCCTGGTGTGTTGGGGGCTCTGATTATTAGGGTCCACCTCTGTGTGGACGTGCAGCTGCCTTGGGGTGGTGCCAGATGTCTGTTTGCCTGGGGCTGCTGCTTGGGTGCTGGAGATGGCAGGCCTTCTACTGTTCACGGCCACTCCATCTCCAGATGGCTTTTTTATTTATTTTTGTATTTTATATATTTATATTTTCTTTAAATGCTTCTCCATTCCGGGTCACGGGCACAGCAGTCACTGCGCAGTCGCAAGTCCATCGCAGGGCCACATAGAGACAAATGAGACAAACAACCATTCACACTCTCACTCACACCTAGGGAC
>JAOXNZ010000177.1:19906390-19918337 GCA_028566095.1 Kryptolebias brasiliensis | reverse complement strand
GATGGATGGATGGATGGATGGATGGATGGATGGATGGATGGATGGATGGATGGATGGATGGATGGATGGATGGCAGAAATACTTTGGCAACACTATTTTTATTTGGATGCCAAAGTTTTGAACAAAGGTTTTGTACAATCTAATGGAGAAAACTCTTTGAAGAAATTTCTGAAAGGTGCCAATGAAAAAATTCCAACATCCATCAACTTTTCTTCACTAAGGCTCTTTGGACCTTTTTTATTTTTTTTAATAATCTAAGCCTATAAAATATAGACAATTTATTGTTTAAGATGTGCAAAAAGAATTACGATCAAGAGAAATGTTAAAGCTGCTACCAATGGCTCATTGGACTCAGCATGGCAGCACTCCTATTAGGTCAGGCAGGCAGAAAAGCAGAGTAGAAAGTAATCCTCAGACAAGCAGTCACTGTGCAAAAACTATAAGTAGTGCTGAAAAAATACTTGAACTGTAAGTGGCCAAAGTCATTTTCTATGTGTCTATCAGGTTTTCTGGCAATATGACAAGTTAAGCTGGAGTGAAAGAAATGAAAAATGTCTATACTTTGATTTATAAACTGTAGAAGTGTAACAAATTATGAATATAATACTGTTTATTTCTTGTTTTTGATTACCCCCTTTCCTTGGTCTGTCCGGTGAAATTGTTCAGGGTATAAAAGCTAGCTTCTTGCTGTCACAAGGGATGGTTTTGGTGCAAATGTGATCTGCAGTTCTTAAATAAATCCACCTCAACTTCATTTTGTTGTCATGCCTCCTTTTACACATTGAGCCTCCGCCGGTCAAAGTGACAGTGACCCATTTCAACTTCCCTACTAGCCCTAGTTCTACTGTTTTGTATGTTTGAGCTATAGAGAGGTTTGGGTTTTCATGGGTAAGGGGAAAGTTTTCACAAATTTTTGCAGATTTTGTCTGTGCTGAGCAAAGGTATTGCTGTCAAAAATTGTAGAATATTATTCCCAATCAAGCCTCATGTATGTTTTGTATGTTTTGCATGTGTTGTTCCAAAACTGCAAAAGGTGTAGCAAATCAAAATTCATGATAGAAATGGAAGAATTAACTGTTGAATATTAATAAGGGTGCTTTAATGTTAATGCCCCGACTCCCTAAGAACTAAAATCAGCAGTAACACACACAGAAACACATCTGTACGAAATGAAACAGGTCAACTTAAAAATGTGTAAAAAGGCCCAAATTAAGGTTGACATGCAAAAGGCAGGAAAGAGAAGAACAAATAATCTCTTTTGATTTTAAAAGAAATTTATTGTTCATAAAACCAAGAATTCAGAACAAAACAAACCTGAAAGCTCAACTTGGCTTGGCGAAGTACAACGCTAGAGCAAATATCCAAGAGGATCTGGCAAAAAATAATGACATCTGGGAAGTATATACTGAGAGTATGATGAGTAAATAAAGTCAGGTGTGCTTGTTTGTAAACTAAATCCTGTGTGGAAAAAATCTGAATGCAAGACCAACTGAGGAAAAACTGGCACTGGAAATCGATCAATTACACAAAACCTGAAAAAAGAAGCAATATTTCATCAAACTAGTTTAAAGCTAAAAACTAAAATAAAGCACAGATCTATAAGATATACCACAATATATTAAAAAAAACAGAACAACAAGAAAACACAAAAAGACACCAGTACTCACAGAACATGGCAAAATGTTCCAAAGACCATGACAGAAATCCCCATGTTTGCACCGAGCGCTGTAGGAGGAACACTGAGCGCTAATTCGGCTCTCTGTAGAGAATCTGAAAGGCTTTTTAACCCTCAAATTAAAGGATATGTGATATTGCTTGTCGCCTTTCATCCCAGAGTTTTTAAACTAAGATCATCTTATGTTAAGAAATAACAGAACTACAACCGTTTTGGTCAAACCTTAAAAATAGCATGCACACCCTGTGATCTCATAACATCTGTTAGCAGCCATTTTTGTTTTGGCTTAAGTCAATTAGCCGTGCAGCCATCTTGAACCGGGTTGAGTTTAAATGTTAATCAGTTGTAGATGTACAGCCAATGATTACTTTGAGAGTTTCACTGAAATCCATCCAGTAGTTTATGAGATATTTTGCTAACAGACAAAAAGAGTTGAATCAGAACGTTAATGCCAATGTTTAAAGAAGAAATACTGCACAATTTGTTGTGCTCAAGCTATGAGTTGTGGAGGACTCTCAGCTACTATCACAACAAATTTTAGCTTTCTATTTGTAAAACTGACTGAATTATAGCTACTTTTGTGTTTTCTAAAATCAGTTGACTGTTGTGGCAATCTTGAATTGAATTGGCTCCAAAAGTTAATCAATTATAGACATACATCCACTGACTATTTCCTGAAAGTTTTATTAAGATTCATCCAGTGGTTGATGAGATATGTCACTAACAGACAGATAGACTTAACTCTGAATAGTGAATGGCAAAATTTTAAACAAAGATGTTGCACAGTCTACTAGAGCTCATATTATGTGTTGGGGATCAGTCTCAGCTACTACCACAGCAAATTTTATGTTTATGTTTATCTGTAAAATTGACTGAGCTGTAGCCATTTTGTGTTTGTTAAGTTCAATTGACTGTGGTAGCCATCTTGAATCGAGTTGACTCCAAAAGTTAATCAGTTGTAAATGTATATCCAGTGACTACTTTCTGCAAATTTCATTTAAATCCATCTAGTGGTTGATGAGATATTTTGTCAACAGACACACACAAACACACACAGGCAAAACCAGAACATTGTCGTTTGCCTTCACCTTTTGGTGGTGGGTGATAATTAAAGACTGTGTATATTTTGCGGGACTTGTTTTTGTTGTTCTGCTTTACACTAGCTTCTGTGCTTGCTTTTTTTTTTTTTTTTTACTGCCTCCTGCAGGACATACCCCACAAAACACATGCGACCTAACACAGGTTTCTCATTTCTTTTTAAAGTTCCACAAGTATATGTGGATACTCTGCAAAGTATCTGCTGTTTCATGACAAAAATGAATTTTAAAAATTCCCATGTATTAATTTCTGATGTCACACTGTCACAGATGGCACAGATTAATGAACAAATCAACACAGGATGCAGTTCAGTACTCATCAAACACGCAGAATACATTTACCCCTCTCTTATTTAGCTTCATTTAAAGTTTCGAACAAACCCACGACAATTAATCACACAATGTGGCGTAGCACACCCCGCATGGTGTTTCTTGGGCCTCTAAATGGGGTAAATAACCCCGGCACTCACCATGCAGGAAGACATTTCATCAAACAAATATGATCAAAACAAAACTAATGACGTGTAAATTGTTTATGATGTATTCTGAAACGAGCAGACGCAGGGCCCTGTTTGGGAGTAATCAGACACGAGAAAGACATAATCAGGAGGAAATGAATATGAACATAGGCGAAGTGCACTTTGACACCTTTCCACATTGTGCGTTCAAGTGGTCTGAAGTTGCGCGGCGCAAATACGTCACATCAGGCAGCAGGGCAAGCATGTGTTCCCTGCCATTTACGCTCGCTGAGAAGAAGGCTGCCTGAGGAGCAGCGTGACTGACGGTGATGTGAAAACGGCGCCTCCGTTTCATAAAAGGGCAATCGCAATACTGAATGGGGGGTTGTTCTGTGAGGGAGGAGTGTGGTATTGAATTTTCTGAACCAGCTACCATTATGCGGAGATTCAATAAATATTCTCAGAGGACATCATTACAATGCAACTCAACTAGCCAGCAAAAAAAGGACTACCAAGGAAAAATTGTTCTAATGTGAGCATTTTGTGTTGTATGATGGAATAAAAACATCTTATAACCACTGACAAGTGAAGCAAAGGGCAGATTTTTTGTTACAAAGGCACCCGTAAAAGGAAGGGCAATTAGCTATATCAACACATCATGTTCCATCATACGATTATCGCCCACCGCCGAAAGGAAATGGGCGTTTATGTGTCTGTTTGTCTGTAGCATTATGAAATATAGTGTGAACCACTGGAAAGATTTTGATGAAACTTCCAGGAAGTAATCATTGGATGTCCATCTACAATTAACTAACCCCATTCAAGATGACCACTGCAGCTTAGTGACCTTATCAAAGACAAACATCACTTTAACTCGGACTCTTTTACAGATATTGAGCTAAAATTTGGTGAGGTAGCAGCTGAGAGTCATTCCCAACAGATACTCCGAACGTTAACTGAGTGCACAAGATCTGTTTTTAAAACTTTGCCATCACCTCTTAGAGTCTAATGCGTCTGTCTGTTAGCAAAATATCTCATGTACCATTAGATTAATTTCAATGAAACTCTCAGGAAGTAATTATTGGCTGTGCATCTACATTTATCTACCTACATTTTGAGCCAGCCCAATTCAAAATAAGGGCCACAGCCAACTGATCTTAGAAAACACAAAACACCTATAACTGAGCCAGTTTCATGAATACTGAACCTAAAATGGATGTTAAAGCTTGGACACAAATGGGTCTTCTAAATGGACAATGACCCCTAGCAGACTGCCAAATTAGTTACAAAGTAAACCTCTGGTTTCAGCTGCAGATCCAGCATCTCCTTCGTAGTAGTTTCATCGGTGGTGGTTGTATTTTATAAGTCCAGCCTGTATTTCCACAGTGGGCCCCTGCCACAGAAACATCAATGCACCGCTGCAGCCGCTGTGAGACGAGCAGACCAAAGCTGTCCCCTGCCAAGACAGTGAATTAGTAGTGCTAATCCCACAGGCTGAAGCTGAGAATCTTACAGTGGGAAACAAAGGCTTTGGTTTACAGTCACATGGAGGTTAAGAAGAGAGTTAGAGTTCTTCAGGTCCTGCCCATCAGGGTTTAGAACCAGCTGAAAGTAGAGATTTGGGGACCTGTGATAACTAACTGAAAGCAAAGGGGAGTTATGGCCGATTTATTTGTTGTAGCTGTTAAGGTGCCATTTTTGGAAGGGTGCCAATGAACTTACTGCCCAAAATTCCAACACCCATTACCTTTCTTCTCTAAAACCCAGTAGTAAAAGCTGATTCAGCATCAATCAAAGGCTATCAAAATCAAAAGGCTACCTGAAGGTATCAAAAGGTCAGCTCGAAGCTAAATTTATGAAGAGTCTAGCTAAAAGTAGCAGAATAGTAGCTAAAAGCTAAAATTAAAGGCTACTAGATACTTAGCAAGAAATGTCGATTTTGTTCTCCTTCTCAGTGTCCAAGAACTATTGTGTGATTGGTCAGAAATCTGAAATGGGTGCGTTGATTTAAAATATTTACACGTTTACACAGAAGCTAATGTAAAGAAAAGGAAGATGTTACCTTCGGGACAATTTTGCAAAGGCCAAACGACGTGTTCAGACAAAAGAGTGGTGATGCTGGCAGGAGGCAATCAGGAGGACTCCCCAGGAGTAGAGCTGGTCGGTTACTGACTCGCCGGGGTTAATGATCTGAATCCTCGCACTGAATCAGGACTCACTAGGCCGAGGTCTCATTTAACCCAGATCCTTCTTGTCCTCTGGCAGACTGCCGTTAAGTCAGCGAGTTAGTGGACTCACCGCAAAAACAGCTGACGGTAAAACGGTAAAAAACTCCCCAGTAAAACAGCTGACTACATACACGTTTATATGGGTTTTGCATATACAACATACATTTAACATAACTTAGCATTTTGATTCACTTATATTTGGTGGGGGGGTGTTCAGCATAACCGATTCAAGTGAAGTAGGAGTTCTGTGCTTGAGTTTCTCATGAAGTATGAAATGTCCTGGGCAAAACAAACTTTTTATCTTGTTTCGAGAGCTCCAGAAAACAAACAAATTTGTCGGTTCTTTTTGAGTTCATTACAGGCTTAACAAAAATCTAGCTAAAAGTAGCAAAACAGTAGCTAAATCTAACAAATGCAAAAGGCTAGCGAGAAGCTAAAAGTACCAAAAGGCTAGCTAAAAGTGGCAAAATGGTAGCTAAAAGTAGCATAAAAAGGCAAAATTGGGCTTGCCGAAGCAGATTTTAGAGAAGAATGTTTAAAAAGGAACTAAAAAGATTTTGTATGTATTTCTATGGGAAAAAGAAAAAAAAAACTGAAGAATAAAAATAGAAATTGGGATTTTGGGTTAGTAACTTCACTGGCACCCTTCAAAACCTAGAATGCTTTACTTTGTGTTCATTAACAAAAAAATTAATATACACCTTATTTCACAGTCCATTTCACATCTATCTTACCAAAGTCCAATAAGCAGCTAACAGAAAAGCACCACGTTGCTAGGCAGTTCTCAGAAATCTGTGACAAGAAGTCTTTTCAACAGATCATACAGTGGTTGTGGAGCCCCGTCTTTTCTTTCATTAGTACCACAAAATGGAACATCCTTCTTACCTTTTCTATTTCACAGAAAAAATATATCATGTCCAAGCTTGGCAGAAGTTAATTTACCATATCGTAGATATCCAGCCTTGTTGTACCTGTTTTAACATCGATGCAAATTGCTATGTTTGAGTGCTTGAGGAAACATGATTTTCTTTCTCCATACAATCTCAGAGTGCAACAGATGGATTTTCTCCACCCGGAGCTGAATGAAGCAAAAGATCATTCACTATATAATTACCTTCCACAGACACAGAAACGGTGTTGTCAGGAATTCAATATGTACGCAGAATGCTGCCGGTGGAACGCAAACACAAGAAATGTTTGTTTGGCTTTATGGCGGAGGGCAAGAAGCATCTCAGCTGTTCATCATGAGCAGCATCTCACACTCCCGCCTGATACCTCACCACACACAGACACACCACCCACTCCCACCGCCAGTCACTTTTTATGTGGAATTTGTAATGGCACAATGTATTTTTTTATTCTTATTAACTGCATGGGTGCAATTTATTTTCCTCTCAGGCGATGGAGGTGGCTGGGAGTGAGGGCAACTCTGGTCGGAGCTGATAAGCTGCTGCTCACACGCAGGGAGGCTGGAAGGACCAGATTTACCACGAAGACAATGTCCACTGGGTTCAAACCACACATGACATAAAACACACACACACACAAGAAAACACCTACACACTCATTTGTACATTTAGACTTATAAGGACATTGGCTGACTAAACCTCTGATCTTAATGTCACTATGATACTTTTTTGTTCAGCTTGTTTTAGATTAGATCACACTTCTGAAATTTTCAGTTGTAGAGTAGAAAAGTTTTTACTTTTAATTAAATGATATGCATTCCTTCGCCCGCTGCTTTTCGTGCCAGAGTTTTTGACTAAATCATATTATGTTGAAAAAATGGCGAGACTGTACGGTAGCTGTTTTGGTCAAACCTTGACCAAAACCCTTGAAAATAACATCATGCTCAGTCTCATTCAATATTTCAAGAGTACGTGTTGTGAATGAGTCACCATCTCAAAGCCATTGGATCCATCATTATCTTCTTGACTTCCTCATCTCCCTCAATGAACCTCTGTAGATCCTTCTGTTGTCAGTTCTTGCCTTACTGTCCTTGAAAACTACACAAAGAAATCAGTTCAGCCTACTTATCTCTATTCCTACCTGCGTGTCCTTTCTCCTCCATCATCCTCCTTGCTGGCAACACTATTCTTCTTCCTCAGACTCCTGGAACCCTCTCAAACCTGCAAAATAAAGAAAGCCATGACAAGAGTCCCTTAGAATTTTTTCTAAAAGTAATGGACTTACCTGTGAGCTTATTAAATACACCTGTCCTCTCTGAGGACCTCTCTGAGGATTGATGCTGCTCCCTCAGTTTTAACAAATATTTGTACTGACCTTTAATTGTGTTCTGTCTCTGTGATCTGCAGTTTGGGATATCATGGTAAGTAAAGGGATTATAGTGTTAGCTCATCAGTCCTGTCAGACTTAAACTCTGTTTCTCCAAACTAATACTGTTCAAGGAGCTATCTATAGGTAAAATATCATTTTATTTTTCAAAATGGATGAAAGTTTAGCTTTAAACCTAAAAGAAAACCCTAAAAGACATCAATAGGTAAATTTTATTCTCTTGAAATTCTAGGGATTCTTTTTTCTCTCTCTGACTTGTATTGTGTCAACAATTCATTCGTAGCCACAGAAATGAAAGTTAAAAACTCATTGCATTGATGTTCATAAAATGCAACTCATGCCGGTAAGTCTTTAAGGAACAACATGAACATGGAGCTAATTACCATTTCTGATGAGTTCCTGAATAATCTTTATTCCACTGTATATTTTCCGCCACAACCAAAGCTAAATCTTTTCAGAAGGTGTGATTAGTCAGTTTTGCTGTGTGTTTGTTTACGACATATGAGAAAGGTTTAAGCAGCAATGTAGAGATAAGGGAGAAAAACTACAGTTTGCGGCTGATAGTCAGGAGCACAGAGTTGTCTGAAAGTAAAAGAAGCACTGTGCTGTCCTATTATGACAGCCAATCCATCAGAGAAATGGAGGCTGTGTCTGAAACGCCAAGGAGAAAGTGGCTGGAAGTTTTATAAATAGTTGCGCCATTTAAAGGGAATTGGAAATTGTCAGATGTCTGCCATCTGCATTTCTTGAGAATATCTCCAGTAAAGCACTCTTTGAACATGACTGAAACATTATAATATAAAAAGTGGCAGAGCTAAGAGTCGTTCTGGAAACGATTGGATCTCCTGCTGCAATATGAAGTATACTCCCAGCCCTGTGACCGTGCCAAGGTGTCACATTTAATAAATAAGAGTTTCCATGACATCTATTAACCTTCCTCATGCTTATGCTGTGTAGTTATGCAAGTGTGAATAAGTGTGTGTGCCAGTGCATTTTGTGAAGGTTAATCTTTATGATAACAGCAGGAAAACCTCTAAATCCCCATTTAGTCAGTTTTGGGTATGGTATTAAATGACTTGGGGTTTAGAGTCAGAAAACTGAAGGGTTTGATCAAATACGCAGCTGAGCAGAGCTCGTAATGGAACTAGCAGTAACATCAGAGGAGCCAAGCACATGCTACTGGTCAACTGAACAATCAACTGAGACTATAAAACCAGACAAGAAAACCTTTGGATGGTCTGGATGGGCAACAAGAAAGCCTATGACTCACTGATACACACATGGATTCTGGAGTACTTGAAACCATACAACATCAAAATGACAACACTAAAGGCCAGTTGTACAAGTTACCTTTAAGTGTGGCATATAGTCTACCAAGGCATTGCCATGACCCTGCAACTGTTCTATAGGTATAAGTGTAAGATTTCAGTGCCTATAGAATTAGCAATGCTTTTATTGATCATTTAGTTTACCTTTTCTAATCTGGGATAGTTGTGGCATTTCACCACTAAATAGCCTGAGTTTGAATTTTTAGTCAATGAAACTACAGCCAGGATCTCACTGTTCATGTTTCCCTCATAGAACCTCTCAGTGTGGCTGCCTCATCTTCCTAGTTTCCTTTGCTGTGACTCCTCAACTCATCTAAAGAAAGAGACTGGTCCACCACTTACTGGCACTTCAGAGAATCATACAGCTCAGCCTACCTGACCTTTGGACTCACCTGCCTGCCCACTTCTTCTCTGTCATCCTTGCTGTCCTCTCTTCTTCCTTGGATTTCTGGAACTCTGTCCTCCTCTCAAACCTGTAAAGAGAAAGAAACTAATTCTACAGTAAGACTAAACAAGCTCACTATTAATCTGTGTCCTCTCTCCCCACAGACTTTTTGTGTTCAGAAGACTTTACTATATCCCTTTGTGTTTTGAAATAAAGCTTTTAATCACTATTCCTAGTGTCCAAGGTTGCAGGTTCCAAACCCAGCTGCAGCCCTTCTTTGTGGAGCTTGTATGTTTTCCTTGTGAATCCATGTTTTTTTTTTTTTTCAGGTACTCCAGTTTTCTCCCACAGGCCAAAAAGATGCATGTTAAATTAACTGGTAACTTGAAACTGTCACTAGGTGTGAGTGTTGGGTGGAATAGTTGACTGTTTTGTTTTTCTCAATAGACACATTCACAAAACAGTCCCTAAATCACTAATCAAGCCGGTCATGTCCCGCATATATGTAAGCTTTAAAGAGAGCATAGTGGAAGCAAAAGACTCGTGGAGTTCTACACATTAAATGTGTGATGGATGTCTTCATCATACCACTTTTAAAACATGGCAGATTATCTCAGTTTAGCAATTCTCCTTGGGGTTACCCAAACTCTAACTAAATGCAAAGTTGCTGTGTGTTATCATCAGTCTTCTTCTTTGTAATGAATCTGTTTATTTTTGTTTAGGCTTTTGCATCCCACAGCCCAGTGGATGCATGGGCCGTGTGCCATCTCTACATCACATCATTGAGCTGCGAAACCGGCTTACCTTTTCACATGTCGACTGTTGCAGCTCTGTTGCACTTGGCAGCACCAAAGGTGCATCAGCTAAAGGTTGGCTTCAACTCTGTCCATTCAGAAATCGCACAGAAACTGCCAGAAGGTGTCTCGGCTTGAAGTGTTTTGTGGAAGTGCCTAATGTGGCCTTGTGATGAACTGCCAACTTATTCAGGGTGCACCTCGCCTCTTACCCATTGACCGCTGGAGATAGGCATCAGCTCCCCATGACCCTGCATGGAAAAAGAGATAAAGAAAATGAATGGTGCATGAATTGTTATCCACAACTACTGAGGGGAAAAAAAACTCCTCCCCAGGAATTCCTAAGTCTCAGGTTTCATGGGCATCTGTAAACCAAACGCTATTAACTAGTAAAACAGTTTCTTCTTTATTCTTCAAATTGAATTTTCAAATTTATTTAAGAGAGACGTGAAAATGACAATCTCTTAAATAAAATTTGTTCTGCACGCCTCAGAAGTAATTGGTTACCAGTGAACATTTTATTGCATTAAGACGTCGTCAGACACTGCCAGTGGGATAGTAATCCCATCTACTTCCCCCAGATCTTAAATGAAATGTAAAGGCAGTCTTGTGAAAGATGAATCCAGAACATGGCGGCACATGATTTACATCATATGAGTAAATAAATATTCCAATTTAAATGCAAAATCTGGATGTAAAACAAGGCTGTAGATCACAGAGACATTTTGTTACTTTTTGCTTCTAGGCTCATAAATAACATCCAATGCAATTACTCCTCTTCAAATGAGGTTTTAAACCTTACTTGTCAAATCATATCCTTACAGAAATGTTTTTACTTCTTGAACCCTGTGTTATTCTTGCTCTCAACGTAATTGCTTCTGTCCTTTGGCTCATCAGGCTGACTGATATTTGTGGTAGGGTGCTTTCTCAAGATCTCACGTCTCCTCTCTGGGTCTGCACTGCACCTCCTAAATCAAATATACATCAAAGATTGTATGCCACCTACCGGTAATGTATGCATCCACTTTTATTCCTCTGAGTAATGCGTTGAGCTTAAATAGTCAGTTTGTGCAGTGTTCGTCCCTTTAGGTGACTTGAACTATGTACTGTATCAGTCCAGCTTTGAATTAAATATATTTTACTTTTAAAAAAGTAAATGAAAATGCCACTTGGCAATATTTGTACCCTTTTTTGCACTTCAAAAAAAAGGAAAGGTAGTCCGGGTAAATAGTAGATATGAACAAAAAAGGGAATGGTCTGTTTTCTTTAAGAAGGTTCTAAAGTGAATTCAATTACTTTAAATGATCAGCTCTAAACGGAGTACCAAAGAAAGCTGAAACCTTGTGTGTCATCTATTTTAGCATGGGATACACTTGGCCATTCATACTGAAATAAAAGAAGATAAAGCTGTTCTGCAGGTTTTTGCACTTGCAACATTTAAAGCACTGCTCGGTTTTGATACAGCCAAACAAGATTTATATATTTAAAAAGGTGAGTGGAGGGGAGGTTGTATGGGCAACCAAACAGAAGGTTCAACTAAATATAGGATTCCTGTGCCTTTTTCTTTCCTTTTTTTTAAAAACACCATTGTTGGTGACTGATATTTTCAGGGCCCTGCGATGGACTTGCGACCTGTCCAGGGTGTCCCCCGCCTCTCGCACAGTGACTGCTGGAGATAGGCACCGGC
>JAOXNZ010000177.1:19892852-19904787 GCA_028566095.1 Kryptolebias brasiliensis | reverse complement strand
ATACCTAGGGGTTGAATACATTTGCAATATCCCTCATGTAATTTATGAGGCCGAAAGAGGAGATATAAGTCACTGATATTAAGACAAGAAAGCTCCTAACAGTGTGAAAAATTCATCCATTCATTTTCTTTACCAGCTTGTTACTGCTCAGGGTGCCTGGGGATGCTGGTACCTAGCTCCAGCAGTCAATGGGTGAGTCACCAGTCCATCACATCTGGCTAGAATAGTGTACCTGGAATTATCTGTGCCGAGTACGAGCTGGAGGTCCCTCAGTCAAAGTGGGAGACTCCACCAAGGGTGGTGGAGAATGGCAGATACAAATGTTACAGTACCACAGGTTGGTTTGGCTGGTATCTGACAGCAACTATGACAGAAGAATGTCCTTAAATAAACAAATAAAGACTAATACTTCATGAATACAAAAAAAGTGTCTTTAAAGAGTCAATAAGACACATTAACTGTATGTAATTTACCCACTTGTGAAACATTTGAGAGGAAATTGGAGTTAACTTCTTAATGGATGTTATGTTATGTTCTGTACTTATCATTAGTTTTATTGCTTTTTTGTTGTATAAAACAAAATATTGGCAACTGCTCTGAATGTTGTCTGATCAGTTCCACAGGATCCAAGTAGTATTTTATAAGAAGTTTCCTAACAGTACGAAATGACCAATAGGATACAAAATAGCAACTACAATAAGAATTTTTAAATCATTACAAAAGGATCCTTAGTGCTTTATGGTTTATCTTAACTCCCTTTCATCCTGGACTACGCCTTGTGGAGCAAAACAAGACCATTCTGTCCCACAAGTTATTTTACAGTTTAACTAAATGAGATTCATGGCATTTTATATGAGGAGAGGATTGAGAGCGTGAGCAGTTTGTGATTACCTTTTTTTATCACTTCTGTGCATTTCTTTTTTTTTACCTTTACCTTTGTAATGACCAACCTTGATAATTAAGTGTAATTTTATTTTGTCATATAACAAAATAAAAGAATGTCTATAAAAGAGTGTATTTTAAGTAAAACAATAAAAAAAGACATTTTATCAACATTTCTAATTTTATTACTGACACATATCACAGCTCAGTTTATTGAAATGTTTGTTGCAGCACAGTGTTTTACTTTACTTAAGTTCTTACATTTATTCCATCATCTTTACTGAAGTAAAAGGTGAGGTGGTGGCACCCACCAACAATTAACTGAAAGATGAAAACAATGTGAGAAGGGGAAAAAGGTGCCAGGGTGCGTAAGACATTCAATGCAAAACATAACCTCAGGTGTTTTTTTTATTTTAAAGCAGGTTACAATGACATTTTTTTTTAGTTAGTTAGGTAATGTCTTATTTTACCAAATTACTGTGAGGGTCAAACTGGATCCTCATATGATTTTATCAGTCTGATGACTTATATTTTATGAACAGCACACAATTTGATGCAGAACCTCGACCTACCTCACTCTTAAAGGCTTAAAGGCAATTAAGTGAAGATAAAATTTTATTCTCTATTTGAATAATATATTACTGCTTGAATTTGAGCAATAATAATGTCAAACACATAAAACTCACAACTTTTTCATGTGTTTCAAATTTTCCTATTACACATTAGTAACACTTTTTAAATTGCTTTTTAATGTTTTCTTTTTGTGCGGGTGTGTGTACTTCCCGCTTAACATTGCTGCACAGTGACTCGGGCAAAAACGTTTCATTAAAGAGTAAAAACAAGGAAAATTATTTTAGCTAACATGAAAACAAAAGAGCATGGAAAATGCAATGTGACACATATAAATGAACAAACAAATATAAAACTGACAGAACTTACAGGTAAGAGAAAAAAAAACATAAGATGGTCGCCACAGCCAACTAAACTTAAAAAAAAACACACAAAACTGACAATAACCTAAACCTAAAATTTTGGTGTGGTAGTACTTGAGCCTGATCCCCAACACTGAGCAGATGGAACAGATCACGCAAGATCTTTGTTTAAATGCTTCCCATTAACTATTTAAACTCAACTCTGTCTGTTAGCAAAATATCTAATGAACCACCGGATGGATTTTAATAAAACCTTTAGAAAGTAATCATCTGATGTATATCTACAATTGATTATCTTTTGGAGACAATCCAGTTCAAAATGTCTGCCACAGCCAATCAACATAAGCTAACGCAAAAATTAATACAACTCTGCCAGTTTAACACATACTGAGCTAAGATTTGATGCGTTAGTAGCTGACGGTCATTCACAACACACCCTTGGAGTGTGACAAGGTAACACATGAAATTGTGCATAATGTTATTTTCAACGTTTGACCAAAACAACTTTGTCATTTCTCAACATAAGATGATCTTACTCTGAAAGTCTGGCTTGAAAGGTGGCGGGCAATATACATACCTACAGGAACATCCTAGACCTTTGATTCCCTCCGCCAGGGAGGTTACGTTTTTGGTAGCATTTGTTTGTTTGCTTGTCTGTCTGTCTGTCTGTACGCAAGATTATTCAAAAAGTTACAAACTTTGAAAATGAAATTTTCAGAAAACATCAAACCTGGTACAAGGAACAAGTGATTAGATTTTGGTGGTGATCCGGTCAAATGTCAAGGTCACAGGTGATCATGTGCTCTAACTCTGCAACAGTAATGTAGGAATGTCAAACTGCCCAGTTGAACACCTCATGGGTTAAGGATGATTCCTGTTGATTTCAAGGTCATGGGTCAAAAGTCAAGGTCACAGGTGACTCCTTTGTCTGTGCTCCAGGAGGTGACCCCTTTGTTACCTCCACCAATTATGTTGTGTTTTTGGTCATGTTTGTTTGTTAGCAACGTTATATAAAAACTACTGAACAGATTTGGATGAAATTTTCAGGAAATGTTGGGGTTCTCACGAAAAAACCCCAACAACAATTGACTAAATTTTGATGGTGATTCACATCATGATCCAGATTGCTCTATTTTGTTTATTGACACTATGGCCTTGGCGGAGGTTTGCACTCTCTGAGTG
Source organism: Kryptolebias brasiliensis (assembly GCA_028566095.1). Lineage (NCBI taxonomy): Eukaryota > Metazoa > Chordata > Actinopteri > Cyprinodontiformes > Rivulidae > Kryptolebias > Kryptolebias brasiliensis. The sequence continues at coordinate 19,901,791 of JAOXNZ010000177.1, read as the reverse complement.
CCTCTAGTTATTATTGTTAATATTTTTGTTCTACAACAAAAGCTGGCCCCTGCAGAGACAGATTAGAAAAATCTGGGACCCAGAGCAAATTTCATTGGTGACCCATGCTTTGGTAGCTATTTAATTACTTATTTGATGCTTTAAATAGGAATGTTCCACTTTCCTATTGAGCAGACTCTGGTTCCACAAATTCAATATGGCAGTCCCTATAAACATGATATTTTGGCTATTGTCCATCAGCCTTTGGTGCATGTAAATAACAATTTACCCTACTGCTAGCTGCTATGTAAGAAAAACAAGTAGACATTCATTGTTTTTCATGCCAACACAACAAGAGTAGTCCTTTCTGTCTAGGCGTCTCTGCAATTTTCCATGCTTCTATACTTAAGAGTGAAAAGTGAAACATTTTTCTTGTCGTTTAAATCATTAAAACAGCTCTTATCAAAGCTGCCACTTAAGTACTTCCGGGTCATTTCACTCAGAAAGTTTTCTATGCAAGTAAAGAAAAAAAGGCTTTTCTATTGGACTCTCTTTTTTTTTACTCCAAGTGGAATGTAGCAATAAATAATACACAGTGTTTCCTGTTTTAATTTTTTATTGTTTGCTGTGATAAAGATCTGTTTGACTGTTTTTGCTTTACGGTCCCCATGGCAACAACATCCCTGTCGTAACGACGTCACTCCGGTTCTTCATTGTCCATGTAACATGCTGTTAAGGAGAGTCTCGTTCATTTAAGTAAATACGGAGCTCAAAGTGAGTTTTCTATTTCACGTTGTTATTTTCCTCATTCAGCACGGTCTCGCTTATGTTGTTTCCGCGGTTTGTTGCGTTAGCAAAAAGCTCGTTCAAATTGGTTTTAGAAGTTGAACGTTAGGTTAGCCTTAGCCAGGTAGGCTAACAGCGACTGACTTGGCTTCACGTGCACCCTTGTAATTATTATTTTTGTGCTTATGCTTATGTTACCTAAATATCAGCCTTTAGGACTGATGCTACGCATGGGTTCCGGTGAAATGGTTTAAAAGTTTGTGAAAATACGCCGCAGCTGGGTTTTTGGTGTGAACCAGCAGCTAATGCTAACCACCGTTAGCTACCAAACAGAGAAAACAAGAATGTAGAAAGTCGTCTGACTTTGCGCAGTCGAGGGTTTTTCGGCCGCTTGACTATGAACATATAAACTTTTCAGGTAAAAATAGTTTTTGTGGCTATTTTTTTTTTATTTGGATGAAAGAGCAAGGCTTGCAAACCTTTTAAAATGATGTGCAGCGGTGCTCTTTGTTTGCTAACAGTTTGCTAATACTAGCAAAGCGGAGCCCCTCAGCATCAGAGAAACCTACTGTCTTCATTTTATCCGGAAAAGTATAAATCAAACTCCGGTTCAAAGTGTAAACACGGTCATGAATTTAGTCTCTGAACTGCCAAACCACATAATCTATTCATATTGGATCATAATAGCCAGCAACTATGAGTAAACGAATAAATACACAATTGTACACAACACTGAGTAAACTTACATCTGCTGTATCCTTTACTAACAGTCAAATTAATAGAAATGTTGTGGTTTGAGCTCCTATAGCAACACTAATCTAAAAAGTCTCATAGCAGTTGATAGGAGTGTTTTTTGTAAGCTTTTACATTACAGGTCTATATACTAGTGGTGGGAATCTTTAGCCACCCCGCAATTTGATTTGATCCAAAAGGCTGTGATGGGATGATTAAATGATTGATGTATTTCGACTATCTAGATGCATTTCCACCCTGCTTCCCTTTTTGTGTGACTGACCACTTGGTAGTTTAAAGCTAAGCATTATTATATGTCCAATTAATTTACTCCCTGTCATCAAGCTTGCGCAGCCATCTTGTGTTTATGTTCATGCCATAGAGTGTAAGGGCTCTCCACTGTCACACTTCTGAGTTCTGCCAGTCAAGTCTGCAAAGTTACTGTATTGTGTCAAAGTTCTGAGCCACTCAGTTTTTTAATATTTGTGACCCTGCTGGCTAAATCAGTTAGAATGACTACAGGCTGCAATGCAAAGTAATTGAGATTTGCATTAAAAATGAGTCCAGACAGGCACCATTTAGTAATCCCAGGAAATTAAATAGCATACTCTTCCTAATATGCCTTTCAATGAAAGTTTTCTAACAGGTATATCTTCAAGAATATCCTTTTATTTCCTTTGGAAGTGACCGTTTTTGTCCGTCAGCTGCCGGAGTTTTGGGACATCCCTTCGTATAATGTTTGGCATCATCGTGAAGTGAGGGGATTCCCCTTTTTTAAATATAGGGCTGTTGACATCATTCTAGACCAATAAAAATCAAGTTTTCAAACCGGCACTTTTGTAAACAAAACTAGCTTCTTGCTAAGCAGGTGATAAATTGCCAAATTGCAACAAGCCACGTATCATTTTGAAGCTATTTAAATGGAGAATTTGAAAATAAAAATAACCCAATATTGAAATGTTTGCCAGCACAGGTCACATTTTTTTTCCAAGGTGCCAGATTTTCTTGTAATTTTATCGCCCGCTACCACGAAAGGCAGGATGTAATGTTACTCTGTGTGTTTGTTTGTCTTTCAGTTAGCAAAATATCTCATGAACTACTGGACAGAGTTTAATAAAATGCTCTGAAAATAATCACTGAAGGTATGTCTACAGCTGATTAACTTTTGAAGTCGACCCTATTCAAGATGGCTCCCACAGCTAATAGATTTTGGAAAATACAAAAATGGCTATAACGCAGTCATTTAAAAAAAATATATTGACCAAAAAATTTAGCATCTGAGACTCATCCAAAAACGCTAAAAGATCATGCAAGAGCTTTGTTTAAAACTTTTGCATGCTAGGTGGTGGGTGTCATGCATTTTTCAAAGAAATGCTAGTTTAGAGCAGTACTTGTTCAGGTCTTTTATTGTTCAGTTTTTCTTTGGACATTGGCTACCTTTTTGATTCACCTTCAGTCCTGTCCTTATACTCAACTACTTGTGTATTCTGCTGTTATCTGTCAGCCTTCATTAACTCAACACGTAAACCTGTGGTTACATTTGTCTGTGTTCAAATTGAATTGTATGTTTGAGAAAGAAATGACAAATTGATAGTACAGAGGCAGAGTTCTTCCAATGCGGAAGAAGCAGGTGTACTCCGTTGGTTAGGCACGCACAGGCTTGTGTACGAGTCCAACCAGCAAAATTATTACTTTTGCTGGTGTTTGTTTTCATGATTACTATTCTAAATGTGGTGTTTGCACAGTAATTCAAAGACATATTGCTACAATTTTAAAACAGAGTGAAAAAGCTGAACTCTAAAAAGCCCTGCAGGAAAGGGTCAGATTATCAGATTTTGTGTGAATACTAATGAAGCCGGCTGCACAGTGGTTAGAGCTGTTGCCTCCCAGCAAGAAGGTTGCAGGATTGCATCCTGGCCTGGGGCCTTTAAGGGTGGAGTTTGCATGTTCTCCCCGTGCATGTGTGGTACTGTGGGTGCTCCAGTTTCCTTCCACAGACTAAAAACATACATGTCAGGTTAATTGGTAACTCTAAATTGTCCCTAGTTGTGAGTGAGCGTGTGAATTGTTTGTGTCTATGTGTCCCTGTGATGGACTTGCCTGTCCAGGGTGTCCCCCGCCTCTCACACAGATACTGCTAAAGATAGGCACCAGCTCCCTGTGACCCGGAAAGGAGAAACAAGTAAAGAAAATGGATGGATGGATATCAGTGAAGTCTCTTTTCTCATTTTTATAGTATATTTGGTCTTTCTGCACACTGTTCCTTAGCGATGCAGCCCTGTTATGGGGTAGTGGGTGATATTTTGTTAACATGTCAAGGTGTTCTGCAAGAATTAGTTTGACTTCAATGTAATTATTAGGAGCTATGGTTTAAATAAACACAAGATTACTAATCTTGGACAGTTTTGATTGAATTGCATCACAAGATAATCAAGATAGTTTGGCAAACTTAGGCTCATTTAGATTTTCTTTATTGCCCTCATAGTGGAAATGTTTTTTATTATGTTTTTTTCTTTTCTTTTTTTAAACCTTTGTTAATTACACCGGCTTGTGTAACCCAACCACTGTCGTACTTCCATAAACTTTATATGTGGTTGCTGATATGCACAATTGTCTATTTATAAACTTCCAATTTGATTAATTCTCTTATTTATTTAATTTGATTTGTAATATTTTGATATGCATTTCCAGAGGAGTTTATGAACTATAAATACAGCTACATTGATCAACTCTCGTCTTGCGTATGCTGCTGATGTTTGCATGTGAAAGAGTTTCTTTCAGTTTCATTTAATTTCCCCCACAAGGTGCCTAACTCTTTTTGTCAGTGTGTGTATTTTTATTATATCTTTCTGATCTGCTGCACTACATACCTGATTGTTAAATCCTTGTAATTAATCAGTGAGATATTTTTAGAAACAGCCGAGGGTTTTACATTTCATGAGTTACTAAATATGGTGTAATATTTTTATATGGTTTTGTTTTGAGCTGCTAAATCTATGCTAACATTCTCATTAGGACTCTAAACTGTATTTTCCCCTTTGATTTTTTTTAACTCTGTTAGTGGACCGCAGCTTGAAGAGACGGCAGGTAAAGCCACTTGCTGCCTCTCTCCTTGATGCCTTGGATTACGACAGTTCGGATGACAGTGATTTCGAAGTTGGAGATGCCTCAGGTAAAAATGGGCTTTGGGATTTCTAGAACGTCAAACAGATTACATTTTAGTTGGATCTGTTGTTTAAAATAAAAAAAAGTTTTTCAGCTTTCAGCTCTTCATATGAGAGTAAAGAAACACCTCTTTGTAAAATCAATGTGCCTAACATATGAACTTAAAATTCATGCTATAATTCTGAATTATTACCTGAAATATACTGTAAAAAAACATTGTTCTGTAAATGTGTCCTGTTTGTCTCACTCACCAGTAATGAGGATCAGGACCCTTCAGTCTTCTGTGTTTTTTGTGTTGTTGACAGTGAATCATTTGTTCAACAGAACTTTCTGCAGCCTTCATGCTGCTTCAGTATGAAGTTAATGGGTTACTGAGGCTGCTATCATCTTCTGTCAAAGCTTCACCTGAACCAGTGTAGCTTCCTTATAATTTTCACTAAATTTTGTGTTGACAAATGGAAAAAAAAATATTAAACATTGATCTGCTCTAAACTTTGAGCATTAAATGTAATAAATTCTGGACGGCTGAGGTTGCCTTGGGTCTTTGTAACATGTCTTCACCACCTATCACATCACCCAGACTTGGGAGGCTGCAAAACACTGTTTTTTGTTTATTGTGAACTTCATGCTAAAGTTTGGGAAAAAAACTTAGATTGTTAAGATCTAGATAATAAAACTGGGTTTTTCTTTTGTTGAGAAAAAAAATGTCCCCAAAATTTCAATACCCAAAATCTACAGAGGAAATTGTTCTTTCCTAAGGAAAGCACTGCTTTGGGACAGTCCTAATTGCCTCGTTTGTTGTAGTGTTTTTGTGCCATTACTTGGCTGCCTAAAAATGACTGGTTTGGCATGCCTTTAAAACAACTATTTTGAATTAACAACTACATTGTAGTCTGCCATTATTTTCTCATTAGAGCTACTTCTGTCTGCTCTAGATGTCCAGATGTTCTGTTGTTGGCAGCAACAGTGAACACCAATGACGTGCTTTTAGACCAGATAGTTTTGGGTACTATGTGACCTCTAAGGGAACTGGGGCCAAACACCTTTCATAACTTGTTTTCTGTACTGTCTAAAACTATTGTTTTTTTCTTTTTCATTCTGTGTTTATTTAGATGGTCTAGAGCTATCAATGCACAGTGCATAACAAAGAAGTACCTACTACAAAAGGCCCTTCAGGCCAAAATTGACCAATCAAGATTGAACTTTGACCTAACAAAAACCAAATTTGAGTGACTGCATTAACTCTTTTCTCTTTTGATGTTGCTTTGTGTTCTGGTAGGGTCCGATGGCACAGGCAATGGCAGTGATGAGGAAGAGTCTAAAGTGAGTGCTGCAGGTTCCGAAAGCGACTCGGAGAATGCTGCCTCTGCAGATGATGGTGTAGATGAAGAGCCCAAAGACCTGACTGCTGAAGACAACTTAACTGAGGATGAGGAGAAGATCAAACAGCAGCCTTCCTCAGATAGCTCCTCTAAAGACACCCCTTCTGTTGCCACGTCCAAAGGCAGACGGAAGAGCAAGAAGCCACCAGAACCGGGCCCCACTGCAACTGATGAACCCGAATCCACCTCAGCTTCTGGAGGCGGCAGTGTAAACGCTGAGGAGTCTCTGACGGAGCCCAAGAAATGGAATTTCCGCAGGAATCGACCTCTGTTGGACTTCACTACCATGGAAGAACTGAACGAAATAGACGACTATGATAGTGAAGACGATAACGACTGGAGGCCTACTGCAGGGAAGAAGAAAGGCAAGGCAGCTACTCAGAAAGGCGGCACAGAGGAAGAGGAAGGAGGTAGTGCCAGTGACGATGACGACGACGACGACGACGATGATGATGATGATGATGACGATGACGACGACGATGATGATGATGATGACGACGACGCCGATGATGATGGAAAGGAAGATGGTGATGACAACAACAGTAGCAGTGATAGTGATAAAGAGGTGAAGAAGCCTAAGAAGAAGGTGAAGAGCAGCAGTGCCTTTGATGATGAACTGACCAATGACAGTATGTCCCAAGGAAAGGGTAACGAGGTGAGTTCAACTCCAATCTTACAATGTCAAACCTCAGTCAAGCAAGATATTAAATAGTATTTATCTTTAGACTGTATTATTAATGGGTCAAATGGCTGTGTTTGCTGTGATGGCTCATTGACAACAGAATGTCATCACTCCACACAAACATGCTCTGTAGGCACACAGAAAGGAAACCCATTTATACCTGAGGATATTTCATACATAATATAACTGGCCCATAGATGTACAATACACAAATCTCTAAAACTACAATTCTCACAATTCACTGGAACAACCTGTGTAGTCACATCAGTCGAGCCTTACAAGCCCTGCTCTCTTGCCCTTCTGTTTTTATTCTTTTCAGTAGCCTTCAGGGTTGCCACAATACTAAAGTACTAAACTTGATTTTGATATTTAAAGAATAGCTCCTGCTGCGAGAAAGATGATGAAATAATAAGCATGTTCTTTTTAAATAAACTGCTTCAGTTTGACATTTTTTTTCTACTTTCAGCTCTTGAAAAAATGAATGGCTCATTAAGAAGCTTCAATAGAACTTGATGACATGTTGCGATGGTTTGAGAACCATTTGAATCAGATGTGTTGGAACAGGGAAAACCTGCAGGACAGTTGCTCCAGAGAGCTGGAGATGGTTGGCTCTGATTTGTGGAGTCGTATTAAATCAGGTGCTGAAGTGGAGCTGAAGGCAAAGTTCAAAAAACAAAATTACTCTTTGAAATGTCACATCCTAATAAACATTTCAAACCCTTTAGTTTATTGTTTTGCTGGCTTTATGCTGCTGTCTAGCTTCATTGTCTAAACTACTGTAGATATTAGCCAGCTCATCAGCAGAATGACCAATCTGTATGGGAGTCTTTGTACCAAAGTAGAATGTGTCACAAAATTAGCATGCAATCTAATGACATCCAGATATTATCAGGATGAATAAAAGAGAGTGGTTTGGCTTCAGGATGTCAATGCACTATAAGCACTGAAGCACCCGTATTACTAATTGGTCAGTATTTTGTTTTCATCACAATTTGGATTTGCTTCTCCTTCCACAGCTTTGGATAAAGACATACAAGTAATACATCAAAGTGTGTGTAAATTAATTTTGGTAGAGGTGCATTTTACAGCATAAAACAAGATTTTCAAAGTCTGTCCAAAAAAAAAAAAAAATAGATAAAGAAAGTTGATGTATGTTGGAATTTCAGGCAGTATTGGCACCCTTTAAAGTTTCTTTTGTTGTCTTGTTTCGTTGTTGCTGTTGTTGTGTCCTCCTCATGTGAGAGTTTTGTTACAGAGTTCACTATGTGACATTAATGGATCTGTGGTCAGAACAGTTGGGCAATCTCTTGTCAAGTGGTTTTACCTTGATTTTGTTTCTTGATTACTCAGGATACTTTGCTTGACCGTACGCAGACCTGGAACACTCAACACATCCTCATCTGCTGCGTTTGCTTAGGAGACAACAGTGAGGACGCAGATGAGATCATCCAATGTGACAACTGTGGGGTGACTGTGCATGAAGGTAAAGTGCAGACCATACTCACCAAAGCTCTGTACCTACAAATGTAAAACCAGAACAAATTTGTGCCTAAATTATTCATGCGACCACTCAGTTTGTCTTGGCTATGTTGTAAAATTATGTTTTGGGTCAGTGTTACAATGCCTGATTAAAAAAAACTAAACATAAAATGTAGGAAAATTTAAAGAAAAAATAACACATGAATTTATACCTTTTATACACAGTTATGTGTGGTACTTGTAGCTTAAAGTCATGAAAACAAGGGGGGGAAGTATGTTGTTCACCTAAAATCACACTCCTTCTGAATTCTGCATCTACCTTTATATATCACAAATTTCAGCACTAAAGCTCCTTCATAAATTTACCAAATCTAGACATCCAACACCAGAATAATCTGAAATGATGTTGCCATTACTAGGGCTGCATGGTTCTCTGTGAAACAGGAGTATAAATTTAGAAGATTGACTCTATGTCTGCACAACATTTAGAAAAAAGGTTTATGCAAAATCTAACAAGCCATCTACGTCACTGTGAGCTACTCGATATGTTACAGATAATGCAAATGAAGTTAACTTTTAACCTGACATAAGCTACATTATCTTTAGAATTGTATGATTTGTTTGCTAAGCTTATTTTTTAAAATGTAATCTTTTTGGTAGCTTCCGAGATCAGACGAGAGCAGGTGTGCTCAGAGTGGTGTGGCCGGAAGCTGGTGACAAAGCCACAAACTTTC
>JAOXNZ010000177.1:19846354-19862139 GCA_028566095.1 Kryptolebias brasiliensis | reverse complement strand
CAGAAATTAAATCAATTACAAGTCGTCCTGTGGATAACAGCTTTTGCCTGAGCCACAGCTACAAAGTCAGTCGGTTGGAGTGTTCCCTCATGTGTTTGTCTGATTTTATGACAATCCATTCAAAAACTGAATGGATTTGGAAAACATAGTTCTTTTTTTAAATTCAAGTATGGGTAGAAGTGTCAGCACCTGTTGGATGTGAACACATACTTTAAATAAAACACTTCATAAAGATTGAGAAAGATTGATTCTACTGGATGATTTTGGACATTGTTATATTTTATGGGTATTTTTTATTTCTATGTGCACTTGTATATTTGGGGGGGTGGGGGGTGACAGATTTGAAATGTTGTATTTCAAATAACATCTTCAGCATTTTGAGAAAGATTTGTACTTCCACTGTCAACTCTGTCTAAATATTGGTAGTGGTTCTCGGTCATCCAGGCCATTGTAATCGTAGTATGTTCTATCAAAGGCTACTGGACTTTCTTTTTGATTTTTGACTGTGTCCCGCTTCACATCTAAGGAACTTTCACATTATGAATGAATTAATTAATTAATTGAGAGAGCTGAATGAAACTGTTTTTCGTTTTCTTGAATTTTTGCCATTCTTGTTCTTCACTCAAAAATATTATAAATTAGTTTATGGCTTGTGAAAGAAATGCACTTGATAATTAATATGTAATAGTAGGCATAATACTTTAAAGTTAAAAAGTGTTAATAGGTACTGTAAAACTGTAAAATCACTGCCTTCATGTGCCTGAGGGGTGTGAGTCCCCCCGTAATTCCGAGGGTTGGGTCTTTTGGGTCATCAGCTCCTAGTTGGATCTTCCCTGGCAAATTGGTCTGAGGGGAGGGATCAGACTAAGGGCCAGTTCTTATTGTGCAATTTTAAAAATTGTGAGTGTCACACACACTTTTACACATTATAAGATTTTGATAGTAACCTGTCCTACACTATACAATATCTGATTTAATCAAATACCTAATTGTATGATTTTTTTGCAGCAGCAGAATTGTGTACATTACAGACCTTAATGGGGATTAATCATTGTTTTTGACATTCTTATTGGATTTTGACTTTAAAAAGAGGGGGAGGAGGATACAGAAGAAGAGATAGTTGGTTGGGAAAACCATGCCACCTGCTGCAGCAGTCACACTGCACGGTCTTTCCAGAATATTTCTGACACTGCTTGATATTCGTTGTAGGTTGTTTTTAATGACGAGATTGGTAAAATGGCTGTAGTTGAACGAAGCCACAGTATTCCTCCTTCAATTGGACCCACCAACTGCAGAGAGAGTAAACAAGGTCAGGTGCAATGTGCGCAGGGTTTTAGGCATGGTCTGGGTCCTGGACGAGCTGTTTCCCTGCATGGCATGATCTGGCTTTTGGACATGAAATTTCACCTCACTGTTGAGACAGGAGGCAGAGGTGGTGTGTGTGAAGTGGATCAATACAAACTAAATACAGTCGGCCTTACCTTCATGCACAGCTTGGTCATCTTGGAAAGTCATCTCTCTGTGGCTTCAAGCTGCAGGAGGAAAAGTTCTGACTGTTGTTTGTCTTATGGACAAAAGGTAAAATGTTCACTCCAGCCTGGTGGTAAAAGGTAAAGTATCTTTGCCTTGATTATAAGATGGAGCGAGAAATGACAGACGAATCAGAGCTTTGCCAACAGTAATGAGGGCGATACACCAGACTGTGGTAGTGAAGAAGGAGCTAAGCTGAAAGGCAAAGCTATCAATTTTCTGGTGCGTCTATGTTCCAGCTGTCACCTGTAAGATCTGGGTCATGACCAAAAGAATGAAATCTTGGATACAGGTGGCTGAAAAAAGTTTTCTTGGGAGGGTGTTTGGCTTCAACACTAAAAATAGAGTGAACAGCTTAGTCATCCAAAAAGGATTCTGCTTGCAGTTACCACAAGGTTAATTACCAGAAAATAGTCAAACATGTTAGTTTCTGGAATAACATCAGTTTTCACCTCAGCTGTTTTGTGTGTGTTTTTTGTTTTGGTTTGTAAAAAGAAGCGACTTGTGTCAGTACATTTAAATAAAACCAGTACAGTACTCACACGTACATTTTTTTGTTCTTCTCAGGCAGTGCTCTGAGTGCGACCAGGCCAGCAGTGATGAAGCCGACATCGCCATGGAGACGTTGCCTGATGGCACCAAGAGGTCTAGGAGGCAGATAAAAGGACCAATCAAATTCATCCCACAAGAGATGTCACCAGAACCCAAGAAACAGCAAGTGAGAGGCACGGTGTGTACTGATAAAACTTGAAAGGGACATTTTCTACACTTTTTTTTCATTTTCCTTCATTTATTTTGTTTGTGTGTAATTGATGGTACTGTAGGTAGGCTAAATGAGAAGTTGGTGATGAGTGCAAATAAATAACCTGAGTTTTCATCAGTATTGCTCAGTCTCTTAAGATTGTCCCAAAGTTGCACAAGGTTTGCTTGTGTACAAAAAGCTGTGTAAAACACAAACAGGTGCAGATTTTCTTGCAATGGAACTGATATGGTTGCGTCCTCTCAGAACACATTTTTAACTTATGGTACAAGTTGACGTCAAACTGGTCAGAGTCCAGTAACAAATGTTTCCCTTTATTTGGTCATGAGAGGAGCAGGAAAATGGTAGAAATACATGAAGCAACCAAATTTCACTAAGGGTTACCATGGAAATGGAGGAAAAACAGCTCTGGCTGTGTTTGCACTAGTATAATATGTAAGGCTGGCATTAAATTAAAAATGAAAATATTCTCCTCTAATTTGGAAGAATTACTTTTTTTAGCGTCTTCTATGCTGAAAATTCTTTCACTTTGTTTTTTTACTCACATTCCACCAAGTGTACCAAGTTTACAAATCACATAGCTTGTAATTATAATAGATTATAGGTTTCAGAAGTAGGATACTATGAATCAAATAAACTTTTTAAAGCAGATTAAAAGGAACTAAAATTGACCAAAGTCCTGTACAACAGACCATAAAACAATCCCCAAAAAAATTAATAACTCCAAAACAATAAAATCAATTAAAAACTGAAATGTTAAAACAGAGTATTTAAAATGAACAAATAAAATATGAGAATTATCAATCCATTGAATTAAATTAAAAGCCAAAGAAAATAAATGTCATAATGTAGTGGTGATAAGAAAGTACAACAAAGAAAAGCATGACCAAATAAATACACACAATAACTCAAACTAAAAATACCAAAACTCTGGATCATGACAATAAATGTGTCTTAAGATGAGTTTTAAAAGCTTCAACTGAGGGGGCTTATTTGATCAAGAAATTAAAATTGTTCCACATGTTTTGGGCTGCTCCAGCAAAGTCATTATCTCCTTCACTGACTAATCTAGGATGTGGAAAATCCAGCAGGAGCTGTTCATTTGATCTAAGACAGGAATGTCAAACTCCAGGCCTCAAGGGCCACTGTCCAGGAGGTTTTAGGTTGTCCTGATTTAACACACCTGATTCAAATGGTTTAATTACCTCCTCACCAAATCATCAAGTTCTCAAGTAGCATTTCCACAAGTCATTCATTTAAATCGGGTGTTTTAAAGCAAGAACAGATCTAAAACATGCAGGAGAGCCAGTCACCAAGGAACGGAGCGCACAGAACGGAACGCATGCGATCTAAGAGATCTAGCATTAGAAAGTCTAGAGAAGTTCAGATACTCTGCAGTGATGTTATCAAGACTATTTATTCTCCCATGGTGGACGACAGTAACGTGTGTTACGCACAGTTATGTGTATTTAGCATTGTTAGTTCACATAGTTGGTTGTGAAGATATTATTCTCAGGCAATGACTAGGATGAGACCACACCATACTAGAAACTGAGTTTTGAGGTTTGAACCCAGACTGAGTTCCTGACACACTGTGCGTCACAACAAATCTCCACGTGAAGCTCGTTGTCAAACCTTGTCCTACCCTCAGATGCCGGAACCTCGTACTTTAGGATAGAGGGAGCTATGGACATGGGGAGGTGCATTTGTCGGGTAACCCAGCTCTTACCTTGTTACTATTTAGACGTCCTCTAGGTTGTCAAGTTTTATTGTTTTGTCGGATCTGTTTCTTTTCTTTTTTTTTTAATCAACAGAATGTCTCCTGACGATCTATTGACAAGCATGACATGACTATTTTGGTGATTTTGGGGAAGTTTTTCAACATTTAATAGGAATCACACATCACAATAACAATAACAAAGGAATCTTACTGTTCACATGAGGGAATAAGCATAGACCACGTTATTTTGTGACGTAACCTGCACAGATTCTATGTTTAACAGGAAGCCAGTGAAGAGACGCTGATACATCATTTCTCTTTCCCGAGTACCTGGTTAGGAGTCTGGCTGCAGCCAAAATAAAGAGAGTTACAGTTAATCTAACCTGGAGGTGATCAATGTTGTGATAACTGACTTCATATCTTTGTTAGTGATACTGGCTTAGAGGTTCAGCATGTAGTTCTATATCTCTGAGAGCCACTTAGGCTACGTTCACACTGCAGCCTGAAGTGACCCAAATCCGATTTTTTTGCCCTTATCCGACCTGTATCTGATCTTTTCATGACAGTCTGAACAACACAGATCAGATTTTTACAAATGCGACCCAGGCCACTTGGATATGTGGTGCTAAATCTGATACGTATCTGATCTTTTCAAATGTGACCTGTGTCTGTACGGCCAGGTCGCATTCATCCGACCTGTACGTCATTGATACTCGACAAACATCGCTATTCTGCGTCCAGGACAAAAACAAAAACAAACAGCTTTGACTCCGAACCCACAGGTTTCTCTGTACGGATGTTGCTGCCGGTGCCCTACAAAACGCCATGGCCAAAAACCTGGCTCTCTTTCTTTTCGATCTTCTTAAGACGTTTAAGTTCTTAATGTGCTGGCTCCGGTTGGACAACAACTGTAAGATCGCAACCATTACCATCCATGTTTACTTCTGCAAACACTGAGCACGCTCGCTACATGTGCCACTATTGCGTCCTCTACTGCGCATGCATGACACTTTTAGGTTTGTTTGCAGTTCACACAGGAGATCACATGCATGTCGCATATATTTGGAAATTTGAACGACCACGCAAAAAAAATTGGATTTCACAAAAAATCTGAATTGAGCATTAAAGCCTGCAGTGTGAGCGTAGCCTTAGTCTTCTACAATGTACTGAGGTAACACCATCTTAACATCTGAAGGGCACGTGACACAATAATCCCACATAGTAAATTAAGGTAGAAAAAACATATTACACAAACACAGTTTATGCTCATTGGACAGAAATGATCAAATACAGCTGTAGAGTCCAACAAAGCATGGTCTGGTGATGCAATTGTTCTATTTAAGTGACACCATTTTAAAATGATAGCTCAAAGGCAAGGATGTTTCAGGTTGATAAATTCTTGTCACCTTTCTTCCTTTTCTTGCATTTCTGCTGGGAAAGACTAAGACATACAGAAAAAAGGAGAGGAACTGAGCATGCAGAAAAGGAAATGAGGTATGACATTAATTACTGTGCTGTAACAGCATAGTTGTTATCAACTGTTGCTGTTTGTCCACACAACCACACAAAACTCTGGAAGTCCCTATAGGGTTAGTTTTATTACAGTAACATATTTTTTTGCCATTAAAATTCAATTTAACCTAACAGTAAAGCTTGTGTTAACAGAACGGGAATGGAGGGAAGCAGTTAAATAAAAATTGTTGTAAAACAACAGAAGCTGCAATAAAACACAATTTACCACTTTATCACTTTCATTTGCCTCCGACGTCTGTAAAAAAAGTTACAGGTTGCTGGACCTAATCAGTGTAGGTAAAACAAAGGAGGAAAGTTCTGAAAAGTTGATCAGAAGCCAAATGAATACATTGCTATTGTTTCTGTCATTTTGTCTGCTGCAGTGCAGACTTCTGCTGTGTTTAAAGTAATGTATAGTAAAGAGGTCATGTACGTGATGTAAACACAATTCTCTCCAAGTTTCATCATGCCCCTCAACAACCACCACCCTCTCCTCCTCCTTTATGCTTAACTGAGTAACAAAAAATGCAAACTTTGGACTCTTAGATTGGCATCAAAACAAAGAGACATATGAAATGGGGGAAAAACTGCCATGTAATTGAGTATGCATATAGAGGTAACAAAAACTTGAGCATATCTTTTTTTGAGGTTACGGGGAGATTGTGAGTGTGGGGGGTGGGGACATAATCAATGAATAGTTTGACAGTAGACATGAAAGGCTAGGGGTCCCTAAATAGCGAACAAATGCTGAATGTTTTGCCACTCAGGTGGGGAGTGACGTGAGGTAGGACTGGTGGTAGGGCTGGTTGTCCAAGCAGTCAAGTGAGTGCATGACCTGTATAAGTTACTATTTCCTGTCTTGTTAGATTGCTGTTGTTAAATTTACTGGCAAACGCACAAGGCAAGTGCTTCAAACACTGACACGTCCAGTTTCTGTCAGATCAATGGAAGCCAGTACATATCTGTAAGGTTTTTTGTGTCTGCTATGAGCAGGAACAGAAGTGTGTATCCGCTGCTCACTGGATTCTTCTTATCTGAGCTGGCCATGCTCTGATCCTGTAATACAGAACTGCCTCTCTGCTCCCCTCAAGGAACACTTCAGATTGATATCTGACAGCTTGGGGGGGAAGAGGGATGCATTGGGGGCACCTTTCACTTTCCTTTTGTTTTTTTTCCCACTGTCAAAATGTGACATGGTCCATCTAACAGGGGATTTCACCAGGAATTTCACTGAGTCAATATCTCTGACCAAAGTTTCTGCTGTGAAGAAAGAAATGAACAAAGAAAAGGAGTGATTTCCTAGCCACTTTTTTGAACTTTGAACTCTGTCTATCTGGGGAACAGTGCTGTGTTCAAGCACGTCTTGGTAAATGCATTTCTTTCTTCAGCTCTGGAATCATTGGGCCTATATGCAGAGGAGGCTGCTGGAGCTCTCAGGGATTAAGCAGCCTTCTGATTTTTCTTACAGCCACAGCCCTTCGGGTGCGGCACTTCAGTACAGCATTTATCTTCAAATGCAAGGCGTGCAATGGCAGCATCTAAAAGAGCCCTGCTTTGCATTTTTAATGCTTTTACCAGGCCACCCAAGTACTCACACTTCTCTAAAGCCATGTTTCAATTTATCAGGACTGGCTAATCGACCTCCTGCTGTATGTGTATGTGTGTGTGTGTGTGTGTGTGTGTGTGTATGCACATGTGCCTGGGAGTTCATTTGTCAGGAAGGAGCCTTTGTACGTAATAAACACACACAATTTCTTTTAGCCAAAGGCCTTTAACAGTGACAGCTGATGAATCTGAACATCTTGGGGATGTTATTCATGGCTTATAGTGATTTATGTTTGCTGAAGGACCCTCTTTAAAGTGTGCCTAATTTTCGATGGCATGTACACAATGCTGCAGCTGTAAAATGAATGTGCCATAGAACAACATGTATGATTTAACAGAGTCCAGCTGAGGATGAAGATCATAGCCAATGCTGTGATTCATTAGAGTCAAATTCATGAACATGCCAGTGTTGTCCAGTTTGGGGACACGATCATGATTTTCATGTTTCAGTTTTATAACAATTAGTTGTAATTGTCAGCAGGTTTTATTCAATTTGTTGGTGAAAAACTCTCTAAAATTTCACTGTTGTTAGAGGGGGGTTTTTTTTCTTATTTTTTAGGCTTTAGGATGAAAAGATCAAGGTCAAGTTTTTCTTTTTGTTTCCTACATGATATCCCAATTTATTTATCTTGTTCATATTTGAATTTTTTTTATTTTATTTACGTGGGTATATTTATCTGGTTTTCCTCGCTCTAGTCCAAGAATGTCTTGTTGCAGCAGCTCACTTATCATTGTCATGTCCTGGTCCTCAATGTGAACATTCGAGTCAGCATAGTTTAGTTTTTTGTCTCACTCACAAAGACTTCTTTGTACCTTGAGACTTGTCCTGACTGATTAGTCACCAGAACAAATTACCTGAATCATTAAGCGTGCTTTAGCATGGCCCTGTTCAGACCTGGCACTAACATCCATCCTGGGCAATCTGATCGTATTTGGACAGCGCTAAATGCAAGTGTGAATGCTTTCAAGAAGGAATGAATACTCTAAAACCACCTTTGAGATGGTTTGAGACACTTATCTGCATTTGTTTAGTAGTCTGAACATAAACTGTCCTGAGCCACACTAAAGGAACCACTGATGTGACTCTATAACAACTGAGTTATTACCTGGTTGTGTCCCAGTTTGAAAATATTACATTTTCTAAACAGGTTATAAACAGATTAGTTTGTTAAATTGAAGTCAAACTAATTCAAGACAATTGAATAGCTGTTTGTGGTGGGGGGACCTAAAATTGTTATTGTTCACTTGTGATCAAATCATTCAAGATGCTGGTTGGTGCCAGGTCTGAACAGTGACTAAGATACCTGTGTAGTAAATTAAAATCACGCCTCATAGTGACCATAGGTTTTTAAAACCTAAGTCATATAAATAACTGGAAAGACAGAATCAGAAGTTTACTACCTGACACATGATTTAACCGTGTGTGTTTACAGAAGTCATCTGGTGCAATGAAAAAAAAGTATTTCTAAGAGTCTCAGACATACCTTGGTAGGATCCAGAGTTTTGAATTCAGACTCCACTGAATGGACTGATTTATCTGGCACCATGACACCGGTTGTCCAATTGAAGAGGCCCTCCTTTCATTGTGCTCAGCTGGAGGACCAACGATTAGCTAGTCAGCACCACGGGTGAGACTAATGCTGTCGTTAGGTTGTCATCAAGCTGTGCTACTGTGATTGGTTAGAAGAAACTGCATCCCTTTCTTCACGGAAAAGAGTTAGAGTGAAAGAAATCTGACACTTGGGAATAAATAGATTCTTTGTGATATCAGGGAAAAACATACCTTTTATTGTAATAATAACAATGTAAATTCCAACGTACCTGTCTGTCAACCTTCTTCTATAAACCTTAATAATAATTTGGGACCTAATTTTGTAATAATCTAAGTTGAAAAAATGTTTATGTATAAACTGTATAAAAAGTGTAAAGAGACCCAAGATCAAAGGAAATGTTAAAGCTGCTGCCAATGGCTCATTAGGGTCACCATGGTAACCACGTGACTGTCACTTTCGGACAGCACTCTTAATTAGACAGACAGACAATAATTGAATAATTGCTGGATAAATTGGAATTATAGTGCTTAATTTCTTATACATTGCACCGTAATAAAAATATTTATTAAAACATGATATACAAAAGCCTCTGAAGTGGAGAATGTTAATAACTATTTGTTTTGTCTCTTTTGTGCCTACACGCCTACCTGTTGTTATATTTAACAGCAACAAAAATATGATTTAGTAGTCTCAGTTTTAGTTCAGTGTAGACTTTGTTACGATACTTTAAATTTGACCAGTCAAGAACAACTTGTATAACTTTTATTCACATCAGTTTGCCATGTAGAATTATTTTGTCCTGTCTAAAAACTGTAAATTCATCAACTTTATTTAAATGTTAAAAGTGATGTGCAGAAGTACAAAAGAGTGAATAGCTGTTTAGATTCTGTGTGCTTATTTGATGTAATAGTCGTTCTTTGCCCTGTCAGCAACTTAAGGAGAAATGTCAAGGGGTTCAAGAGGCTAAGTGAAGGTGGAGATAAAATGATCCCTCTAATGGGACATGGTTTACTGCTGTCTCTAACTCACCACTATGCTAAAATTAAAACCCCTCCATATGACCATGTGTAATTAATCAGGCGAAAATTATGTTAAGTTAATATGTCTAGTTACTATCCCTTCATATGCTCTGTTAATTTCTCTAATCCTCTGTGAAATGATTCATGCTTGTTAAAGATGCACTGATGTACTTAATTAAAAGATTGATTTTGCGTGGGACATAAAAACTGCCTGCGGTTTTAATTTTCTCACCTGAGCAGAGCCTGAGATTAGCTGTGCTGTGTGGCTGAACAGTTTTCAGCTGATCCAGATACTGAAATATATTCTGTCCTCTCCCGCTCTTTTAAGATTGTTATATCAGACAGTGCCTCAGAAGTAGAATTTATTCAATAAAGTTTTACTTTTCTTTTTTGCTGCAGTCGCAGGAGAAATGGAGCTCTGAAGGAGCCAATTGGCAGCATTCTTGCAGTTAGCATTCTTAATGATAACTCCTCCATCTGGCGAGGAGTGGTGAGCCAAAGGCAACAGATGGAATTGTTTTCACAATCTGTTTAAATATGTTGTCGATTTTTCTTCCCCTTTTAAACTTTCCCCAGCAGCTCAAATGCTCAGATGCTTGCTTTCTAGCAAGGAGATGTTTGATTTGTATTTGGTCTCATGGGGCTCTAAGCCTTTTGTGAAAAGATTGCATGCTTTATATCTTCTGTCTTGTCCTTTTTAGCCTTTCATAAAATACATGTAATTAGAAATCATGTTTATTGCCACAGCATGACTAAAAGCAAGTGGATGCTGATTGTTAGGTTGCTCTGTTGGGCTACTTCTATAGTTAGGAGATAATTGTTTTTGTTTGTCAGTAGGGAAATGTAGAGTCCATAGTTTTGTTTTGTTTTTCTTGAATTTGGACTGGTTCTTCCTGGTATACAGTTCTTCAAGCTAATTGACTGACAGCTGGAAACTTAGAAGCATTTCTGTCTGTGTCTTTCTGACTGAAGCTTTATTAGAGACGCTGTATTAGTTGCGAGACCGTACATTAACTGAAGGTTGTATCTCACTGGGCTGCATTTGTTGGAGACTAGTTGGCAACTCAAAATTGCAAGAAAATAGGGAAATTTACCTTGCAGTCTCACTGAATTCTTATCGTTTTCAGCCAAGCGACCAGCAAGCCATGTGGCCATGTTTTAAGCACCCTTTTTTTTAAAAATTCATGACCTATTTTTTGCATGCACAGCTTGTAAAACTGTATTCTACGCTATGTGCAATATTTTGTTAGTCACAGCCAAGTGAGGTAATACCTTTATTTGGAGCACTGCCAACATGGTGTGGGCAACAGATACAAAGCCTACCAAGCCACACCAGTGTGCACATGAATATGCTGCCACCACTCTCCACCCAGGACCCCTATAAGATGCCATCACAACAATAAACCCCCAGGACTTTGCTATGGAGGTTTTGTGTAGGCTAAAAACCTACACATGACCTATCACACTCCATATGTAACAGTATGCCCACTGTGTTCCTAATGCACGCCTGAAAACCTCACATAGACACCACAAAGACATCCACTTTATCAGGCGTGGCCGGTCCATAAGGTCAGGTGGGATGCAGACCCACCTAAAAGAAATTAAAATAAAAATAATTTTATGGAATTTCATGAATAATTTGCCCCACACAGTAGTTCCTCCTAATAAACAATATGAATTACTTAATTACTTAGCTTGCTGCGTATTGTTTTGTGTTTTTCAACTATTTTGACAATTTTAAATGAAATTTTAAATGTTGTTTTTGACTTATTTACAGTTATAGGGCGGTACAGGTCACTGACTGAGTTCGTCAGTAGATTTAACATTAGACCTGTTGGCAGTGATCGGGACTGCTGGGCAGCTCCAACAGAGTCTCATTAGGGTGTAAAATATTTCACCCTGTGGATGCATTCTGTTGGTTTTAGCTCAGTGATATGACCACTACAAACGTTGCACCTCACATGATCTTATTTAATGCAGGAATAGTTGAAGCAAAACCTGCTGTGTCCAACATTGGAGATTTTCTGTCTTAAAATCAATTAATGATACTAAAATTAGAAGAAAAATTATCAGTCAGCAGCTTGGAGCAGACAGACCGGACATGAACTAAACACAGAAAATTAAAGATGGAGGGGAGATACACAACAGGACATTTTCTCCAACATGGTCGGCCCATGTTCTGTGTCTGTAACTATTCAGACTTCCCACAGGTGGATCTGATTTATCTGATTCTATAGTTTTCTACAGCAGGTGTCTGCTGTAGCACAGTGGTCAGTTTGGGGGTCTTGTAATCTCGAGGCTGCAGGTTCAAGCCCAGGTGGTGGCTTTAATCAAAGTGGTGAATATGCCAGCATTGTGAATTACTTCACAAGTATTATTGCAGAAATATTACTTAAAAATAAAATGAGAAAACCAATCCAGAAATCCGTGTACCTGTCTGTGTGTTTAATTTTACTCAGTTAAAATTAAAAATACTCCCGTTTTAGGTGGAGGTGGGTGCGGGAGACAACCGTTTCTCTGATTTAATTTTCAAACCGGACTGTTCTCACGAGACACAACCTTGACCCGCGAGAGGGAATAAAAGATGACAACTTTGCACAAAAAAATAATATCATAAATATTAAGCAACATATAGCCTATATCTTTTTTCACAGAAAATGTAACTCTAATTGTAACATTTGAGTGATTATTGATTCAGGAAATAAATGTTCACCCCACTAAAATTTATGCTCAGGAGCTGATTTTTTATCATTTTTTTTACATTGTAGCCAGATCATCATGCAATGTGAAGGTTTGTCAAACACACAACTTTCTTTTTTTTTTGGTTAAATATATCATTTGTGAATGGAAGAGTGCTCCCTTTTCTAATTTTTTTTTTTTTTGTAGGAAGAAACCAAAACTGGTTGTGTGTGGTTGTATTTCAGTTCTGATTGTCTAATCAGCTATTCAATCAGTAAGTCAAGCTAGAGGCAGCACAAAGTGCCTTACAAAAATACAAAGCCTAAAATACCAGAAAAGTAGCTGAAAAATAAAACAAGACTATATTTAAAAGGTTAAAAACAATTATCAAAGCAGTAACAAATAGCAACTGATGACAAAAATAAAAACTTGGTACCAGTAAAGTGCTATCAAAAACACCTTCACAGTCCAGACATTACTATAATCATACTACCATTGATTTTGACAATCCTGTACTCACAGGATCTTATTTATTAAAATTCTAGTGGGTACCTCAAGCTGAATTTTGGAGCTTGAAAACCATCTCTGAACAGAAAAGGTTTTTATGCATTCAGCTCAGACTTGTGTGAAGTTTAATGGAATTTTGTTGGTGCTTAAAAATGAAATGTTTGTGCTTCTCAGAGAACCAGAGGGCAGAAGAGAAAAAGAGTTTCCATGGCTGAAGACAGAGACGAGAAAGTCGAGGTTTGTTTCGTCCTCTGATCCTTTCAAGTTTTTGATACCTTTTACATCCTCCTTAAAGTAGATTCATTTGAATGTTTTTTAAAATCCTGGCGCACCTTTGCTTTGGAAGAATATGGTTTTTATTAGCGTCAGTAAATGTCCCCCTCATGTTTCAGTTCTGAGTCTCATTCCCTGCTGTAATGTTTGCTGTTTGAAGCATCATGTATTGATACCAGCAGTACGGAGCACCATGGTGAAGCTTGAATGAAAGCTCAACAGAGGTGTCTTTCAGCTGCCAACCACTCAGAACCTCTCAGCAGCCTCTTAAAAAACAGTTTCGTGAATGTCCTTTAATGCCATAAATAAATTAGGCTGATTAATAGAAAACATTGTACAAAAGTGCACAAAATGTTTTTGCTTTTGTTTTCAAATGATGAAATGTTTGTATGTTCAGAATTGGTGAAGAATTGCTCTCACTCTTTCCTTGGTTTAACATTTATTTTACGTCTTCCAACAAACATCCGTCCAGCTCTCATTTCTAATCATTCGTGTTTCCATAGGAACCACTGCCACGGGAGCGCAGACAACGCCAGTCTGCAGTGCAGAAAAAACCTAAAGCTGATGACACGAGGACTGAGTGTACAACTTGCAAAGGACCAGGCGACAATGAAAATCTAGTGAGGTGAGGTAATGTGCGTGTGTCTCAGATAAGGAGCACGAGGTTATTACACGTTGTGTGTGTGTACAAATACCTTTACATTCCCAAGTGTTCATGTGTGTCTCCTGGAGGAGCTATATCCTCCCGATGATTAAAATTCAGTCTTCATTAGGCTCCAGCCGCTCGGGCTCTGCAGAGTGTGGGGGCCGAGGTTATCCTCGCCATAGGCCCCTATATTGACCTGCCACATACATTTGCTCACTTGATTAAGGTATAATGAATACCACAATTAATTCTCCTCCTTTCTTGGGATTTCAGGTGTTAGGCATTTAATAAACAGGATTCTTCTTTGTTATTGCAGTTCTCTGAAACAGTGCAGGCATCTTGGCAGCACATTGTTATGCGATGACCCTCCATATATTAAAAAAATCGGCTTGTGACTAAACAGAAGCCTTCTGTAGTCTCTGTCTAACCTAACCCAGGTTATTTGTAGTAATAGTGCTGAAGTGTATCTGTGGTTGTTTTGAATGGGCTTCATGTCAGTTTCTACCTTTGCCAAATTGTACTTTCTCAGCTTTGATCACCACATATCCATACATTGAATATGAAAAGAAGCTGTCTGCTGCAGGTCTCTTTCATATTTGCCTCAGCTCACTTCATGCTCATTGTAGCCCATTTTGTACCCACATAGACAGCTGTCTCAGTGTAGATGATTTAGTCTACTGGAGTACACTTTTGAAATAAAGAAAGGCTGATTTTGCCAGTTATATTATTATTATTATTATTATTATTATGGATGTGGTTAGACCTCAGCACTCAGGGCTGTAGCTCCAGATGCTTTGTCAGTAACCCAAATCTCAAGACAGAAGAAATTTAAAAGTGCAGTTTTATTCAAATCATGCATTAGGCTCCGAAACACAAGCAGGCTAGGTTGTGTTTTATCTGTAATTCATACAAGCAGCATCAGCTTCAATACACCTGCACTCTTGAGAGTCTGTGCCTGGGACTTGTGGAATAATGCTCTGTGACTGAGCGACTACAGGAGTAGGATGGACCTTTATTCAACTGTCAGCAAAAAAACCCCAATCAATTCAAATCAAAAAACATTGCGATCGTGCACCGGGGCAAAGTAGTTATCGCAGCGTGTAGGCACTTACTGTTTTTAACAAATCATAAATATTTGTTGTAATACTGTTGTTTTTACCACTGGGTAAAATGTGGCGAAAGTACAAATTGATCAGCACTATGAATATGGAGATTAACAGATTTGTAGCAATTCACAGACAGGCATTTGTCTGATACGACTGCATCAACAGAGTGTGTGTCAATACAGTTTTGGGATTAAATATAGATGCATCGGTCTATTGTGTGTGTGTGTGTGTGTGTGTGTGTGTGTCTGTGTCTGTGTGTACACCAATAAAATCCAGTCATTTTAATGATTAAAAAAGAGCCTGCAAGCAGGTCAATTTCAGCAGTTTTATTAGTTTTGTACCAGGCCTAATTTTTTAATATTGTTTAACTGTCATGTTTTAAAGAAGTGCATTGTAATTTTAAAAGTAGACCTGTTTTTTGACCAGTAACTTTTATAAGGTAGTAAATAATTAGTCTCAATATCTGAAATAAGAGCATTCTTTTGTTTTGTTATATCTAATTACATTACATTGAAACAAAGTGTTTTGAGTCAAACTCATATTGAATCAGATGTAAGTCTGAATCACATTGTAAATAAAGGAGCATCATATCAGTTCTTTGCTGCTCATGTATCTTTAATGAATTGGCTTGTTAGCAGTTTATTAAGATCTTATCTGCCACAGACCAGAGATGTACCACCCAAATTAACACCCTAAATGTAAATTTCTAGACACTATTTATTGCTCAACTATGAATTGTCAAATGAAAGCAATATTTTATATGCTAGGCTTTGATTTTAATTTTCTTTGATAGCTTACTCTTTAATCTATCACCACCCAACAACTATGACCGCCCACAGCTGTTCAAACTGGTTCAAACATGCTGGCTGAGGGGG
>JAOXNZ010000177.1:19832852-19846231 GCA_028566095.1 Kryptolebias brasiliensis | reverse complement strand
TTTAAGAAATGAAGGGGGAAAAAAATCAAAGATTTTCACACACTGGACTTGAACTGTCTTTGGCAAGATAGGGATCATTAAGAAAAGTTTTATCTCTTAATTACCAAAATGTATTTTTTTTATGTGTGTGTTTGTTTCTTCTTTTTTTTTTTATTCGGAGGCATCTTTTGAGTTTTTAAGGTTTTCTGGTCGGGGTATGAGGTGTGCTGCCCTGACTCTTTCTATCTTTGCATTGCACAGGTTGTGAGAGCCGG
Source organism: Kryptolebias brasiliensis (assembly GCA_028566095.1). Lineage (NCBI taxonomy): Eukaryota > Metazoa > Chordata > Actinopteri > Cyprinodontiformes > Rivulidae > Kryptolebias > Kryptolebias brasiliensis. The sequence continues at coordinate 19,845,977 of JAOXNZ010000177.1, read as the reverse complement.
GGCAGCCACCTCACCTCCCATAAAATCTCGGGACTGATGACCGTTGGCTTAGAGACAGAGAGAGGCAAATTGAAGCTCGAATCAGGCTGAAGAACAGGAACGACACATCGCCTCACAACACCCGTGATCCAAACTGGACCTGCAGCTGTCCAACACAAAATTTGAGCAAAACTGTGTGAATCTGAAACGTGAAATCCTAAATGCTAAAGTTTATTTTGTGATCTTTGACACAGTGCCAGTATGTAAACTGACTGCTGTGTGTAGCAGTGAATACAGTTTAATCTGTACGTATGTTCAAGCAAAAAATAAGTTTTGTAGTAATACAGTTCTTTTTTTTTTTTAGCAAGTAAAAAACTCAAGAGCAAACAATTTGTAAAACGTTTGAGTTCTCCAATCTTAACAAATTGTGTGTTATTTATTTTTAAAGCAGATAACAGTTTGAAAGTATGGCAGAAAAATGTTTTGTTTTTGTGAAATTTATTACATTTTTTTAATGCAGAATACACAGTACCATTTTTACATTTGCCTGTTTTTATAACAATATCCCGAACATTTTGAAGGGAAGTTCTGTGTAAAGCTTATGATCAATTAATATCTTATCTGTTGTAGATAGCGCTTTAAACTCCCTCAGTTTGGAGAAATATTTAATTCTGATTGGATTGACAAGCTAACGACTAGTCAGAGCGGGGCAAAAATCAAGGTGGGTTGTGTTGTTTTAGAACACCTCTAATTTAAAAAGTTTGATACTGGTTCATGTGAACACTGTTTTTTTTTTGTGTTTTTTTTTTAAAGTGCTTTTAGTTTCAATTTACAGGAATATAATTTTTCGGCCAAAATAACCATGAAAAGTAAAATATGTGGTTGTCTAAAGTTTTAAATAATAGTGTTTGCTTTAACTGCTATAAAATTTAAAAGACTGTTTTAAGACAGCATGAATCCACTTTGGTCTTGGCCCTGCTTGAACTAACTGCAAATCTGGTCAGAGGAAAACTATTTCTTCAAATGAAAGTTTTTAGAGAGATGTCTACAACATGTAAGATATTAATTGGTCATAACTTTTCAATAGAACCACAATTCAAAATGGTCTTATCCCTTTAAGATTGCAATTCAGTCTAGTTGCCAAGTTTGACTGTTTCCACCTGCTGTAAGGGGGAGAAAAAAAACAGCAAAAAGCTCAGTTTGGTTTACAGCTGTTGGACATTTCACCTCAGTTGATTTTATTTTATTTTTTGCATCTTTTGACTTATTACTCTTTCCCAGTTCTGTCGTCTTTGTGCCTCTAGGTGCTCGCTTTCAGCCAACATTAGTGAATTCTTTCAGATCAGCATTTTTTTCTTCTTTTCTTCTCCTTCTGTGTGACCTCTAATCAGTACTAATCAGTATTATTGATTGAAGTCATATGCCAACCAATCACCCATAGCAATTTAGCGCAACTAATTAGACCACTTCAGCAAAGGCTTTTAGAAACCCTGGTGTTGTGTTTTTAACCATGTCGAGAACCAGAAGTAATAAGAAAAGTCACTGTTTTTTATTTAAAAAAAATAAAATAAAATCCTAGCCTAAATTCTACTAGAAAGCAAATGTAGTAGGAGCAAACTAGTGTAGTTAGAAGCAGCGTTTAAGTATTAGTCCAAATGGTGTATAGTGTGCTTAGGCTTTTAGAAGTCTCCCTCTGTCTCAGTTTCTTGGAGTGACATTTAAACTGACACATCCTGAGAACGAAGCCCAGCTTTGTCTCCCTGTCCCTGCTGGCCCTTAGTGCTGTCAAAACAGCAGCTGCTCGTTGTTCTGTCAGGACTCATGACAAGTGTCACATCTTGGCCTCACATGTCCCTCTGTCTATAACCCTATATGCATGCTTTAGGGAGCAGTCAAACCTTCACAGTTTACTGCTTTTTGCCTCTTCAGAGTGAGTCCAGAAACCGCACCGCATTGAGTCTTTGGAGATAAGATCTTGGTGCAGAATGACTTGCCAGGTTGTAACTGTTACAGTGCATGACTATCCATTTACTTAGGTCTGCTCAGTAATCTAAAACTAAGTGCTGTGATATTATAGAAACGTGAATGCTAGGTAGTTTGATGATGTGTACAGTATTTATTGAAAAGACCAAACCGTCCTTTTGTGTCTTAATAGTTTATTTTATGTGCATTATAAGATTGTGTTGTGAACAAAGTCAAACTTGATTTGTGATGTAGTCGTGCCAAACATTTGTTTACAGTTGATTTCAAGATGCTTTTAAGGGAATATTTCTGATGTATTGTGTAATGTAATATGACATATGAATATGAATGTTGTTCCTCTTGTGTATGTGAAGTGTCTCAGCTTCTGGCCTTTAGCTCTTGGAAATTAGGTGGAGCTTTAATAAACTCTTGATTTTTATTTTTTTTCCTCACCTTATTGCTGCAGTGATAAATGAGTGTCAGACAGCTAATTAATTGTTCTAAAGGTGCAGCATCGGCGGTCCGTTTGTGCGTGTAATGCCCCCTGTCATCAGTGATTTATCACCTGGGAAGTGGCCTTCTTGTTTTGCGGGGGTGGCTCAGAAGAAATGTTACTTCTCAACCCACACAGATTAAAGACTCAAATGCATCTGCAGTCACATCCAAAGTTTCTTTTAAAAAACAGTAACAGCTTGTAGCCTTGCCGCAGATTGCTAATATCTTCATATTTGCCTCGGGCCTTTTTTATGCTGCAGAGCTGAAACATGTTCTGTTCAGGTCCATGGCGGGGATCACAGTCACGAGTAGAACTTATGAAGTGATCATATTGTGTGAGCTGCATGCACATTGATTTGCAAGTCAATACAGCTTTACAGGTACTGTATACTGCAGGACACAAATACAAGTATCAGCCATATGATTTTGGCAACCAGACTAATTTTGAGCAACTCCCTTTTAGGTCACCAAAATGAACTAGTGAGGCATGGAGTGAAAGAGACATCTTGAGGCCTGCATTGGTTTCTGACACCAAGCTGTTTGTAGAACATTCTTTAAGACTTGGAAAATGTTTTTGCATTTGTTTGTCCAGCATAAAGACACTATATAATTAAAGGCCTAGAATTCCTTGAAAGAATGCATAAAGCCCACTTTATGAGAAGTGACTGAGTTATAGCTGTTTTGGGCAAACCTTGAACATGACATCACACACAATCTCATGCAATAATACAACATGTGTTAGGACTTGGAATATGTGTTGAGGATTACGCTTGGCTACTACCACATCAAAATTTAGCCTATTATCTGTAAAATCAACTGAGGTATAGACATTTTAATGGTCAGTTAGCTGTGGCAGCCATTTAGAATTGGGGTGACTGTAGATGTGCATTGAATGGTTACTTTCTGAGAGTTTTAATAAAATCAGTTTAATGGTTCATGAGATATTTTGCAAACGATTATCTATCAGGGCATATCGTTTCCATGAAAGGATGTACTTGGAGCTCAACAAAGTTTAGGTTCAGTAGGTGGTACATGTCTAAGTAACATTCACTTGAGTTACAGGACCCAGCAAAACATTATTCTAAGTATCACACTGCTCCTGCCAGCTTTTCTTCCTCAGTCTGGAGGCATGTCTTTCCTAGATAAGCGACACAATTGGGCCCAATTGTTCACTTAATTTAAAAAGAAACTATAATTGATCAGAACAGGCCACCTCCTTCCTCTGTTTTATGCTTCAGTTCTGATCCTGTAGCTTTTTTCTGGGATGAATATAAGTCATTAGGGGCACCCTGGCAGGTCTACAGCTACACAGCCCATAAAAACACAAACTGCAATGTGGTGTGTGTTCTGAAACCTTTTAGTTGGAACAAGGACCTTTTTTTTTTTCTGCAGTCTGATTTACAGTTGCTCTTTTATTAGATGGCACAGCGGAGTCCAGCTTTCATTTTCACCATGCATATGTAAATCCTTGATCCTTACCATGACCCTAAATCTGGTTCACTAGTTTTCCTTTGTTAGACCACTTTTGGTGAGTCCTGACCACTGCAGACCAGAACCATCCCTTAAAAGCTTCAGTTGTGGAGATGCTATGGCCCCGCACATCAACTTTAATACCAGAATTTTCACTTACTGTTCAATATATCCTTCCTACTGCCAAAAGAAAAGTGATTGCATGGCGAAGTGAGGGATTGACCGATAGATCGGGGCCTTGTCTGCAGTAATGAAGACAATGCTCTGGTCTGTTGTAGTGAAGGAGCTGAGCCAAAAGTTGAAGCTCTCAATTTAGGCCAATATCTCACTGGATTGCAACTGTTGTCGACAAGTTGGAGTCTCCAAAATGGCTCAAAACGTTTGTGGAAGTTCACCGTTTTCTTGCACTAGTCACATTTCAAAAGTGTACTCCAGTAGATCAAATTATAAACATGGCAGCAGCTGCCAAGGTGCTAATAAAGTGGGCCGAGCCGGGTAAAATGTGGTTGGAGTTGAGTAACGAGATAATGTGCACCTTGAATACAGTTTTGCAAGCTGTGGACATGAAAATAGACTGTGGTTTTCAAAACTTAGCCTCAAAATGCACCTCACTGGTCTCTTGGTCACAAATATTCAGAATTCAGACAGACTGCAGCTAAAAATGTTCCTGTTGCAATTTTTTCAAAATTTTAAGTTGCCAACTTATTTCCAACAGTCGCAGCCCAGTGCGATACTACTTTTACCAGCTGGGCTCAGCATTAGATATAGGGTGAGGAGCTCTGAAATCTGTGAGAGCTCAAATTACAACCCCTGCTCCTCAGCATCAAAAGGAGTCATCTGAGGTGGTTCGGGATGCCTCCTGGGCACCTCCCTTTGGAGGTTTTCTGAGCGCATTTTACAGAGGGGGGATCTTGGATAGACTCAGAACTCACTGGAGGGATAACATATCCTCTCTAAACTGAGAATGCCTTGACATCTCTTTAGAGGAGCCTGGAGGGTGTTGCTGGAGAGAGGGATGTCTGGACCCATTAATGTACTTATTAGCAGACGTGGATAGATGAATGGATTGATGGAAACCATTTCATATAAACAAGATCTGTAAACTGACTAGTTTGTTCGCTTCATATTTGTAAGAAGCATTTCCTATTTTAGTCTGGCAGCAGTATCTCTTTGTGGCATCTGTGAGATAAAATCAGTAATGCCATGGTGAAATGGAACTGCTTCAGTCTGCAGCCATAAGGTCTTCGACAATGGAACAATAGCCTCCGAACCAGAGATCAGCTCTGCTACAGACAATTTTTTGGTTACGAATGAGACTGAGGCCTAGTCATGCAAGAATGGGAGGGACCAGAGCATAAAAAGAGAGAAAAGCTAGCAGGGAGGTTTTGGAAAGCAGTAACCTTTCTGATGATGAGTGCGTTTCCTATTACCGCTCTGACACCAGATCCAGGGAGATGATTTAATGGCGGCATTTTGTTTTTGCTGACTTCACCCTTTCCCCCCTCTATTAAAACAGAAAACTCAAGAGCTGGGGCTGGAGCTGTGTGGGAAGAGTGGCCAAGCAGCTAAAATCTATTACTCCCTAGCTTCTTCCCCTGTCTCTTTATCCCACTGATTCAGCCAATGTGTGGGTTTGCCTAAATGCTCCCCGAGGTTCACATTTTTCCTTTTCCTTCTTCTCAACAGGGATTTTTCTCCTTTTTTATCTGTACTGTTTGCCTCCTACCCATTTTTTATTATGACTTTCTGAATATAAACCCTAAAACTTTATTGCCATCTTATAGCTTATAGGTTACTTTTTACACACATCTTTGAAAAGGAATTTTAGTCTGTTGATAGCTGATTGGTTTTTATTCTGGCAAGGTTAGATGCCAAGAGAATTTAGTTTGTCCAACAGGGGTGAGGGTGCAAATATGTTGTCTAAATCAGCTCTTTTTCAAATTGGTACCTAGATTACTGGAGCCCCCTGCTGGAAAGCATGTAAAACTTCATTTCCCAAGCCAGCACCAGGTTTGAGCTGTAGAAATCACTCTCTTTTTCCACCCTTGCCTCCTGTTTGTAACTGTGAATGAGTTGTGTCCAGATAAGCTAATAAAAGTAGCCGCTCTGACTTGGCTTTATCCATAGGTGCGACTTCAGCAGTCCATTCATTACTTTTCCATCTTGTAAAACAATGGCTCTTTTATAATGTTGCAGTGACCCAACAGTAGATCAAAAAGTAGGAGGCTCACAAAGTCCAATAATCCACTCCTTTCTGTGGTGCACTTTGTCATGGATGGGAGTCAATGGCTTAGTGCTTTGTGTCATATTGATTTCTGTCACGTGGCCACTCCCAGGGTAATTGCATTGCTCACTTGTGATAAATTCACTGCCTTGTTTCAGCCACTTGATCTTAGACAGCAGGGCTGACCCAAAGAAAAAAGTTTTTGAGGTTGCAAAACCATTGTCTGTATATGCACCTGTGATTGGCTACAGAAGTGCTGAGACGAACAATTACCAACATTAAGACACATTCCCTTCAAATCTTTTCATTAAGGGTCTGTTACGATTTGGCACCAATGTGCCTCTTGAGTGATCCAATCAATGTGGACAGCACCAAGTTCATGTGCTCACACCGAGCAATAAAAGGTGTCCTGAGTGACCACTTGTAATCACATTTCAGTCATCTGTCATCAGCAGCTCTTTTTCTCAGAGATGTAAGAATGGCATATGTTTCAGAATTGCCCAAATTCTTTTTACTGTTGAATTCTTTTTGCAGTTGAATAATATTTTGATCATCTCAAATATATCATTAAAGGCCTAGCCTTCCTTAAAGGAATTAATTTGCCCGCTTCCTTTCTTGTCCGAGCTTTGGACTAAGGTCATCTTATGTTGATAAATGAGAGTTGTAGTCATTGTGACACAAGATGTCACGCTTAGAGTATGTGTTGTAAATGACTGTCAGCTTTTACCATATAAAATTTTAGTACAGTATCCGTAAAACTTACTGAGTTATAGCAATTAATGTGATGGCCAATGTCAATTAACAGTGGCAGCCATCTTGAATTAGATTGACTTCAGAAGTTAATCAGTTCATCCAAAGTTTCATTGCAATCCATCCAGTGGTTCATGAGATATTTTGCTAGTAGATAGAGTTGACTCCAAATAGGTAATAACAAAAATCTTGAGCAATCTGTCAGAGCTCATCTGGGACACTTTAAAACAGAATAGTAACACCAATCATTACAACTACACATTACAAACAGATCAGTCATTTTCAAACTCAAACAGTTGATCAGGACCAATGCAGTGTAGCATGTAGCATTTAGCTCTCTTCACGTAATGCTTTTAAAATACCATCCAGCTTTAATCTACATGATGAGTAGCTGTTTTACTGCATAAAAATGGAAATATTTCATGAAAAGCTTGTCCTGTTTGTAGTTGAAAACACCCTCAGCTGTAAAAGAGATGGGACATTTCTAGCGGTTTCTGGGATAAAAAGCTTCATGATTAGTCACAAAGCTCTGATCTGATGTGTGATGATGTCTGGTTACTGACCAGTACTAATTACCAACAGTAAACAAAGGTTTTATGTCATTCATGTTTTTATGCAGCGTTTTTCATTGCTGAGGCTTCTACATTGAAACTGCAATGTAATAAAATGTCTTCATATGTGATTTCAGGCCATTTTCATCAGTAATCCTCCCAGTAAATGATAACTGATAGATGTAGGACCTTAATACCAGCTGCTTGTTGTGGTCTGACCACCAAATGGTTCATTTTTCTTTACAGTTTTGCACATCTGTCAGTGCTGGGAGCACTTAAATGAAAATGCCCCTCCAGAGTGGCAGAGCAGCATAATATCAATAACTGAAGTCTTTTGTTGCCAAATGACAATTCTTTTTGCTGCCTATTTATGTTAGGAGATATAAACTCAAATCAGGAAAGATGCAATGAATGCGTATTACACATCTGTACTGAAAAGGACAACAAGAGAAAACGTAAATCAAGCAAAATTAAAGTTCGAAATCGAGAACAGATAGTCAATATGTTAATTGTTTCATGTTTTAGAAATTGCTCTAGATGTAAAATATTTTTCATTTTTTTGCATTTTACTGTAAGATAACATTAACTATACACCAAAGCTTTTTTGCAAAAATAATTTTGTTTTAAGTCTTAAATTAACAGCAAGTGCCTCTTTCCTGTTCAGCAATTCCTTAGGTTGAATTATGTTTTTTATTTCCAGTCTGTAGAGTTCCTATTTGGACATAATCTTATATTCATCCAGATGACAGAGTTTAAAATTGTGTCAAACATGTTCTGATCAGTTTGATTTAATTTTGTTGAATTGACACATCAGGAAAATTCCTGCAGGCAATCTCTATAAATGGCAGTTCTTTTCGGCTCCTGAGGCGATAGTGTTTCCTCATTATGACACATGAACGGGGATGTGACAACTATTTCTCAGAGGTGGATGAGATCAAACGAAGCCAGTTCAGATTTGTGGTCCATCAACGATGTTCAGCAAGGACCAGTCCTGCAGTGACACTACAGGGGCAGGGAGGATGTAAGAACTTCTCACAGAGATTAAACACAAGATGAAAGAGGACACGAATTGCCAACCGTGAGCAACACATGTAGCAGACAAAAGCAATCTGTCATGTCCCCTCTACCACCTTACCTCCAATAAGATTACATCAATCAATAACCTCTCTTATGAGTGATTGGATTTTGTCTGCCTCCAAAGTACAAGGTAGGAGGGGGAGCTGCTCAGTTTTTCCAATGATTAAAGCACAGCCAAATTGCTTTGATAACATCAAGGACCTTGCTGTGCCTGGGTATGTAAGGGCATTGTTGGGAGCAGATAAGGGCTGGTGGTATCCGCTGACTGAGAACAACTCTGGCGACATGATGTAGATCAGCCAATAAAGGTCTAAACTGACCATCCTCCCTCTGGCTAAAACCACAAACTGTTGGAAGAAATGGATCATTTGTCTGTAATGTCACCAATAGGTTACTGAGTAGATGTTTTGATGCTTTTTTGTTGTAGTTGTTTTGACTTTAATAACAAGAGAAAATGGGAATTCTAAATAAAGCCAAGGAAGGAAAAGATGACAGTGTTCGTCACAGTGACATGAGCATCTGTCCATCTATTCATCTATTTTCTTTTGCTTATCTGTGGTTGGGTCACGGAAGCAACAGGTTCAGAAGGAAAACTCACACATCCCTCTTCACAGTGGCACCCTCCAGCTCCTCCTGGGGGATCCAAGGCATTCCCGAACCAAAAAGGATAGATAATTCCTTCAGCAAGTTTGAGGTTTGCCTCAAGGTCTCCTCCTAGTGGGATATGTCCGGAAAACCTCCAGAGAAAGGCGCCCATGAGGCATCCTAATCAGATGCCTGTACTGCCTCAGCTGACTTATTTTGATGTGGAGATGCAGCGGCTCTAATCCAAGCTAATGCTCTGAGCTAATGCTGAATCTGTCCACCCTGTGGAGGAATTATATACATGGTTGATGTCATCATCTAGAACAAGTGGAGATTTTTAAATATGAAAGCCAGCTTCTTCAACACTGTTACCTTGATGGGCAACAGCATTTTTCAGTGATGCTACTTAAGGTAGTATTTCACTGAGCTGCAACTGTTAACTAGTTGGTGAGTCAGGATTGTGAGAAAATGGGCAAATATTTTGTTGCAGTCTCACTGCATTCTGAGTGAGTTTTTTTTTTTTTAACATGTTTAAAATTCAAACAACAAGGATGTAAGTCTCTGCAACTCACGCAACTGAGAAAGCCTGTGAACATTTTGAGACATTTTGGAGACTCCCTGGTGAATGCCGTTCGCCAACTACAGTAGTTATCAACAGTCACAGCCCAGTGAGATACTACCTTTACTATTAAGACAGTCTTTCCTGTATTTTTAGCCTCAGAACTGCTCTGAGAATACTCTCATCTGTTCATTTCCAGTGGCTGGGTATTATTTGGCAAAGGAAGAACTTTTTGTAATTATATTTAAGCAACAGAATAAAAATAAGTTGTATGTTCTTATTTATTATGTGGTATTGAGAGGTTGGTATCATGTTCATATGAAAGTTGGCTTCCTTCTTCCTGCCGAACAATCTAATTAGTGACATCCCAGCATCTTCCATAGATCCATACTTTCATTGATACATCTGTCCACAGGGGTTCTGTAAATGTACTGTATTTCTCCAAGTATTCTTTTATTTAAAATAACTAATTTGTTTGGATGCTGAACACTTACATGGTTTTGTTGATCTTTGGTCAATGTGTGGATCTGTTGAATCTGTGAGAATGAAGTGCAGTTTTGCTTGAAATTAGGCCATCCTGAAAACCACACCGTTCCACTAATACACATTGAAACCCCGTGTTTGCTTCAGAAAGCAGTGTTTTAGTGTAAAGATCTCCCCCACGATACACAGCAGAAACAGAGCTAAAGTCATTAGGAAAGCATGTGTGTAGTCGTCGCAGTCTTGCTAAATGAAAAGAGCCCTCCTGTGAATTTGGAAGGTATTCAAGGGTCTCCAGCTGTGAAACAGAAGACTTTGGTCTTTCCTTTTTGCCTTAGTTGGAGATTCATATAAAATCAATTGGCAGTTTGTGCACAACAATGGGAGTGGGCTCATTAGTGGAGCACACACACTTTGGTCATTTGTCTTCTATTCACTAGTTGGCTAGAGGGCACTTTAAATTCCCATCGTTTCCTGGGCAGATATGCCTGCTCAGCCCATCACACACATCATCTGTATATGTGTGTGAGAGAAGAGGCGAGGAAGAGATGCACCTGCCATGGCAAATTTGTGCTAATGTGCAGCAGCTGTTAGGTTATGCTCTTACAACTCATAAGATGCCAATTATCCATGCCAATTAAATTTTTACTCTGGTTTTACTAAATCTGCCGTGCGTAATTTGTAACTACCACACTGTAGATCGCATCTTTTTCACAGGTATTTTTAGCCTTTTGCCAGAGGGCAGCATTCCATAATATAATGCTTACTGGAGATTTGCTAATTCTAGTCAAAATAAAGTCACCACAGACGGTTCCTGGATGCTTTTCATGTAATTCTAGTTTATTAGTACTTATGCAGACATTCATGTAGCTAAATTCTACCTAGTCAAAAGCTGAAATCTTGGATTTTTTAAATAGTCATACACAGGCAAAGATAGCAAACAAAACTGCTGATTAGGCAAGCAGAAGAAAATAACTTGCATATGGTTTCTTTGTATTCAGAGATAAGAAACTGCACAATGCAAAAACTGCACCAACAATGTTGTGTTAACTTTACCTTCCCAATGTTCTCCAGACGTAAACACTGTGTACAAAAATTTGCAGACAAGAAAGTACTCTCACCCTATTACAGTTTCTAGTTTTGTCTATTTCAATTTAGACTGTATAGGTGTATAGCTGAAGTGTCAAGATTTGACCAAAAGTATGCGGAGAAATATTTCAGAGGTTTTTCAAAAGAGATGAAATAACAGCGACTCTTGCTGGGCCACACTGATGTCCCCAGCTGAATCACTGATGAGCTTGGAGACCTTCTAAGTGCTAATGATGAGTGCTGACAATATTAGAAATGAACTAAGTAGACTTTTGCAGATACAAGGAAAAACTAAAACACTTACGCAGGATAAGGTCTTGCATTCAATTTGCAGATTGCAAAACTAGCTAGCAAATGACCTGACCCCCTTCCTCACCTAACCCTAACCTTGCAGTAAAGCCTCACACATCCTTAGGGCACAGACTCTGGTCCCAAAAATACAACATGGCAGGACATGTAAACTAGGTCCTACTTCAATTTCCAAAAATAAAAGAATCCAGGAACACTTGGTCTTTAATATATACATGATCCCCAGACTGACAATTGCAGTTTGCATTTGCAAATCTGCATGTCCCAGGCAGACTCTTGACAGTTCAGGTGTATTGAAGAAGATGCTGCTTGTATGAAATACAGAAAAAGCACAACATAGTCCACCTGTGTTTTTAGGCAAAAATGTGATATTATTTTAGGAGCTTTATTTTGAAAAGTGTACTTCGGTAGATTAAATTATCGGCATTGGGGCGGTTGCCAAGGTGGATACGAAGTGGGGCTAAAGTGGCTACAAAATGAGACAGTTGAGTACAAAGAGACTTGTTGCAGATGGCTTCTTTTCGTATTTTAAAAGTATGGGTACTTTTTTATTTGACTTTTGTTTTTTTCATTAAATGTTCATTTGTTTGGAAGGCTTACTTTTAATGTCTTTTCAAAGACATTAAAACAAACTGAAATGTGACACATTCATTGTGAGTTAATGTTTGCCTGTTCTTACTACCAATCATAAATTCACACTGATGATGTTCTGGGGAATTACTGTTTAAAATTAACATCTTTTAACGTGTTGCTTTGAAGGTTTTTGCAGTGCCATCACATTCGATTTATCAATATAGCCTAATTCCCTCAAGGATACACACTCAGCATAAATCTGGCTTCATTAATTACAAATAATAGTTGCTTCCTAAAGAATAGTTACTATAAATCATACCCAATATACTCAGACTTTATTATATTTTGTCCTCTATGCTATAGTACAACATAACCATGCAGTCTTAATAAAGCAAAAATGATCGTTTTTTAATTAATTTTCCTAAATTTATGGGGCACAGGTGAGAAGAAACAATCAGAAGCTTCCTTAAATGCTTTAAATATGTCTCTAACATACTGGTTTGCATTAGATGTAGTGTTTGTTTTTTTACGGGTAAATATGTTTTGTTTAGTTTTGTAGTTTTGATTAACATTATAACTATTATGTGCAAGAAGTCTTCCACTTTTCATCAACTGAACTGTGGTTTAAGTGAAAATAGTTTATATAATATTTTAAAGTACTGTCTTCAGGTATCATAGATCTGTTTGACACGATAGCATTGAACTGTAAATATATTACAAAAAGTCTGGCTTTTCTTTTAATCATTTACTATGCTGACCACCTCTCAATAAGCTCCCTCTGACTAGTAAACACACATTTCCCAATTAGAACCAATTATGTCCTAATCAATGAAGGAGATTCACGTTCTCTATTGAAAATCTGATAACAGGAGAGTCAAGGAGGTCAACCACAAACTCTATTCATCTTCATTACTGAGGACAGAAGGGCATTGTGGGAGATTTTAGGACCCCAAAAAAAAAAAAAAACACAGCAATGGTAAGAAGGTATTTTTTATGTAATATAGGATCTTGGTTGTTTCATC
>JAOXNZ010000177.1:19787857-19806287 GCA_028566095.1 Kryptolebias brasiliensis | reverse complement strand
ATTGTATTTTCAAAAGACATGTTAGTTTTTTGTTCCAAAAAATATAATATTAAATTAGTCTGTTGGTAAAACTCCACATCATGAGCTTTTGTTTATGATATTACATAGAAGACTGTCCTTTCATTGAGTCACTTTTAATTAGGAAGCACACAGATGAAACACGGTGTGGAGAACGACGCCTCCGCAATGTGTAGCACAAAGGGACATTTACATCCAGTATTGTTTGTATTTGGAAGAAATTACCAACATTTTCTGTAGGAACAGATAAATTATGATCTGTTCATGCAGATCATGATGTGATCTATAAATATATTTAATACAATTAATTTAGGAACAATATCCTTATGTGCTTAAAATAAAAGTAGAACAAATCTATGACTAAAACCATTCTTGACTGACAGAAATTTAACACCCAGCTATTGTCTGTTCTCAGCTTGCTGGAGAAAAGTGGATTCACGAGGTGCTGTGGGCTGCAGACCCTAACCTGGTGATCACACATTCTGGTGTGTAGATGTGTCTATTAACCTCTGTGGGGGGGGTGGTAATTGTATCTGTCAGAGCTGTTTAATCACCACTGCAAGCTCACACCACTGTCACTTTCACTTTGTCTGGTTTTCTAAATCAGCTGGTGTCTGCTCTCTCTGGTTCACATTTATCTTTGTTGCTTTAAAATTCCCATTTACATGTACAGTGTCACCAGCTGGGCACGCGCCAAACAGCTACACCTCCACGTGAAGTCATTCAGCATGTTGGTTTCAAAGCTAAAGGATGTACGTCCAGTAGTTCCTGAGATAGTTTGCTAACAGACAAACTGGGTTGACTCCAACAGTTAAAGCTAAAGTTTTGAGCAAAGATCTCGCACAATGAGTAGCACTTGGAATATGTAAGTAATTAAGTAAGTAAGTAAAACTTGATTTATATAGCACCAATAAAGATAAAAATCACAAAGTGCTTCAGCACACAAAATAACAAGTGCACAAAACAAATTTCAGCAAATGCAGATGTAAAAAGATACGTTTTTAGCTGGCCTTTAAAGGAAGCCACTGAGTGTTGTGTAAACGATGCTCAGCTACAACCGCTCTAATTGTTAGCATAATAGCACTTAAACTGACTGAATTATAGCAATTTCTGTGTTTTCTAAGGTCAGTCAGCTTTGGCAACCATTTTGAATTGGATTGGCCTCAAAAGTCCATCATTTGGAGATGTACACTAAGTGATCAATACCTAAAAGTGTCACTAAAATTCATCCAGTGGTTCAGACAGACAGAGTTGACTTGAATAAGTGGCAAAAGATCTTGCGCAATCTATTAGCGCTCAGAATATTTGGTGGGAATCCCTCTCAGCTACTACCACACCAAATTTTAGGTCAGTATAGGTATATAGGACTAATTCTAGCTATTATATTAAGGTAAGTTGGCTGTGACAGCCATCTTAGATTGGTTTGACTCCAAAGGTTAATCAGTCGTAGATGTACATGCAATGAATACTTTCTGGAAGTTCTACTAAAATCCATCCAGTAGCACATGAGATATTTTGGTAACAGACATACAAACACACACAGAATACATATTCGTCCACCTTCGCCTTTCAGTTGCGGGAAATAACTAAGAGAAAGTGATTGATAGTATTCATTGATATGAAACTTAAACAACTGTAAATAGCTCAAAGTAAACATTGTAAATGTTGAAAGATTAAGATTTAATTTTGCTGTAAATATAAAAAAACATTACCCTATTTTATTGATTATATGTGGTAGTATAGACAGCTATCACACTGGGGGTGGCTCTCAGCTACAACATCAAACTGTAGCTCAATATCTGTAAAAGTAGCTGTATTATAGACACATTTGTGCTCAGGTTGGTTACTGTAGTATCTCACTGGGCTGTCACTGTTGGAGACTAGTTGGTGACTCCGAATTGTGAGAAAATGGGCACATTTTCAGATGCTGTCTCACCGAGTTTCCAGTGTTTGCAACCAAGTGACCAGCCAGCCATGCGACTTTGCTTTGCTCGGCCAATTTTTCAAAATACCTGCCTATTTTTGTGTGCTCTGCTTGCAAAGCTGTATTCTAGGCTTGCACATTACTTTGTTGCCCACCTCCACCCACATTGTACCCACCTCGGCAGCCTTCCCCATTTATGATTTATTCTACTGTCGTGCGCCTTTGAAATGAAGATAAGCAGATTTGGACCATATGTTTTTTTGTCTTTTTTTTAATAATTATTTATCTTCAACATGGTTTTTGGACCTGGATTTTTAGGGCTGTCAGAGGAGAACTCCTGTGAACATGTCAAAATACACCTCCAAGGCTGTTGGAAACTAAATTGAGAAGGGTTGGAGACGGATCAAAGTTCACGCAACAAGACCACGAGCTTCTGCGACAACCTGCAAGAAAATTGCGAACCCCCCCTAGACGTTTCAAGGCAGCTTGAAGCTTCAGCGCGGTCTCAGAATGACTTCCTGTATCTGACAGCTGAGTGTCTGTTGTCCTGTCTTTGCAGGAGGAGGAGGAGCAGCAGCTGCAGCTGCAGGAGGATGATTCTGTCAAACAGGAAGCAGCAGAGCAGGAGATTCCAAACTGAAGCTGATCGAGAGTACGTGGACGCCTCACCTCCAGTCTTTGCCTTTTCTGTTCTGACTATAGCACATAAAACTTTCTACTAGCCACCCAAAGTTTGGACGCAGCCAGCAGTTGGCTTCCACTCTAGAAAGTTTAACAACCAGAGATGTATTTTAGAAAACACTATTCAGATAATGAGATTTTTAGTTTTAAGGGTAGAGTTTGTACTTTTTATGGGTGGGGCCGAACCGATGGACAGCTTCTCTTCGAGCAGAATATTGAGCCACAAACACGACCGTGATCCTTCAGCAGCACAGATACATCTGACATTTCTGAAACGCTCAGTGCAATCTGTTTTCATACATGACTGATCAGAAAATGTGTTCTCAGAATCCTGTTTACAAAACCAAGCTCACACATTGTAGCAGAACCGTTTATTTTCTTTGAGCCCACAGAACACCGCTTCCCAGCTGAGCCCACCTGTACCTGTCTGATGTCAGCAGTGAGGTGCTTTTCATTGTCTGCAAACACGTTTCATTTGACTGGCTGGTTTTATTTTTGAATTTTGTGCATATTTCCCTTTGTTTGAAGTGAATCTTTTCACACTGTTTCTTGTTACAGTTACGTAAAGCATTAAGTTCTCATTTTGTCTTACCACTAGGGATGTCCCAATCAAGAGTCTTTGTCCCCGGTACCGATCCGAGTCACTAAAAAATAAGGATCAACCAATACTGAGTCTCAATCTAATACCTGCGTTATTCTGCAACTTGTTCCACAGACGCAGACGTGTTTCCTAGCAACCACAGACAGTAGGCCCTATTAGGAATAGTTCCTTGAACTCTTTCAGTCAGACTGAAGGATCATTTCCTCATGAAGGATATGAGTCTAACTTTGTGTCAGTGTTCCTAATTAGGCTTCAGATGATGCTGTTTTAAAAATACACGTTACCTGACTGTGCTGCTAGCTGCAATGGCGCTAACACTGCGAACAGGAAATGACCACAGAAAAACACAAGGTTTCATGCTGGACTGAATGAGGCGAATATGTTAGGTAAATAAAAACATGTTCGCCTTCTCTTTTTTTACTGAATTTCCTCGCTGCAACGATGTTAACGCTGCTAACAGCACCATCGTCAAAAAAAAAGTTCCACAAATTGCAAAAATAAAGTTGCATTGGCTGTGTCGCCACAGAGATTTTCAACACTGGCTTTCATTGTTTTCTGTTATAACTCCCTCTTCAGCTAAGCTAATGTTTAGCCCAGCACTTCAGTGTTTACATCTCACGTCAGTGCTGTGTCACGTGACTGACAGCGCATGTTCGAGCTGCATTGCAGCGCGACTGATGCATTGTGAAACCATAGACAGTATTGGAGATCTGAGAGTACCATCTACTCCAATACCAATCAATAAAAAATGCCTCGATGAGTACTCCGATCAGTACTTGCGACCAGCTCGGGACATCCCTACTTAACACTTGTTTTTAGTTTTGATATTAGTTGCTGAATCCCAGTCTTAGTAGTTTGACCCACCTGTAGTCTAAACTCTTTGGGAATCTTCTCCCACATCTCAGTAAAGCAGCTGAACATTTTATATTAACTTAAGTGAAACAGTTACAGGCTTCAATCATCTAAAACCAGCTGCTCTGTCTACTGTGGGTTTTTTTTTTAATTATAATGCAAAGAGTTAGAAAGGGATGACTACATTTAGTTCCTATGACTGTTATGCTCATGTATCTTTAGATCAGACCAGAGTCACTGTCCGGCTCAGCAAGTGTCAGATATCCACAGTGAATCTGGAGTTGACCCCTGAAGTGCCAATAAATCTGAAGTGCAAAACAGTTTTGATTCTCTGTTACTAATCATCACACAAATCAAATGTATAAATACTACCAAGGTGAGTATAAAGCAGTCTAAACTGAATACAAAAAGACAGACAACTTCTCCACATACCAAAAAGTACAGGTATGCAGTGACCAAAACCGCAAAAGTACAACTTGGCAGAAATACGAATTCACCTGCAGCCAGTTTTCTAACAGACTTTAGTCCAGTGATAGAAATGCAGTTAACCATAATTAGTGAAGCACTTTACTTAGGAGCAATGTGCAGTTTTACTTTTATTTTCCACTGTGTCATGAAGGCAAATGTTCTTTTGTTACTATCACAAAATGTTTTTGTTTTGTTTTTTTATCCTAGACTCCAGATTATTTCTTTTCAGATTATTGACCTTTTACCAACTATGAAAAACATTCTTTGCATACCTGATTAGGTGACAAGATGCAACTGAAAGGCCAAACAAAAAGCTCACTTACTTTATGTACAAGATTTCAGTCTGTCCAGCCTTCAACAGATTCAATCAAGTTAAAACGTACATAGGAGGAGGAGCCACCTTTGATCAGCTCAGCATCCACACTATACACTATACCCCAAGTTGCTCCTGATCTACAAATTGATGTGTGAATGAACAGGTGAACATGACTTCTAGTGTAAAAGTGCTTTGAGTGGTCAGTAGGAGTAGAAAATTGCTCTTAGACACAATATCTGTGATTTCTACCTTCAGTATGTGTATTACTGCACTCCTGCAGATATTGGTCTCTTTTTTTTTTAAGTAAAATCAGCCTACTCAACATTCTCAGACACATTATTTCCATTATCTTGTACTAATTAAATAACAGCTTGGTAATTACAGAAAAAAGTGTCTCATTTTAAAATTCACACCATGTCTGTCAGTAATGAAGGTCATTCAGGCTTTTTAATAGAAGGAAAAACAGATGAGAAAAGAGTTTTACTCCTCCCACTATTCCATTAATTGCACCTACTTTGTGTAATTATGAACAATCAGTGTCTTTTCAATCTGTGGCCTTACATTTTCTCTCTTTTTAAGTTAAAACTCTGTATTGGACCTCCAATCTTTGGGACTAGAATCCATTCATTTTTCACACTTTTTTAACCAGAACAGACTTCAAGCAGTTTGGAAGTTTGGTGACAAAGTTGTCACAAGTTATGTGGTCCCCAAGAACACGTAGACATCTGACTAGGTATGTTGATAATCTAAGGCCCTTGCTAAGACATTAAAAAAATAATTGAGAAGGTGAATTGTCTTGGTGAGGTCTTCGGAGCATATTAAGAATGCAGTGGGCTCCACATGACACGTACGTTGTGGAGAGTTTTGAACATGCACAAACTTCTGAAGCAGGGTTGTAGTGGTATATTATTTTGGTGGCAGTGTATTGGGGTCTTGGGTGGAGTGTGGTGGCAGTGAGTCCATCATGTGGGGCCTGCATGCACTAGCACTGGAATTTGAAGCAAGACTAGCCATGTTGGCCTCATTCCTTGGCTACAACTCCGTCACAGACAGCCATTAGCATGGTTTTGAGTTTCCTTTCCCTATACAAACTATAGGACTGCGCTGTACTTTCACTGTTTGGATGTAACAACCAATCCACGCTCTCCACACACCATGCTCAGCCATTCTTTGTTTGGCTTTTGGATACAAAGCAGGAAGCACTTGTTCTCGTCATGGTCAAACTTGCTGGACAAGGAAGGAGAAAGGGTGGATGTGCTTGAGGTTCTGTGCATAAAACCCCTTCACCTGCTGAATGATGTTTCCGTCTCCACAGTAAACGGAGGCCTGGAAACCTCCCACATAGAGTGGAAAATTGCACATATCATGGAAACAATCTAGCACAGACATGACACCTGTGGTGGCTGCGTCATGCTAGTGTGGTGCAATCTACTAACACGTGACTGCATCCTGATGTTGAGTTGAGCCAAGGCAGGGTCTGAGGCGCAGTGCAATTGTCGACGTGTGGTAGCGTCGTTGTGAGAAGGTGCTGCTGATGTATAGAGCATGAAGAGAGCACAGGAAAGCATCTCAGGCATGCAAGAAAAAGCACAAAAAAACCTACTTAGTGAGTACGATAGCATAACAGCGTCACTATTGCCTTTACACTGAAGGTTTTCCAATTTTGTCGCAACCCAGTCACGTTCTAAAAGAACGTGGGTCATGGAGAGCATGATCTGTACACTTCAGATCATTTATTTCAGGTATTGATTCAAATAGTTCTTACCTTGCTGCTGCATGTTCAAATATTCATTTCTAATCCGTTTAGCTGTAATTAGTTATTTCATGCGGAGGAGTGGGTGGAGCTTAAAACCCCACATTGCCAGTGAGCAGACTGATTTAAAAAAATACAACATGGCAATTCCCATAAAGCAGGTCCTGCTGGCTTCAGTGCACAACAACGAGAGACGGTGGGGACACTCGGCCTATCTGTCAGGGTTTGGGTGTCTTTGACAGAAATATAAAGAACACAAGGAGCAAAAAACTATACAAAGACAAAACTAAACATGAAGACAAACAAATAACAAAATAAAAGAAATAAACCCAAAACAAAAGCAAACCAAAAGACACCCAAATCCTGACACTATCAGTATAGTATGTCTTTGGTTCAACCACCATCTCAAAGCTGTAAACAAGAATTAAACATTTTACCTCTGACATGCACACAATAATAGCTGTGCAATTTTATATTATTCTCTCAGTAGGCTGATTGTATTATTTTACAATTCAACAATATTGGGAACGCTTTCCAGAAAACACACAGTACAAACAATGGTCTGAATATCAAGGAGGAAATGCTAAAAGAACTTGAGAATTGAGACAAAATGGGGAAAGAGGATTAGAAACAGGGCTGTTAGTCTCAATTGTATGTTGGTGTGTAAACAGCTCCGAGTTATTCTGTCCTCCAACAAAATAACACCATGGCTCATTTGTTCAGGAGATCAGTCAGTGATGTATCACAGGGCTGAAAGATTTCCCCGTTAATGCTTAAGATGAAACACTTCCGATCTTCCCTTTGCTCAGACAATAGCTCCATACCAGTCCATGCTGAGCACAGAAGCTTGACTATCTCTGCGCGAGAGGGGGGAAGAGGGGGGTCCTGCATATCTTTACTGCCACCCCCACCTCCCCCCCGCCCGCCTCCACCGTATTTTTCAGATCTTCACATTCCATCAGCAGTCAGAACCTGGGACGTCAGCGCTCACACATTCTGACATTAAGGCATCGAGGGGTGTAATTCCAATTTGTTTCAAAGGAACTATTAATTTGCCCATTTCAAGGCCAGGCAGGAGGGAAAACCCTGTAAGACTGCTGAACCGTGAAAGACATTATCTGGAGGCTTCAGATTTTGGTGAAGAGACGTGGAATTGATGACAGGAGGCGTCGGTGCCTGCAGACGTTTGAGCCGGGCTCCCTGCAGTCGCGCTCCCAGCATGCCATCTGAGAGCGATGTCATTAGGCATATTATAACACCAATGGGTACATTAATGACAGAGTGGCCTGCTCTGCCACCCAGTGCCCCGCCAAACTCCTATTTACACCCACAGAATACTAAACAGCTTCTGATGATGAGCCTAATACGCCGAGCGTGGAGCGGTGCTTAACAACCAGCTCCCACAGCAACAAAAGAAACACTGCTGACTTTGTGTCTTTACATCCGTGTTACTATCACAACACATGTACCGCTCATTTGTGATGCTGCGGATTTGAGCAAAGTGCAGGAACATTCATTGTGTTTTATTCACACGGGATTTGTGTAGAACCTTATGTTTGAACTGGAAACTTGTGTCTCACGTTACAGCTCTCCATTCGTTGACTTAGTTTAAAGCGCTTCGGTTTAGCAAATTAAATTGAGTTTAAACAGAATATGTTTAGTTCTTTAACCCATAATGATTGTAAACTCACATGTAAGAGGAACCTAAATTTGTAGTAGCGTCATCACAGCATGTCAGCTTTTATTCTCAGCTATTAGATAAAATTGTCTTTCTCTCCATTTGAACCCTAATATTTATTGTTCCTAATGTGATCCTAAATGCCATGAGATTAAATTTTGAATTTGTGTCATTTCGTTTATATTTACCGAGGTCTTTTTCAGGGTGAATTGTGAAAATTGTTTAGAAGTAAATGAGATTTTGGCTATTCCATTAGCATTATTTAAAGCATGCAAACACTGTGTTGACTGATGCATTCAATAGCCTTAAGAGGCTGACATTCTCATGGTAATACAGGCATTGTTCAGTTGGGAAAACAGCAATAAACTTAACAAACGATGTGAGTTGTTTTATAAGCCTGAAAAGCTATGTATAAGGGCCCTGACTTGGCTAGCCATTAGACTAGCCTGGAGGAAGACTTTTGTTTTGTTTTTTAAACTCTGTTCTGTGGCTGATGAGTTTCTAACTGTTGATAACTATTTGACAGAACATCATTTCAACATCCCTTCAACATCGTCTTGGGATGTACTTAACGTACGTGTAAAGTTCATTGTGTGCCTGGGCCTTGTTACATACTGTACATTGATTATGTATATGGTTGAAAGGTGAGAAAGTTACAGCGTACTACGGTGTAAGGCTGAATCTCTCAGAAGTAAAGATGGGCAGAGGTTCACCAGTCTGTGAAAAATTGTGTCTAAAAATAGTGGAACAACTTCAAAATAATGTTGCTCGATTCTGAATATTCCATCATCCACAGTTTATAAATTCATCCACAGATTTCAAGACTCTTGAGAAATCTGTGTGCACAAAGAACAAATCCAAAAGTCAATGTAGGATGTTTGTGATGTTCAGGTCTGATTCTGTTCTGGACATCACTGCATGGAAGCAGGAACACTTAAAGCTGAACTGAAATCAAATTTCAAAAAATTTACATTTCATGTATGTTATTTAGTCAAACACATCCACACAACATTGCAGGGACCTGTTTTTTGACCTAAAAGTTAAATAAACTGTTTTAGCGTTTAAGTCAATAATTTCTGAAGTGGGTGATCTGTGGGGCGGAGATCCGTCCTGGTTCCTGATGAACGCTGTGCCCCAGTCGGCCAAGAACACCGCTACTGTCCGGTTGTTTACTAGTGGAAATGGAAGAAAAAGCCGTTTTTGAACACAAAGAAATGCTGGAAGACTTCATGGGAGTAATGGATATCCAACCATACCAGTATGAACCTGAACCAACGGCTGGATCTCCAGAATCAGATGAAAACTATTCAGATTCGTATTCTGATGATCACAAGGACTGTCATGGCTGACAAAACAACGTGCATAACGACTGAGTTGGGAACATGGAACGGTGAGGACCGATTACCCCCAGATTATTGTCATGACATCAGCACACAACACTGCAATTCAACATAAAGATGGCAGGAGAGAGCTAACGTTGCAAACTTGAGGCTAACTCAATGGTAACTTTATGCTAACCGGATGCTAACTCATTAAAAACATGAGCGCGCTTCAGAGTTGCGTTTATGAACTCTCATGCCAGAGTAAACTAATCAACAGCAGGTTCAGACTATGACATTTGTTTAATTACGGTGGTATTTTCTGTCCAGTTCGAACAATTAATTCTAACAAACTGAACTATATTGTACCAGTATTTATCCACTCACTGATGAACTGCTGAAACTCAGCGGCTCAGCGGACGTCAGACTTCGGGGTGGTCATGGAAAAAGCCGAAAACACCCGAGTGGTTTCTTCAATATTCAGAATTACCAAAAAATATAGTATTTTTTATTTTTAATTCAAAATTTCTACAAAAACATATTTTATGGCTGTTTTTTCACTGATGTTAGCTTCAAAACACATTTCAGTTCAGCTTTAAACAAATCACTGTCTGTAAACACAGTTAACTGTGCCATGAACAGATGCTGGTTAAAGCTCCATCATGCAAAGAAGAAGCCAGATGTGAACACCGCTGTCTTTTTTGGGTCAAAGTTCATTTAAAATAGACTGAGGCAAAGTGGAAAACTGTTCTGTGGTCAGATGAATCAAAAAGAATCAGATATTCTTTTTGGAAACCACAGACGCCATGTCCTCTGTACTAAAGAGGAGAGGGACAATCCAGCCTGTTATCAGCTCACAGCTCAAAATACTGCCTCTCTGATGGTATGGGGTGCATTAGTGCCTTTGACATGGGTATCTTACACATCTGGATAGGTACCATCAATGCAGAAAAGTAGATACAGGTTTTAGAACAACGTCTGCTCCCATACAGCAAAAATCCAGCAAAGACCCAGGACTGTTGAACAGCTAGAATCCAACATCAGACAAGAATGGGACCACATTCCCTCTAAAACCTCCTGCAGCTTAGATGTTAAAAGAAGAGGAGAAGCTTCACAGAGGGAAACATGGACCTGGAACAACTTCCTGCCATCAAATTCAAAATGAACTTATTTTTCATATATATATATATAATTTATTAGTTTTAATATTTGACATTTTTACTATGGTTCATTGTGAATACAACATGAGTTTATCATGGCATTCTGTTTTTATTTACATTTTGCACAGCATCCCAACTTTGGGAATTGGGGTTGTACAAACAACCATGCCACATTTAAAGTCACTTAAATCTCTCTTCCTCCATATTCTGATGCTTGGTTTGAACTTCACGTCTTGGCGCTTAAATAAACTGAGTTGCTGCCAGGCTGATTAGCCATTTGTGTTAACAAGCAATTGAACAGGTGTACCTAATAAAGTAGCGGGTGAGCGATATATATATGTGAGGGATGAGTGGTTTTTCAAAGTAGCTTTGTTCATGCCACAGAATTTGTGAACATAACTGATGTATGTAACAATCTCCAGCTATGCCAGGTTGCCACAAGTTGATCAGAGTATCAGTGGCTATGTTGTGAAGTTATCTTCTTACAGCTACATATTGCAATATGTCGTAGAAATGCAAGAAAGATACACAAAAGTGTGTCTGCGGTTTTAGTAAACATGTTTGACCCTAAATGTCCTTCAGTTGGACTGAAATGCTGCTACGCACCTGGTGTAATAACTCTAAAAAGACTGTTAAAGAAGCTTGAGTGCAATGTTGGGGGAGAAAACAGCCATAAGTCATAACTGGACTCACAAACAAATGCTCAGGGCTTACCAGCTGATGTGGACCCCTGTCTGCTCAGGAGCCAGTCAGGAGGTCTGTCTTTAGCAGGTGTGTGAGCAGCAGTTCGGGCAGCAGATGGTAACTGAGAGGGAGTGGGGTGCAATTTCCCGTAAACAGATTTTTTATGTTTGGCAGGTCATGTAGAGAGACTGGCAAGTTAATAGGAGCGCTCAGACAAACTCTGGTAAGACGAGACGTAAGTGAGATAAAGTAACCTCAGCGTGATTCTGAACAAGCCCCGAAGCAACGAGCGTGTTTACTCTGAAATGTGTGAGTTCTGATTCATAAGGCAGGCTGAAAACCTCTAACTGCTGGCATTACAAAGAGCAAAAAAACACAAGGCAAACAATCAAACACATAGTCGAAGGGAAATTATTATGTTGGAAAGAGAGAATACATTTATACCAGACATTTATTTGTTTTGATATTTTTTAAAAAGACATCTAGTTAGTTTCAGAAAACTTTAGACGGTGTTCAGCTTATCAACCTGAGCCCTCCTTAAAGTTTACAGGTGCCACTCAGACTTATAAAGGTGGCTCAGAGTTTATTTTATAGGAGAAATCAAACAAGGCCAAGAAAAAGTCCTCTAAGGCTGGGACACACCAAGCCGACTGGATGTTTGTCTCTGTTACTTGGTCCCATATTGATTAGCCTCCTATTGTGTTCTGGTCCAAGTTTTCTCTCTGGGGGAGAAAAAAAAAAGTTCTGGGTGTTTTTATTTAACTTCCCTTTGTGCTCCTGGTCAAAAAAAAAAAAAAAGAGAAATTGGAAATAGAGAGAAGGACACAATTCCTTACCCACACACAAGGGACTTCAATCCCCCTTTTAGCTCTCATGGCAACACCCAAGAGGAATCTGTCCCTAACAGAACCTTTTCACCATGGGAATGTCAGCTGTTGACGCTCTCGCAATCACAGCGTTGTTTCAATCATACGAAGATCTATTCTCGCAGCTCTGATGCGTAAATATTTTTGAGGCCTTTCTCACAGCACATTCTGTGGCAGCACAGCAACCAACAGTATGCTGTTATTAAGGCCCTCAGTCGTGCTTTGAGTCATGATACTGGTGATGAGGAGACAGGCCAGAAGACAGGAGACAGGAGACGGATCCAAACCAACAGACAAGATGTAGAGCCAGTGATGAGGGAGAAGTCCCTGCTGAGGCTGCTGTTACAGTCTGTTCAAAGAGCGGCAATATATCCTTTTTTTTAACTTTATTACAGTGTTTAGACAGTAACTTTATCATGTGGAGATTTTTTCAGCCTTAGTTTTGGGCTTATGTTCTTTTTCACTAACAAAACCACACTGCTCAGTTTTGATTAAGAACACAAATTGACATTCTTCTGTGCCATTATAAAACACTGAAATGATTTAAAAGGCTCTGACACATGGTAATCTGTGCTAAATAACACATTTCATTTGTAAAAAAAAAAGTTGTATAATCTCAGCAACTACAGGCCATAAAACCAAACAGAAGTTGTAAATCTGTACTGTTTATAATAAAACTATCCTAGCATTAGGTGAGGAGATATGTATTATTATGCATTTAAAATCAAATTGGGGATGGTCATTTTTGACACGGAACACAAGGAATGAGGACAGTAGGAGGGTTAAAGAGTTAAAGAAAGTGTGTTTCAGACAGAATTTCTATGTGTGGATTTCCCGACTTGAAGTTTTAATTCTTTGTGATTTCTCAGCCGCTCTTTTGATTCGTCACATTGTGGAAACATCCATCTCCTCTGTGCAGTCTTCATTGTTGGTAAAATATTAGCCACGCGGGCAGCCCGTCCAAATCAATACTGTATAACAGGGGATCTTTGTTACACTGGACACGGTTGGCCGTTAATGAACATTTAGACCCGCAGCCAGGAGAAGCAACGTAAGTGATGAGTGTGCCCTTGGGAGACTAAGAGGAATGGCAGGAGGTGGTCTGCCGTGGTCAGCATCGGCGTCCTCTCAGATGGATGGTTTATGTGACGGAGGAGATGGTGCAGCTGACCCGCAGCCATAAGCCTCTGCCCCACCGCATGCTCAACAACGCCATTCATCAGCTGGATACACTGGGGATCTGCTCACATGCACTGCTCAAAGGGTGAATTTACAAACCCTGGTTTCATTCACGTTAAAGTGGTGATACTGTCAGTGGTACGTTACTGTTCTTCCCCACATGTTTGAGACTGGACAGTCCATGAAGTGAGCTTAATGTCTGATCATTTATTAAATATTAAAGTAATATTAAAGGCTCGTAACATTCTGTGAAGAAAGGCCTGCTGCCTGTCAGGCCTGAACTTTACACTGAAATCCATGTTGAGAAATGACCCTGTACATGACGTCATGTGCGATCTCACGTGCGCTCAGCGTTCGTGTTGTGAATGACTCTCAGTCACTACCTCACATCAAATCTTAGCTCAATATATGTAATTTTGACTGACAGTCTTTTAGCCCTACAGTGTCCTTCGGGTCAAATGGACCCGAAGTTACAAGAGCTTCTCTTTCTCTCTTCAGTTACGAGGGCTTCAAGGGCGTTAAAAAGTGATAAAAAGTCTTACATTTAATCATCTCAATTTTAGGTCTTAAATATGTCCAGATTTTCCATTTTAGGTCTTAAAACACATTTTATTCACGTCTGAAATATGTACTTTTGTTCATTCATTGCTTTTTTTTTGTGCTGTCAGCATTTATTCGTTCTGTGTTGTAGTTCAGTCTAAGGACTTCAGATATTAGTACGCTGTAACAAAACTAAAAGGCCCATAAGGCACCGGTTCAGTCAGAATCACTTTACTGGCCGACATTCAACACGAAAGAATCCTGTTGTTCTGCTCCTAAAACTGGTTTCTTGTGGGTTTTCTTTTGATTAATTTGGACTGAATTTGAACGAAAGGAATTTTACAATGACTTGTTATGGTTTGCAACTCATGTAAGTCTTAAAGTTAAATCTTAATGGTCTTTAAATTTACTTAAAAAGCCATAAATTTAACTTGCAGAAACCCTGGGCTGACTTCTAGCCATTTTAGTGTTGGTCAGTATCAGTTACTCCAAAAAGGAATCAGTTGTAGATGTGCATCCAATGATTACTTTTTGATTTTCATTCAGATTCGTCCAATAGTTCATGAGATATTTTGCTAACAGACAAGCGAACACACACAGATACATGCAAAAACATTATCAGCCTTTCACTTTCCACGGCAGGCCATTAAAGATGCACATTAATGGCCGGGCCAGCGGAAATCTGATTAAATCAAAAGTTGGGAGCTGAGCTACTACTGGAAGTATAATCACGTTCAAACCCACCCAGGATTCCTCAGCAGGCTGCACAGTTCCTGCTCCGGACTTTCACCTGGAGGGAAGAGAAAAATGTGACGGCAGGGAGAAAAGAACAACCGAAACACAGTCATCTCTTGATTCATTCAGCCCTCAACAAAGCACCAATCTGCAGAACAAAACCTGGCAGTTTTCTGCAACTTCTGCTTTTATGCTCCAGCATAACGAGATAATGTACTCGTTACAATTGTACATTGATTCATTTTCAAAGCTAACCCAGTAGCATATTTTGGGATCGGAGAGGAAACTACCACTGACACATAATTCCAAATCCGCCCAGAAAACCACAGAGGAAATTTAAACATGACTAACCCCCATTATAAACATTTTATTTATATACATTACATCTTTATTATCATCTGCCACAGATAGTCAAAGGTGGGCTATAATACTGTAGTTTTGCTTGTGTTTCTGTGTGTGTGTTTGTGTTACTCCCTGTCTAGGGGTGGCCAGGACACAGCGTGAAGGTAATCCATCTTCTGCACAACTCAAGCAGCCACGGAGACAAGCTGAGGATTTTTATAAAAAAAAATAATAAAGTGATTTATTTACAGGTGTTTTGTTAACTTACAGAATAGAGTTTTAGCACCGTCAGGGTGGGCCCCAGGCCGGAACAACAAACAAAACCCACACTATTTTAATAAGAATTCACTTACCTCTATACAAAAACAAACAAAAAGACAATTTCTTCCCTTTCTTGAACTAACAAAATAGGAGGAAAGGATAAATAGCAGCTCGTGCTCTCAGTTTAAAGGTAGCGGGTGATATGCATTCCTTTAAGGAGTGCCAGACCTTTAATTGTATTTTTAGCTTTTGTGGGTTTTTCTACACGATAAAACAGTTCAGATCACTTAAAGTGGGGTTCTGCGGAAACCTTATTAACAATATTATCTTACCTGCTGTAGTTAGAGGTTTTAATAAAAAACATCTGGTCAGAATTACATATAGAACTGAACACATTTTATTCATAAAACATATAATTACATTTGATTGTGATATTGCTACGGTTCCATGTTTATCTGCTTTTTGCTGTTCGGTTCAGACAACATTAAACATTAATGTATATAATCAATATGTTTCAGCTGGATTGTTTTTTTTTTAAATAACTTTCTTTTTTCGGTGACCCTGACTGACCCGGATCTTTGTTTTTCTGATGTGTGTTTGTGCTGTAAATTGCCCTCTGAGCCGGTATTAAAAGAGGAGATATCTGGTAAGAGGCTTGTCCTTGGCACATCACGTCAAATTTACACCCACATAAAAAGGTAAATACTCTGCAAGGCTGCACAGATACAAGCTGCTGATTGTCCTTCCTATTACAGCTTTATGGAAGGTATAATTCATACAGACTTCACCCACCAGTGAGCCTCAACCGAGAATTGGCTCCCCTCTGAAAATTATCAGCCCATATACAGTAACCGCCACAATACCTCAACCAGTAAAAGACCTTATAGAGGAGTGGATAAGATGATAGAGAATTATACGCAGTGCTGTTCACGTTATCTGCTGCTGAAAGTAGAAATTTCCTCTTTTTCTAATCATATATCATAAACGGGTCCGTCTGAGGTCCTTCAGGTTCATTATTACTTTCAGAGGGAACATCTTTAATCACGTTCTTTCAGGGATGCTCTGCTTGTTATTACGGCGGAGGCAACTGAACATTTCAGATTCATGTCTGAATGAGTGACCCCCGGCCACTCTTCAGGAAAACGCGGCTGAGTAATAATCTTTCTACATTTTTTTTAAAACAACCAGTAATACTGAAGCAGTACGTGATAAAGCTGAATCAGTGGGACTGAACATCACGCTACACAGTACAGTTTGGACATTTGAGTCACGTTGTGTTTAGAATGAGTTTAATTCCAATAAAAGCCTCCCGTTCTGCCGTCTTTAATGCCAGAGTCTTAGACTAAGATCATCTTGGGTTGTAGCCGTTTTGATCAGACTTTGAAAATACCATTCTGCGCAATCTCAGGTGATTTGTGATGTCTCGCGTGATCTGTTAGCGCTTGGAGTGTGTGTTGTGAGTGACTCTCAGCTACTACCACGCCCAATTTTAGCTCAGTATCTGTAAAACCCACTGAGGTATAGCCATTTTTGTGTAGATTAAAGTTGATAAGCTGTGGCGACCATCTTGGGTTTGGTTCAAAAGTTAGCTGTACGACAAATTTGGAAATCACTGGGACATTGTGTAAATGTGAATAAAAACAGAATGTGATGATTTGCAAACCTCATAAATCCATATTTTAATTGCAACTGAACATAGTAAACATCAAATATTTAAACTAAGAAATTTTCCAATTTTTTGGAAAATATCATTTAATTTTGAATTTAATGTTACCAAAACATCTCAAAAAAAGTGTCAACAAAAGACTAAAAGTATGTGGTACAAATAACCAGCTGGAGGAGCATTTTGCAACAAATTAGGTTAATTGGCAGCAGGTCAGTAAGAGGACTGGGTATTAAAAGAGAATTTTAGAGAGGCTGAACCTCTCACAAGTAAAGATGAGCAGAGTTTCGCCAGTCTGAAAGAAAAAATGTGCCTAAAAATAGTGGAACAATTTCATAATAATTATCCTCAACATACAATTGGGATATCACATTATCTGCAGTCCATAAGATCATCAAAATTTTCTTATTTATTAACCTTTATTTAACCAGGCAAGTCCCATTGAGATCACAGATCTCTTTTTCTAGGGAGGCCTGAAGGCAGCCTAACATGCATGTTTTTAGACTGTGGGAGGAACCTGGAGTAAACCCACGCAAACACGAGGAGAACATGCAGACTCCACACAGAAAGACCCCAGGTCCAACCCGGAGCTTGAACCCAGGACCTTCTTGCTGTGAGGCATCAGTGCTAACCACTAAGCCGTTGTGCTGTCGAAAGAGTTCAAGGATTTGGAGAAATCTCTGATTTCAAAGGACATGTGATAAGTCATGATGCCCATGATCTTTGGGCCCTCAGGGACCACAGCATTAAAAACAGGTCTGATTTTGTTCTGGACATCACTGCATGGACGACTTGTCTGTGAACACAGTTCACTGTTCTCATCCATAAATTCATAAATCCATATTCTCAGGCAAAGAAGAAGTCGTATGTAAACACCATGCAGAAACGCCACCATCTTCTCTGGACCAAAGCTCATTTCAAATAATCTGAGGCAAAGTGGAAAACTGTTCTGTGGTCAGACGAGTTGAAATTTGAAATTCTTTTTGGAAACCACAGATGCCACAACTTCTGTGCGAAAGAGGAGAGGAGCCGTCCAGCCTGTTATCAGCACACAATTTAAAAGCCTGCCTCTCTGATGGTATGGGGGTGCATTAGTGCCTGTGGCATAGGCAGCTTACACATCTGGAAAGGTACCATTAGAGCAAAAAGTATATACAGGTTTTCATAGGTGAAGAGTCTGGGTGCTGAACTGCTCTGCCTGCAGTGAAAACATTTGATGCATCATAAAACAAACAATCCAGCCTGACTCACTGATGGGCCACTCTGGTCCCATGAATGCAGGTCCTGATTGGAGTGAAACTGACTGGGGATCAGTCAAAAGAGAGAAACCAACATTAAACAGAGGAGGAGGTCTCAGATTTCAGCTTTCTAAAACCTATAATGGAGCATT
>JAOXNZ010000177.1:19761623-19777099 GCA_028566095.1 Kryptolebias brasiliensis | reverse complement strand
GTCACAAAAACTAGTTTAAATTTAAGAAAATATATATAAATCCAAATTTTTTAAAATTTGCACATGTTTTTTAACTGATTACAGTTAACCCCCCCTTTTTTAGCTGAGGAAAAGTGGGCTATGAAAAGTCTGAGATCCTCTGATCTAAGCCAGCGTTTAGATGTCTAAACTGTATAGGAGGCGTAGAGAATCAAGATCAAAAGAAATGTTAAAGTTGCTGCCAGTGGCTCATTTGTGGTCACCATGACAACCACACACCTGTGTCTGTCACTCCCTGAATGCCAAGTTAATGAGAGGCAGATGACTGATGGCCACACATTAAATTAGCCAAATAAGAAAAAATATTCTGTCCTTTTTGGAGCAGAATTCTGTGGAAAAGTTATGAAGATTTAATACTTTAGTTGTTGTAGATAGCTCTTTGACTGACCTCAGATTAGAGGAATAGAATTGAATTCTGATTGATGAGCTAAAGGAACGCAGCTAAGACCAAAGAACACTGCTGTTGTCTTAAAACACCTCTAATGTCTAAAACTTCAAAGCAGCACTGTTCAATGACCCTTTACACAAATGTTTATTTTACAATACACAGCACAGCTGTTTCATTGAATTCTGTGGTCATTTGCAAGCACAAACAACCCAGCAGCAGCAAGGTGTAGCGCTTCCTCTCCAGACTGGAATCAAATCTGATAGGAATTTTATATCATTATTACCAAAATAACTCTCCAATGTAAAACCGATGACCGTATGCAGGCTTAAATATGGACGTTTGCATTAACCGCTACAAAATTGGGAAAATTGGAGCTGTTTTATGATGGCCGTGATCCATTTTGGAAGAAGGCCTGCTCAGACTGGCCAGTTTTTAGCTCATCAGTATGATCCGAATACAAAGATGACCAATCCAGGAAGTCTCTTTTTCTACTATGGTCAAATCACCACAAAGTTTCATGCAAATAACCATGTGGTGCAAATCCAATTTGACCAAATTCACCCTGGACCAGATCTGTACCCAGCTGTTTTTCCACTAGTTAGTTTAGATATAATAATGATAATATAATAATAATAATGAGAGAAGCATGGTTGTGCCATGGGATCTCCAGTTTCACCAATTGTGGCCAATCTCTACATGGAGGAAGTGGAAGAGAGAGCCCTCAACTCCATCAAGGGAACAACACCAAGCCATTGGTTCAGGTATGTGGACAATATCTGGGTCAAAATCCAAGCTAAGGAAATAGAAGCACTAAACACATAAACTCTGTTGACAACAACATCAAGTTCACCAGAGAGGTGAGAGCTAACAACACGCTGCCTTTTTTGGACTGTCTGGTTCACATGGAAAGAGGACAGCCTCAACATTGAAGTCTACAGGAAACCGACCCACACAGATCAGTACCTTCTGTTTGACTCTCACCACCCACTGCAACACAAACTTTCTGTCATCAGAACTTTACAGCATCGGGCTGAACACGTCCCCACGAAGACAGAAGGGAAGGAAAAGGAACAGAAGCACATCAAAAAAGCTCTCCTGAACTGAACAGAACAACGAGAAGAACAAAGACCCTAAGGACTCTCCAGTGGGAGGGAAGTGAATTTAGCAACATAAACGGAGCATCTCATGCAGTTTAAAGGGTTAGGGTTAGGAAGTGAAAAGTGCCCAGCTACAGAATAGAAGTCCAGTTGTTGTGTTTTTAAAAACCTTTTTGGATGTGCCATGTCTTGGATGACTGAAAGTCTACACCAGCATGTTCTGCAAAAAATGACAGAGATATAAAGGTCAATAAAACAAGGTATACGCATGAAGCACGTTGAAATAGTTGAGCTTGGAGTTGTTTGAAGATGACGGCAGTCCACTTTGGCCTTAGCTGCATACAGACTAGCCGTTAGCTCATCATTCCTGATGACTTAAACTCTGTTTCTCCTAATTGAGGCCGTTTAAAGAGGCATCCACAAGTAAGACAATTATTCATAACTTTCTTACAGAACTCCACTTTAAAATGACCTGAATATCTCTTTAAATGATCAGTCCAAAAACAGTTCAATTTCATAGAACATTAAGTCATTGCATTGTATTAACGTAGGGATTTACTGTCCCTGCGTTCTCTGGGTGATAAATCCTAGTGATGGACTGACTGAAGTTAGACATTTTTATTTCCCTTCATACTTAAAGTACACAAGTAAGTTTGAGCTCATTTTGATTTAGGAATAAGGTTAAAGCTTCAGCAAAAGCATATTTGTTTTGTTTTGTTCTGTTGAGACTTCGAGAATTTTACATAGGTCTGGATATGAAGCGCCAAGTGGACCAGAATAATTCATGACTGTTGAAGAAACATGACCTCATTAGACCTAAAAAAATAAAAGGGCTTAAGGTGTTAAGATATGTGTCAAAAGGAAAATAAGATTATATACTTGTACTCATGTGGAGAAATCACAGGTTTGTAGCGGTTTTGGTCAAACCTTGAAAATGTTATTTGCGAGCTCATGTGTAGTGCAAAATGCCATGCTCAAAGTATGTGCTGAGGACAACTCTCAGCTACTACCACACCAAATTTCAGCTCAATATCTGTTAAATTGACTTATATTCACTTTTGTGTTCGCTAATGTTAGCTGTGGTGGCCATCTTACATATGGGTGACTCCAAAAGTTAATTAGTTGTAGATCTGCATCAAATATTTACATTGTGAAAATGTCTTTAAAAATCCACCCAGTTTTTCAGGACCTATTTTGCCAACAAACAGGGTTGTCTCTAAAAGTTATTGCTAAAGTTTTAGGCAAAGCTGTTGTGCATTTAGTAGCACCTGAAATATGTGGTGCGACTTAGTCCCAGCTACTACCACACCATATTTTAGCAAAATATCTGTAAAAGTGACTGAACTACAGCCATTTCTGTGTTTTCTAAGATCAGCTGGCTGTGGCAGCCATTTTGAATCGGCCTTAAGTTAATCCATTGTTGAGGTACGTCCAATGATTGTTTCCTGAATGTTTCGATAAAATTTGTCTCATGACTTATGAGATATTTTGCTAACAGACAGGCAGAGTTGAGTCCAAATTGTTAATGGCAAAATTTTAAATAAAGATCTTGCGCAATCTGTTAACGCTCAGAAATAGTGTTTGGGACCAGTCTCGGCTACTACCACACCAAAACTTTAGCTTTATATTTACAAAGTTGATTGAGGTGTAGCCATTTTGTTGTTTTGTTTAAATCAGCGGGTAGTGACGACCATCTTGAACGGGGTTAACTCCAAAATTCAATCAGTTATAGATGTATATCCAATGATAGCTTTATGCAAGTTTCATTAAATTCCATCCTCTGGTTAATGAGATATTTTGCTACCACTACAGACAAATGAAAACACACACACAAACATGGGCAAAATGATGATGAATGGGAGCATGGGGGGGTAAACAGTTTTAAATAAAAGCAGAGAAAAATGACAGAGTGGTGAAGAAGAGCTGAGGAATGGTGAACCTAACCTCTGAGCTCTGCCTCGGTGTGTCAGCGGGACCAGGAGGGCTCTGATTGGGGACAACAGTCCCTAACAAGCTGCTAATTTCCAGCCTTGATTGATCAGAGAGTGAATTCAGAGTGAAGGGCAAACCAACCTGTGTGACAGCAGGCTGAACTGTGTGTCCTCGCACCGCCACTCGTCGCTCTCGTGCGTTTTTAGCAATCAGCGCTCATCTGAGGTGTCCCATTATCTTCCTTCTTTGATAAATTGGGATTAGCATTTAGCACTGAGCTGCGTTTGAATGGAAAACCAGCAGCATGGCTAAGAAGTCTAGAAAACAGAGGATTACAAGAGGCTTTTTGCACTGTAATTTCATTTAAAAAGAGTCTTACCTTTGTTCTATGTGCCCAGTTAGGGTGTGCTGGGAGGTTGAGATTAGCTCAGAGAATAGAGTTAGTGACAAAGCCGATTAGCAGTTGAAACAGAGCCAACAATGCTGTTCTTGTTCGAAAATCTGCTCCAATTTTCATGACAGAATATAATGTGTACGGCGCCATGGCTCCCTGTGATGCTCTGCAGCCGTAGCATGTGCTTGGTGTTGGACAGATGGACAGGCAGCACGCTGGACAGGTCACGATCAGAGACACAAACAGCTATTTTGTCCATTTGTACATTTTAGAAGAAAAAAAAGGTGAGGACAGCTTCATCACAAGTAATTTAACCTCTGGTGCATATCTGATGGTTGTCTACTGCCATCTACTGGACAAATCTATTACTGCTGTCCTCCTCGGCCAACAAGTTCAGTCTCACCTGATCACAGCACTTTTTTCCCTCGTTTGGAGAAGAAATTCTAAAATGTACACCTTATTAGTTTCTTAAAGTGATGGCCTTTTCCTGGACACTTTCCAGGAAGCCAGCGGTCCTGTGGAGAGATACTTCCACCTCTGCTGAAAAGCTGCCCAGCTCCATCAGGGATATCTATGGCCTCCTGTCTGTTTCACTGACAGGAGTGAAACAGACAGTGGAGGATGACCCTCTCTTTGATTTTGCTGTGTTAGCATAACTTTGCATTTTCAGGATTTGGGATACTTGTTTTCTAATTCCACCCTGATCCGTACTTCTCTACAGCTTTGTCTCTGATCTATGCAGAGAGTTTCTTGTTCCAACTTCCTTAGTTTGAAGTATTTTATGTACTTTTCATCAAATTGAAAATGCATTTAAATGTCAGGTTGTAAAGCAACCAAATAGAAAAAATACCAAAGGGGTGTGAATAATGTTAATTTTGCAACCCACTGTATGTCCCTTAGCATTAACTGACTAAGAGGAACAGGACTGGAAAAAGAAACTGACAAACAGATCCAAAATGTTTGCAGCCTGAGGTGTGGCGCCTCTGAAGACCGGAACGTGATCCACATCGGCAAAAACTCAACTCTGCAACTGAAACAAGCACAAACGATGAGCTTTGCGAAAACACATTCTGTGCTGTTTTACAGATACACTATATTGTCAAAAGTATTCACTCATCTCCCTTCACACACATATGAATTTGAGTGAGATCACATTCTTAATCCATAGGGTTTGATATTATGTTGGCCCACCCTTTGCAGCTATAACAGCTTCAACTCTTCTGGAAAGGCTTTCCACAGCTTTATGAGTTTATGGGAATTTTTGACCATTCACACAGAAGCTCATCTGTGAGGTCAGACACTGATGTTGGACAGAAGGCCTGTCTCTCAGTCTCCACTCTAATTCATCCCAAAGGTGTTCTGTCAGGTTGAGGTCAGGACTCTGCAGGACAGTGAAGTTCTTCCACACCAAACTCCATCATCCATGTCTTCATGGACCTTGCTTTGTGCACTGGTGCTCAAAAAAAAAAATTCACTATGCTTCAACAATTAGGGGACCCTTAAATACTTGTTGGTTAGGATGAGAATTTATGAGGTACAGACCAAAATGTTTTAACCAAAGTAGTAGCGCCACCTAAAGGTTGGCATATGTAGCTTTTATTTTTCTTTTACTATTTTATAGCAGTTAGCATGCTTTATTTTTTCTATGAATAACTTTGTAGAATCTCTAACTGTTAAAACTACATGTTTGTTTTTGTGAAGCCATTTTTGCATGAACAATTTTCTTAGATTATTGTGCACTGGTGTGCATCAGCTATTGTTGTTTCCCAGATGTGGTCAAATATGTGTTTTAGCTTGCTTGATACAACTATTTGTGCAGGCATAATGTGCACGTTTAAAAAAATATATATATATTTGTCTCTTACAACTTATATTCAGCTTGGTATCTAGATTTACCATGATAAGCTTATATGGTAGTCAAGCTTTAAACCTTTGAGAAGAAGTCAAAAGCAGGATTTGTGAATTTTGCAAAATAGAAAAAAACAAATTAGGTGGAAATGGGCGTGGCCTATACCATTTGATTCAGTACACTGCAGGGAACACATAGATATAAGGCTTTAAATTTTGCGACTTACAGTTTAGAAGTTACTGGACAAAATGCAAAAACTCCAATGGCAGCGCCCCCTATAGGAGCACATAACGGATTATTTTTGTGGTTCACATACTCTCCTAACTCATTGTGGTTTGGGCTGCAGTATGACTTTTATTTACAAAAGAAAAAGAAAAATGGAAAATAATAATAAATAGAACAGTTTCAATAAGGTCCATGCTCCGCTGGATGCACTGCGGCTTGGACCCCTAATTAAAGAATTGATTGACTGGTGACCTCTTAGGTTTTTGCCCCACTGACGGCCATGATAGGCTCCGGCCATCACTGTGACAAGATAAATCCGGTATGGAAAATGAATGCACTGAATCTTTCCTGAGATACAACTAGATGTATATTTTGCATGTTCCAAGTTAAAAGGTACAGTTACCACAGAGTCTGGAGTTGAAAGTAGGGTAAACTTTCAGCAACTCAACTCAAAGGTCTCACTCAAGACCTGCTGGCTGCTGGTGATGAGGTATCAGCTGACAAAGTGAGACGCACACTTCATGCTGGAGGATACACGCCAATATTCCTACTTACCCCGTAAGAATAAGGAACAAAGTCTTCAATGAGCACAAGCCCATCTGGACAAGATCAGAAGTTTCCGAAAGTTCTTTGTAGCAGTAAAACCAAAGTAGAAAGACTGAAAACACAGATCAGCCGTATGTGACACATGCTGAAACTAAAAACCTTACCAACAGTGACGCCTGGAGACAACTCAGTGGTGCTGCCTTCAACAGGAACTGGACAGCTGCAGCAGGAATCGTGGATTCAGTCTGAGAACCTGAAAGGGAAACATGTTGCTGTCTGCGAAGAAACCCAGCAGACCTGTGGGTCAACGGTACGCTTCCAACAGGACAAATTAAAACACAGATCAAAGTTCTACCAACACTTGGTTAAGGAGGAAGTTCTGGAAAAATATTTTCAGTGGCCATCACAGCCACTTGACTTGAATCCAAGTTGATGGGATTGCTGTTTGTAGGCAGAACAACATCCCATAACTAAAGGTATTTACTCAAGGAGATGGCTAAGACTGATCCGTTTACAATCCTGGTTAAATAAAAGGCAACTGGACTTTTTCTTTCATTTCTTGAAGACGTTTCACCTCTCGTCCAAAAGTTTTCTTCATTTTTGATCACAGGTTGGGAATCTTCTAACTCCCAACCCATGATCAGACCTGAAGAGAGAGAGAGAGAGAGAGAGAGAGAGAGAGAGAGAGAGAGAGAGAGGTGAAACATCTTCAAAGAACTATTGAGGTCCAGGTCATGTCCTGGATGACTGAGAATCTACCCAAACGTCTGTTTACAGATTATAATAAGTTCAGTCTACAATTAATTCATCTCTACTCAGAGGTTTCCCTTGAATGACAAAGTTTTTTACCTTGTCCCTAGAAATAAGCCTGGCCAGCCTGTTGTATCCAGAATCCTGTCCTTTCCGTCAGAATCTATGTATATCTGATGACCATAGGTGAGGGCTGGCGCATACATGGACCATTAGATCGAGAACTTTG
This sequence comes from Kryptolebias brasiliensis, assembly GCA_028566095.1. Lineage (NCBI taxonomy): Eukaryota > Metazoa > Chordata > Actinopteri > Cyprinodontiformes > Rivulidae > Kryptolebias > Kryptolebias brasiliensis. Next base: position 19,769,650 of record JAOXNZ010000177.1, on the reverse strand, counting down.
CCTTTAGCTCCTTTTTCCACCACAAATAACTGGAGCAACGCCCTAATTTCTGTGGACGAGGCCCCGATCCGTCGGTCCATCTCCCGGGCCATCACACATGAACGAGACACCCAGATGTTTGAACTCCTTCGCATGACAAACCCAACCCAGAGGGAGCGTTCCACCTTCCACCCAACGGTTACCATTTATGTCGAATCTGAAGAGGACTCCTGCAGTATCGGCCGCACTGAGCCAGTCATACTGGTTTTATTTGGTTCTCATCATCACTATATTGGGGGAAGTAAAGCCATCAACACCGTGGACCTTCTCACTGTTTTCACTGATGTACAAACACTACAAAATGGACAAAACAACCAAGATTTTATTGCCATTGTGCATGAACTTTGACACTGCAGGTTACACAAGAAGTTTCGGGTAGTGAGTCGATGAACACCCTCGACCTGCCGCTGGATGTGCTCTACTCACTCGGTGCTGGTTTTGTTGATGGCTTTAGCAACAAGCTACTTGCTGATCCAGCCTCTAGGCTCAAAACCAAAGCAGTGCAAGATGAGACACTGTCAAAGAACGGGCAACATCCTGGATGACAACACCATGTATTTTTTTTGTTGTTGTTGTTTTTGTTGTTTTCCATATTATTGCACACACCTAATTTGTCAATGCCAAGTATACATGGGACATTGAGAAAGATATAGCTCATGGTAAGGTGCTGTAAAGTCTTTAGAAACCACAACATTGCATTAAGCCTTATTAAAAGCCACATACAAACAAACAAAAGGGAATGGAACGTTAATGCAGAGATTAGACAAGCACACCGGATATAAAAATAAACATGGATTTTGTTTCACTCTTGCACAGAATATAGAAGATGTTGAGATGGTTTTTGTTGCTTGGCAGCAGCATCAGGGTGCCTGCAACACTCTGTGGTGACGGACGGCCAGGAAGAAGGAAGCAGGCCACCGAGATCCTTCAATCTGTGCTTCCTACAGATGAAGGCGCCGCTGTGTCTGCAACCAACCATCTCTTAGATCCTCAACTAGCCACTTACAGTGATTACCTCGAAAGACTGAGAGATGCTTTAGGAATGAATAATCTGATCGGGTGTCTTGAGTGATCAAACCTCAGGAATGCATTTAATGAATTAGGTTTCTTTTGGAACATCAGAGCAGTTTCAGTATCATTGGGAATGCAGACTGGAGATACAGGTTGTACAAACATTATCTCTTACGAGGGGACTTCATCCTAACAGTGTAGAAAACTGCAGCCTCATCCAGTGTCACCCAAGACCAGGAATCAAACCTTTATAGTTCTTTAGGTACCAAAAAAATTCAAGTTAAATCTTGAATTAAATTCTCTTTCTTCAGTTTGAAGGAGTTTTATTCTGACCAGACTGACGAGCTAATGACTAATCCAAGCAAGGCCAACGCCAAAGTGGATCGCCGCTGTCTTAAAATAACCCTGATTTCTGAAGTTTCATAGCAGTTATTGCAAATGCTAATTTCTAAGTCTTTACATTGTCGTTATTTTCCCATTACACAGTTATTTATATGGAATTTTATGGTTATTTGAGGGTGAAAACAGCAACAGCTAGCTGAAGTACGTCTGGTGCAGCCTGGAACACTTCATAATACTTTTACTGGAAAAATGTGATGTGATGATGTGTGATGCAAGGTTTATGGCAACATAGATTTCTAAAGTTGTGTTTGCATAAACTGCAGTGAAATTTGGAGATTGGAGTTGATTTGAGGCGGCAGAAATTCTCTTTAGTGTTGACCATGTTCGGACTTGCCAATCCAGTCAGCATTAAAGACATTAAAGTCCTTCAAAGAGCTAACTAGAACAGGTAAGAGAGTATTTGTTCGCAACCTTTCCACAGAACCCCACTTTAAAGGATCTGAACTACAGATTTTGAATTTGAACTCCTTTTTTTTTTCTAACCAGAAAAGAAAATGTAAAAGTACATGAAAAAATATTTATGAAAGTAAAAACTAAAATAAAAACTGTGAGCCAGTTTAAAGGTACCTGCTAAACTGATTGGAACAAGTATGGCAGTGCAGGTGCCACACGCGGTCAAACATCAGATTTCACACAATATTTCAGAGCTCGTCTGGGAGGAATATTGTTGATTCATAAACAAACGTCAAACTGAATTTGAAAGTTGAACGTGATCTTTCTTGTAAAACTAACTCTGGCAGTGTTTCAGACATTTGTCGGATCATCCAAATCTGCCCACCCCCCAAGCTGGCCAACTTGCATTCGACACAATGGCTGCCAGATGTGGGTGGACGAGCAGCCATTTTGGTAACTATACTAATGATTATTAATGGGTTATTTGAGTTAATTTCTTGTGTTCACCAATAAAAAAAACGATTCAAAGGAAAAAAATCTCCAAGTAAGAGCCATACCAGAGAGCTATGTTATTATTTTTTTATCATAGACATGTTGGGTCCTGCTGAACAGTCCTTTCAGCTCAGATCTGACCTGGCGTTATCTAAATAAGAGCTGCTTAAATTTTAAAGCGTTTAAAAAGGGCTTCCTTTGTGATCTTCTGTTGCATAGGAAACACTGGAGTTCCTTATGAAAGAAAAGATGACAAGTCTATTCCACAGTTCTTTGCATTTTTAAAGGAAAGTTAATGTTTTTCAAACCTACTTCAATTCATGTAAATAATATGATAACAAAACTGAACGTGCTGAATGAAGATTAAAAACAGACAAAACTAGGTCAACAGAGTTGCTTAAAGCAATTCTGTTTTTTCTACTAAATATATTCAAGTCGAGTCAACATAACCTTTTAGTGTTGATTCAGTTTATGCACCAGGGGTCTGATTCTTTTCAGCTGAGTTTACCTTAGTTAATGCTGTCTTTTAAGAACAATAACAAATGCTTTTAATCAGTATAACACAGCAATAAAAATGAAAAGCCACCATTCATGGAAGATTTCGATTATGGTTATTATTGGGATTATCTTATGTTGAAGAAAGACAGAGTTAGAGTCGTTTAGGACAAACCTTAAAAATTACTATTTTGTGAGATCTCACAAGATGTGTTAGTGCTTGTAGTATGTGTTGATGATGATGCTCAGCTACTTTCACATTAAATTTTAGCTCAATATCTGTAGAATCGGCTGAGTTATAGCCATTTGTGTGTTTGTTAAGGTCAATTAGCTGTGGTGGCCATCTTATATTGGGCTGACTCCAAAAGTTAATGAGTTGCAGATGTACAACCAAGGATTATTTTCTGAAAGTTTGATTAAAATACAGCCAGTGGTTCAAGAGATATTTTGCTAACAGACAAACAGGGCTGACACCAACAGTTACAAACACAGAAACATTGTCGCCTGCCTTCGCCTTTCAGCGATCATTAGTCCAACCAGGTTAACTGAGACCCTGCTCCAGTCAACAGGTTGAAATGACTCACGAACATTAAGCTGAAACAACTGAGTTGCTGAATGCTGACAGAAAGCCACTAAATCCGTTTGTGCTCGTTCAATACCCTGTTTTAAGTATGTAGGTTATGTACAACCACCAAAAATGAATCATTTAATAAAGCTTAGCTCAAAATATGCAAGAACACTTTTGTTTAGAAAAACAAATATTTGACGTCAAGTATTTGACGTGCTTTTTGTAGCTTTTTTTGTTTTACACCTTAGTTTCAATACAGACCCTTTTTCTTGCTCATTGACTGATGAAAGAACCGGATTAAAGGTACTCATTGCGATGTCATACAGTGTTCTCATATCAATGGTTAATGTGTCCTTAAATTAAAAACTCCTATTCAGAATTTGTGCGTTTATTCACCTACAGAAACAGCTGAAGTGACTGAAAACAGGTCAATAATGGCAACGTTCATGGAAGAGCTGCTTGGGGTGGAGAAGCCTGACAATTTTTGCAGATTTGCTTAAATTTCCACCTAAATATTTCCTCTGAGATTCTGCGCTTGTCTGACTCCACCATATTCGTTTACCTGCACAGACTACGGCCAGCCTAATGTAGGTCCATCGCGTGACTCGAGCTTCCACATTCGGCCGAGTGCTTTGTTTGCGCTGAGTGAGTACCCACATTTCAGAATTGCATATCAATATATCTGGAAAATTACTAGAGTAAAGTCTTTCAAAGTGCACCGTTTGAAACAGTTCAGGACTGTCTTTTTATGTTTGGCTCATAGTTTGCAATGAGTACCTTTAGGTGGGTACAGAAGACAAATGAGTGCAGGTTTCCATGCAGTAGGCCCACATCACACCTCAATGGAAGTGTGATTAATCCCTCTTGAGTCTGAATTATTTTGCCCAATCGGCTTCATCTAAAATCATTGTGTTTTCTAAAAAAAAATCAAGGGAAAAAAGGTCAGGAGGAGATTTTTAGTCTTTTCAACTGGACCATTTGTCTCAAAGGATATTTTCATTCACTGACCACTAGAGGGGGCTGCTGCTCTGTGCGCGTCTCTAATGGCATTATTTATTAATCCAACTCCAAGAAATTCTCAATTTCAACTGCATTGGTCAGGCTGGTCTTCTTTAAACAGCCAGCATAATAAAATTACTTATTTTGGCTCGGAAAGCGTTTAGAATGAATTTAAGCTATCATACAAATGAGAAGAAATGTTTGTATAACTACACCTCCAATCTGCATGTGGAAAGGACCGAGACTTCCTGTTTGGTCCTTCCTTAATATGTGACCCGTCCATATCTGGTCCGCTGTCAGCAGGCTCAGGAGACTCAGTCCCACATCATCATCCAACCTAAGTAACAACAACTGTACACAATCCAAGTCTCAGTCCAAATACATGCTTTCATCACAGCAAAACACACACACACCTCAGTAAATGGAATCAGTCACAGTGTGTGTGGTCCGTACTGTATTCCACCACCAGCAGGAGAAGATATCTAATCCAAAACGTTTACCTCTCTGTAACCACTACTGTCGTGTCGGACTGGACCCTGGAATAGAAAGAGGATGATTTGTCTGCGAATGAGATAAGAACTAGGAATAGATGGGAAGTGAATCACTTCTGCTTCGTCAAGCCGAAGATATTTCGTATGGACATACATTCCAAATTACCTGAGAATAGACTCTGATTGTGAAACACCCTGAAGCAAGGCCAGATGCAGACTCTGTGCAATCAGCTGTGGCCTTTTTTTGTCTTTTTTCTCTTTTTTTGTCCAAATTATGTTCTTTTTGCCTTTCTCTGACGTAGGGTTTCGCTTGTGACCTGATAGTGTAAACATAATCCTGAATAGTGCAGCTGTTTTTCCTATTCCTTACATAACACAGTAATACACAGTTTGGGATTCTTTTAAAACGAGCATTTTGTTTTTCCTCTCATAGAGCTATATGTGTGTATATATATTTATATATACGTGTGTGTATATAATTAGAGCTTATTTATACTGTGAATGTTGAAACGGAACACAACACATAATTTAATCAGAAATATACTACCAGTTTAAAATGCATGCCCCTCCCCCCCGGCCATAGTGCTCTGTTATTCCCTCTGATGCCTGCACATGATACCTCAAATCCTTCAGCTCCCTGCAAACAGCTCAGACATTATGCAGGACAGAACGATAAGGTGGCGAGTCTTTGTGTCAGTGGATATGAAGGGACATAGTTGCTACGTCATGCAGTGATAGAAGGCGGGTGGAGGGGGTCAGCACAGAGATGGGGGCTCCCTTGGTGGAGCGGGGGAGGACCTGTTTGTTGATGGGACAGTCAGTTGTGGGGTGGTCCCGGAGACAGAGGCCAGTTCTGCTCAAGTCTAGCTGATGGCCGGGGTGTCTGTCTGAGCCTCTGCAGTCTCTGAGGGCGAGCTGGGCTCCTCTGGGGGGTCGTCTGTGCTGGTGCTCGTGGAGACCTGAGTGGGGACGCCGTAAAACGAGCCGGCCCCCTGGGGCTCGGAGGACGATTGGGCCTCAGCGTTTTCTTCGTCCTCCACCTCTGAGGGTGGGGCGAGGTGCATGGAGCCGGGGAGTTTGACGGGGCAGAACGCGGAGCCCGTTGGGATGAAGTTGACCTTGTTTTTGTCGGGGCAGGAGAAGAGGGGGACGGACGCTGACGCCGACTGCCTGGAGCTGTGGAGAGACATGAACGGTGTCTGAGGGTGGCACAGTCCTGACGCAGCAGAGAAGTGCTGGAACTCCCCAAGAATCAAACAGTCCTTACCTCATCTCCTCAAACGCTTTAATCTTCTCACATCCCTCTGGTGGCTCTCGCTTGAACATATAGCTGTTGTTGGGTTTGGGTGAGGAAGCAAACTTAGGAAGTGGTGAGCTGCTTCCGCTGTCTGAACACAAACAAACAGGATGGGCTTGGGGGGTGGAACCTACTGACAGATTTATAAACAACATCCATCATTCAAATTGTTCAAGAGGGCAGAGACATTTCACTTATGCACCCTCATATCCTTTTACTACACACTCTAAGTACTATTACCATTTCATGGACTTAGGGCTGTGCAGTTAATCAAATAAATATTTTTAATTTTTGTCTTCAATTGAGCACAAAAAGAGTGTAATCGACAAAAAAACATTGTTAAAAGTATTCTCCTACATCCAGCCTCGCCGGTGAGCTCTCAGCCTGTCTTACCTCCTGAATGAGCTGCGACTTCGCAGGAACAGGAACGTGACAAGGAAAATTTCATGTTCAAGGCAATTCACTGTTCTTTAAGTGAAATAAATGTTTTCAATTTCAATGAATAATCGAAAATTGTGATTAATATTAATCAAAATATTCTTGATTATAGTTTTTTCCCGATAATCAAGCAGCCTTATATGGACTCTAGGGAACATTTTTTTTTATTTTTGCATATTTTAAAGTCTAAGCTTTGTTTTTATTACCAGATTAATACCCATGCATCACAGCAGAAAGATGTGGCAAAACTGTAAAGTTCTAAATGCTAAATGCTCTCATCTGATTTCAAGTATCAAATTGGAGTTTTGATCAGTTTTTGAGCACATGTCCACTACCATCTCTGTTTTATATCAGCTGCAACAACATTCATTGTAATCAATGTAATCAGCATATCAGTACCACAATATGAAAGCTGTTTCTACACCTCTGCATCTAAGGAACTGATTTGAAGAAAGAATAGTTTGTTGTCTGTTATAGATAGCTTTACAAACCACGTTAGTTTGGAGAAATAAGTTGGGTCCAACTGGACTGAGGAGCTAACAGTTCATTCAAATGCAGCTAAGACCAAAGTCAGGGCAGATAGTGGAAAAGAATCCTGAGCCTGAACTTTTTTTTTTTTTGCTTTATGACTAGGCTCTGATTTGTGGCGTGACTGAACTGTTTTCCCCTGCTAGTTCCATACAGCAGCCTCCTTGCACACAAGTGCAAAAACATGCACCAAGCTTTTGGCACCAGCCAGCGTTTTCCATCGCTACCCACCTCCTCTATCCAAGCCCAGCGCCATTTATTCTTTTTGTCTTTATCAGTATCTTTAGTGTCTTCCCCTGGCTTCATAAACTTGCACCACATGCTCGGTGCGCGCTTCCAGTATGGGAAACAGTGACACTGAACAACACAGAACAACTGCTGGATCTGAGTCAAAGTTTTGCCAAGACCCAAGGCCCGCCCCTACCCTATTTCTGATTGGCTAGTAGGCCTATCTTGTGTGGTTGGGAGTGAAAGCTGCGCCTCTGTTAGAGCCAGAGAAATGTCTGATACATCTCAGGGCGAACTCGATTTTTTTGCCCCGCAGGTACGCCAGAGATCCGGCACGGTGCCAGAATGGCTATCAGCCCTGCAAAGTGGATGGATGATGTTTCAAAACACCTCCAATCTCCAAAACTCTTATGGCTTTATGCAAACACTATTTTCTTAAAAGTGTAAAAAGTAATGTTTGCATGAATTATTCTGAAATTTAGAAGACTGAAGCTGGTTTAAGACAGCAGCAATCTGCTCTGAAAGTGGCCTGTGGCCTTAGCTGTTGGCTCATCAGTTTGGTCAGATGTAAGCTATAGATGTTTATTTGAGGCCCTTCAAGAAGCGATCTGCAACAGGCAAGCCTAGAACCTTTACACAAAAACCC
>JAOXNZ010000177.1:19739608-19756912 GCA_028566095.1 Kryptolebias brasiliensis | reverse complement strand
ACACATATATACATATATATATCTACATATTCATATATATACACACAATACTGTTCAATTTTATATTTTTTTTTTTACTTTTTAAAAACATTTTTCCTCATTAACATCTTATGAATTGAAGTATATTTTTTTAAAATAAAATTCTTACTTATAATAAAATTAAAACCTATTTACCAAAAAGGGCTAAATACTTTAAATCTCACTGTATGTTCGGTAACTTTTGTTTTACTCCAACTCCAAATAAAAAGGTTTAGATGCATTGTTCCAGATGTCACGGTTTCCACTATAACTGGAAAAAGTCAAGTAATAATCTGTACTATAGGCAAACGTAGTTTTGTGGTGTATTCTTCACTTCATAGTATAGCTGCTTTTAACATCAATGTAAAATCTACTGAGAAGAAAATATTGGGAGCGTGTGAGATTTCAAGTTCATAAGGAGCTATTACAACTATACATCCAGCCTTGTTTGAGTTTCTACAACAAAGATACACAAAGTGACACTGCATGACTTTATGCCAGAGCCTCAGAACATGTCCAGACATGTCTCCTCAGGAAGTCTTTACAATGACCTTCACAAACAAAACACACAAAGGCCTCAAAAAAGTATGTGAAAAGGCTTCCCATGTAAACAGACTGTACTTATATAGTGCCTTTCTAGCCAACCAGGCCACTCAAACTGCTTTACAGGACTCTACTAAATTTCTACAAAGTTAATCTGAATAAGTTATTCTACAGAATCGAATCATGTTTGGGCCACAGAACCAGTTACGCTGTGCAGTCAGGCTCCAACAACGGTGCTCACAATGTCATGATAGTTAACTTCAGGGTTCAGAAACGCTGAGACCAAAAACCAGCAGGAAACACAGGCAAGTAAAAATGGTTTTATTTTGTAGGGAGCAGGAAGTGGATTGTCACATCTGTGGGAACGACTAGAGTGGAGGTTAGTACTGTATGCTGGTGAAGATTCTCAGTCATCCAGGACATGGTAAATCCAAAAAAAGCAAAAACAACTGTACCACCAGTGACTGACTGTCAGCAGCAGTTTAAAGGCAGAAACCAACTAATCATACTGCAGAGACTAAAATAGAACTAAATTTTAAAATAATAAAACGTATTAAAAGAGGAGCCGTCATCCACTGCATGTATGGGTTATATTTAACAGACTGTAAAAACAAAGTTTAATTGAATATGTACTCACAGAAACAACAAGTAGGCAATGTGTGGCCCATTACGATGACTTATGTGTTGACCAATTAACTTATATAACTGTACAACTTAACAAATTTATATTTAATTCATATTACTTGCATTACTGATAAATGTTGTGATAGATAACAAACAATTTAAACAACAGAAATACCAAACTGCTGTTTTTATCGTGTTAATCATGTAATTGCCTCCGTGTGTTGGTTTGTCTGTCTGTTAGCGAAATATGTCATGAACCACTGAACGGATCTAAGTATAAGAGTGATAATAACTGGATCTACAACTGATTACCTTTTGGGGTCAACCGATACAAGATGGCCACTTTAGCAATAACAAAATGCCATTTTTACAAATATTGAGCAAAGTTTTGTGTGGTAGTGGCTGATAATCATCCTCAACACAGACTTTGAGCTTCAACAGATTGTGTGAGATCTTTGTTTAAAATGTTGTAATGTAAGCTGGCGGCCAAGATGCAATATAATGCTACTTTAATTTAAAATAATTAATTAATATTAAGTAATTCATTAATTTTACCTGTGTTCAAAAATCACCTAATGAATTTATCATAAAGTACAACTTCATTCTGTGGCTTTTGTCTTTAAATTAAGAATTTAGTTTATTTAGTGGTAAATTCAATATAAATGGTTTAGACATAAAATATGTAGTATGATGTTGAATAATTTGAAGTGGTCCTTCTAAATAATGTACTAGTGCTTTTATTTTTCTTATTTAGAAGCACCAGAAAGGCTAGTAGAAAAATTGAGTCTGCTGTTTAGTGAAAATTATATGCATTATACACTATATTGCCAAAAGTATTTGCTCATCTCCCTTCACACACACATGAACTTCAACTCTTATGGAAAGCCTTTCCACAGGTTTAGCTTTTTGATGATTCTTCCAGAAGCTCATTTGTGAGGTCATACACTGATGTTGGACAGAAGGCCTGTCTCTCAGTCTCCACTCTAATTCATCCCAAAGGTGTTCTATCAGGTTGAGGTCAGGACTTTGTTCAGGCCAGTCAAGTTCTTCCACACCAAACTTGCTCATCCATGTCTTTATGGACCTTGCTTTGTGCACTGGTGTGCAGTCATGTTGGAACAGGAAGAGGCCGTCCCCAAACTGTTCCCACAAAGTTGGGAGCATGAAATTGTCCAAAATGTCTTGGTATGCTGAAGCATTAAGAGTTTCGTTCACTGGAACTAAGCGGCCGAGCCCAACTCCTGAAAACAACCCCACACCATGATCCTCCCTCACTCAAACTTTACACTTGGCACAAAGCAGTCAGACAAGGACTGTTCTCCTGGCAACTGCCAGAGAAGCCAAGACAGAAAAGTGTGATTCATCCCTCCAGAGAACACGTCTCCACTGCTCTAGAGTCCAGTGGTGGCGTGCTTTACACCACTGCATTGACTCTGCAGAACATTGGTGACCTCAGTGCTCTATGAGCCTCAGCATCCACTGAGCCACTCTGTGATTTTACGTGGCCGACCACTTCGTGGCTGAGTTGCTGTTGTTCCCAATCACTTCTACTTTGTTATATTACCGCTAACCACTCTGGAATTCACTGAGCTCCTGAGATTGACCCATTCTTTCACAAATGTTTGTAGAAGCAGCCTGCATGCCTAGGTGATTGATTTTAAACATCTGTGGCCATGGAAGGGATGGGAATGGGTGAGTGAATACGTTTGGCAATATAGTGTATTTCAATGAAATTATTTTTAAATAGTATTAATTTAAAGTTTAAAATAAATTGATAAGTCATTTTACTCTACTCGATATCAAAAATGATACTGAGTATTTATTATAGTATCAGTATTATGTTTAACGTTTTAGTCATGTGAAAACCTTCATCGCTAGTCTATTTTATACTTTATAGATTTGAGTTTAACATTTATTCATCGATCAGAGGAGGATTTAAAATACTGAAATAAAGCTTGTGTATAGGAATAAAGCCCCAAAATATTGAGACATTACAGGTCATATCCCCCAGCCTTTATACAAACACTTGCTGTGATATTACATTCTATGCAATTTAATAACTGTTAATATTTCCAAACAGCTGCAATGCCCAGCTTTGTGCTCCATCCCTTTTCTCCTTGTAGCTCGCAAACTGATATCAGTGAAATTTTTTTTAGCTCTGCTCCTCCCCTGCAGCTCTGTAACTCAGTAACATGCACTCATGGGCTGAGCTGTCATCTGGCCAGCCCCCATTGTACCCTTTACTGCAAGAGGCAATAAAGAGCCAGCTGGGGCTCAGCTTGCCATAAATGGCAGTGGCCACAGCCATTGCAAGAAGGGGAAGTGGATATTTAGGAGTGAAATAACATTATCTGCCACCTCCTTGCTGCTTCTGAGGCTCAGTAGGGTGGAGCTGAGTGAGGCTGATAGAGCCGAGGGCTGAATGTAGCTCCATACACAATCCACACCCACAGCTGTGTCACACAGAAGGTGACAGAACCCGGAAAATACCTAAACAGCTGTCCTTGAAACCTTCTCTAGTAAACAGAAAACAGGTTGATCTAGCTCAACGGGATTTTCATAAAAAATATCGAAGAACATTTTCAACAACAATGTAACCTAGGAAAGAGAGAACTGATTCACAATAATACATTAAAGGCTTAGCATTCGTTTAAAGAATGCATATTGCCCTCTACATTTTACAGTGACAAATAACAGCATTTTAGCTATTTTGGTCGAACCTTGTAAACCTTGCGGTCGCAAGTGATATTGTGAAATCTAATGAGATGTGAGTTTGTGGTGCGCTCTTGAGATATTTTGCTAACAGACAAACAGGGCTGACAGCAACGGTTAATGCCAAAGTTTTAAGCACAAATATTGCCCAATGTTTAACACTCAGACTATGATTTGGGGATAACTCTCAGTTACTACCACACTAAATTTTAGCTCAATACTCGCATCTTTCGTAAACGTCAGTTGGCTGTGGCTGCCATCTTGAACTGGGTTGACTCCGAAACTTAATCAGTTGTAGACGTACATCCAGTGATTACTTTCAGAGTTTTATTAAAATTAATTCAGTTATTTATGAGATATTTTGCTAACGGAACAGACAAACAAACATATGCACACACATACAGATTATCACTCCTCCTTCAGGGGTGGGGGATAATAATCTAAGTTGACAAAATGCAGACAGTTTGATGAATAAACTGTCCAAGAAGTGTAAAGAGAACCAAGATCAAAAGAAACGTTGAAGCTGTTGCCAGTTAGTCATTGCTAGTCATTGTGGTCACCATGGGAACCACCGAGGCGGTTCCCATGGTGACAGCACTTTTAATAAGACATGCAGCCAGAAATGCAGAGTAGAAATTAAGGCTCACAAAATAGTTACTGTGTACAAAGTATAAGTTGTATTAAAGACATTCCTGAACCATAAGTGGCAGAAGTGTCTGGTTGTCAAACATGTAAGGTTTGAAAGAGGAAAAGAGTTTGCTTGCAAAAATTTTGAACCTTTTTAGAAAGCTCAGAGTGTGAGACATCATCACACACTAAGTTGAAGATTCTGATTTAAGGTCTCCAAAATTCATAAAAAAAAATGAAAACACTATTGTGAAAAAACCCCACAAAAGACATCAAAATGCCAGTTCAGTCACATAAAGTCTAACATCTTCACGACTTGTTTAAACTTTGAATGATGCTCCTTCTGTAAACTATCTCTGAGCTGTAGAGCTCCAAAGAGGGCTGGGTTTTCTCACTTGTTTTGTCAAAATGCCTTTTTTGTGTATAATCTAAACATTTATTTGCAGTTTTATCCAAATTTTGTCTACGCCGTACAATGTACCACTACAAAAAAATTCAAAGCACATTATTCCTTAGTGGGACACAGGTGAGGTAGAATTTATAAATTATTTTTATATAACTATATATATATATATCATATTTATATAAATATGTACTAACTGACTGTGAATCAAAGCAGGAGAAAATGCCAACCCAACCTACTCTCACCTTCAAGCTGTTGGCTCAGTTTTAACTGTTAATAATCAACCGCTACCTAACAGCAGAGAGGTCATCTGCCTTCTGAAGCTTCACACATGCGTAGGTGGTAAATGTCACACAGCCTGGAAGAAACAGGATGTAAAGAGTCCTAAGTGTGTGTGAGGACATCTAAGGTTGGGCATGAGAGAATCACAAGGCAGGAAGGTGTGGGGACAGATAAAGGTCAAGCATGACATATTTCCAAAATGGCCTGAGGAGTCAGAACCAGCACAGATACAGTCATGGCATCAGGTAGATTTAGAGGCTCAAGATGCTTTCCTGTTTGGCAAAATAGACCAACCAATATATTTGTTGATTCTCAGTCATCCAGGACATGAGAAATAAATAAAACAAAAAAACAAAGCAATTGGACTTTTATTTTGTAGTTGAACCAATATATTTAGAAACAACTACACTAAATACCGTGAAGTTCAGAACTGATGTAATCTACATGATTATTACCTGAATGTCAGCCTTGTTCAGGTTTGGACTACAGAAAATAATGGCGATGAGGGCTTGCACATGCATCTTCATTCATTGTGAAGTGAATAATATTTCTTTGCACAAAAAGTTTCCTTTTAATAACTTCTCCAACTTTAGTTTTTTTCCCCTGACTTTATTTGTAAACACCCTACAGACAGTCCATGCAGCTAACTTCATATTTTCTCCACGCAGTAGAAACTTTCCTAAGAAGGGGTGCCGAGCGGCGCTGCACACTGCAGCTTGCCTGTGGTGCGCTCCTTGCCTGGGAAAATATCAGATTTCCGAGTCCTGACAGGCCAGTTCACTACAATGGTCGGTCAGGCTTAGAATTGATCGGTGTCGGTCACAAGCTGATTCCCTGGTTCATCTATAGTTGAAATGTCAAATATAACCTAACACCTCAATGAATAAATAACAAAGGGTAAACATAAGTGCATGTAGCTAAGGTGAAGAAGCAAACTGTCTCTTTAGTCATGGTTGTATTGTACTCCTCCACGTGAGTGTTTGTGCAAAGGTTTGGTGTATGCTGATGTTTACATTCCCATTTTCCACTATGATCCACTTATATTTTGATGGATTACTCACCTGTTGTAAACTAGCTGGTCATTTTTACAATATATTTACATCCGGTGTTGCCCAGCAACCAGTTTTCCTCATATACTACTGATATATCTCTATTTACTTTTCTAATCTATCTTTTATTTGTGTCCTTCTACCTAAAACGTTCAAAATCCAGTTTTATTTAACACTACCTCTAATAATTGATATAAATTTATAGCTATATTTGTCAGGTAATGGCAACCTTATTATGCTGATATGGTTGTTATTAAATTGGGAATTATTATATATGACTGAATATAACCTAATATTTGAATGTAACAAGTTGCAATTAGGTTAATATTTATTTTTATAGTTTTGCAAAGGGGTGTTCTGTTTTTAGCTCGTTAATCAGCTTGTATGAGTCTTGATTGAAAACAGAGCCAGGCTCAACAGTCCTACTGGGAAAAGGAACATATCGAATCTGCCATCTGTTTTTAGAAAATGTCACAGAGACTTCATCTCTGCAGGCCACTGGACTCTGCAGTACAAATAATAGCAAAAAAAAAAAGGCCGTAAGTGGGCGGTGCTCACCTGCGTCGACTTCTCTTTCATACAAGATGTGCGATGCACATGAGAGTCACGAGGCCTCGGCCCTGTGGGGTAAGGACCACTGACAAAGAAGAAGACAACCAACTGGCCCCCCAGTTCCACACCAGGTGTGACTCTGCCCTTTCAACTGCACAGATAATAAAAGATAAAAGCAGCATTAGCTCAGGATAACAGAAAAAAAAAGTTTTTCACCTGAATGTTAAATTCCTTTGAATGTTATAAATATATTGCTGTTTGTTTTAATTTGTTTCAAACTTTAGACCAAAAACAATCAGGAAAAATCACCACCTCATTTGTGCATTTCCTGACAGATTAACTGTAAACCGAGTAGTAATCCTGCTACAACCCCAGATATTAAATTCTGTTTCTTTATTATACATAAAGACTTTATTAATCAATTTAACAAAAGACTAATGTCGGCGAACTGCATGAGTATATGTGAGGCAGCCAGATCAAAAACATTTGTACTTTAGACTCATTTCAAACACAGACAATTTCAGATGTTCAGAGTTGTCCAGGCAAAGCATAAAGGAAACAGAACAACTTTATATGTCCTTAAATTACCTCTACTGTTAACCATTTTTTAGTATCATTTATAACCATATCAAAAATGATATGGTCTTTATCAGGTTCTAAAATTATTCAGATCTAATCTCAAGTGTCCAAAAACACACAAATATTAAATAAAAACAAAGCCAAAACAGAAATGCTGTGTGTAAAAAACTAAGTCTAGCCTTGCTGCTGTCATAGGATTTAACAGGGAAAGTAGCAGCCAGGTGCTGCTGACTAAAAGTATTGATTAACTGATTGTCAGTAAGTGTGACTGCATCTATAAAGCAGAATTATTCACAAGCGGAAAACAGCTGCCAATCTTCCCAAGAGTGGCCGTCCCAGTAAATTCACCCCAAGTTCAGACCTCTGTAAAGAAGAAAACAAAACAAGAGCAATCCATCTCAGACTACACATGCCTCTGTTAGCAGGTTAAAGGTTAAAGGTCATAGACTGAACAGGTGTGGCTTGTTTTGAAGAGCTGCAGCAGAAAACCTCTTCTCTGTAAAAACAACATGGCAGCACAACTGAGGTTTGTTAAGTTTCATCTGAAGAAACCAAAAGACTTCTGGAACAAAACAAGACCAAAGTACAGATGATTACCCAGAATGCACAGCAGCATGTTTGGAGAAAACCAAACACAGCAGATCAGCACAAACACCTGATACCAGCTGTCAGCACGGTGGTGGAGGGCTGATGGTTTGGGCTCCTTGCAGTCACTGAGTCGACCATGAACTCCTCTGTGGACCAAAGGACTCTGGAGTCAGATGTGAGGACATCTGTCTGACAGCTGAAGACTGGACCAAACTGGGTCATGATGCAACAGAACAATGATCCCAAACACAGCAGCTGATCTACAACAGAACGGCTCAAAAAGAAAAGAATCAAGATGTTGTAACGGTCCAGTCAAAGTCCAGAACCTCAACCTGACTGAAATGTTGTAGTGGGACCTTCAGAGAGCTGAGCAGAAACAAATGTCTGCAAACCTCAATGAACCGAAGCAACATTGGAAAGAAGAGTGGGACAAAGTCTTCCACAACCATGTAAGCGACAGAAAACCACTACTGAGAGTTATTGCTGCTGAAGGAGGTTCTTCAGGTGGTGTCCCTAGATTTTCACACAGCTTTTTCATTTTGGCCACTAGAAATTCACCCAGAAATATATTTTTTTATTTTTTTACTTTAAACATTTTATTGTGAACAGACAGTCAAATTTTCAATTTAGCCAGAAATTAGGAAAAAATATACTTGATAAAACACTGAGGCTGACAGTACCAAAGTCACATTATCCAGAGAAATTACACATCTGTAACTGCTACCATATGTATTATTGGTATTACTGGAGGTGTTAAAATGGGTTTATATGTTTTTTATATTTTTAGGGCTTATACATTTGTGAAGTTGACTGTATATTAATACAGTATGTATATTAATACAGTATATACTTAATCAACTGCTGTTATCTTTCTGCTGGCTTAAACTAAGTTGAGACCTGGTTCTTTGATAGCTTTAGATCACAGTTCTTCAGCGCTTTATATCCTGGTTTGGTCAAAGTGCGTGTGCTAAAGGCCAAAGCACTTCATATAAAATGTTGTGTTTTTTTATTATTCTGTTTGCTGAAACAAAATCATGTTGTAAGTGTTTAAACATAGTAACACAAACCTTTTTAATTCATGCCTAAAATTTAAGTAATTCAGCATCAATTTGGACCAAAATCCATACTGCTTTTAACCTCTTTAGTTTCTGCCAACTCCAGAGGTAAACTCCTGCCTCTACAGCAACTAAATACTCTAGGTTTCTTGTATGCTCTTTGATGCTGGCCGATGGTGTACTTTAGTTTTATCAGGGATTTTTTTTGTTTGTTTGTAGAATAAAAAACAGCTGCCAGCTGGTGCTGGAGCCAAAACTGATGACAGTAAAGTTTGCTGACAAGAGATCCAGACTCATCATTTAAAAAGCTGTAAGAAGACTTTAGTACTGATGGAGGGTGATGATAATAATGTATTTTTTTGTGAATAGATTACTGTAGTTTAGAGCTGTAGCTGCCAAATATTTTAGTAATTGAGTACTCAATCAAAAAATCAATTGAATAACCATGTAATTGGATATTTACACAGTTGTCTCTAACCTATTATCCAGCTGGAAACCCCTGACCTGTACCTACAATGAAAGCTGTGCCTCCCCTTAAAACGCTAACAGACACTGGAATCTTTTTCTCAGTCCAGGGAGAAAATGTCAGAATATCTGTGACAGTCTGTTACAGACTTTTTGTTCTCTAAGGTACTGAGTGAGAGGATTACCTCAAACTCTGTGTTTGGCCTGAGAGCAGCATATTGTTCGACAAACTAAAACTTTGGGACAACTTGGGATTTCTTTTATAAGAATGTGTCAGCGTCGGTAAAACAGGACTTCAGTTCACCTGCTGTGGGTGTTGTTCCAGCTCCCATTTGACATTTTTTCTAACTCTGATCACCAGTTCGTGCAGGAAGATTCGGGACGCTCCATCGTTTGTTGGTCTCATGAAGACTGATTGTGTTTGCGGGGGACTCTCTTCTGACTCAGAGCGCATCTTGTCAAAGCTGATGATGTTGTGCTACTGCGGTGAGATCATTTGATTTTACCATTGAGTGTTTTTGCTATTCCTTTCTATGATATAGTCCTAAACCTTTTTGTATTATTTGTCTTTTTATCCAATATTTTCTCCTTGTTAGCTTCCTTTTTCTTTCGTTGCACACAGCATGCTGTTTTACTGTAATAACTGTCCATATAAAACTCAGTAAACACAACACTGCACAGTCACGTAGAATAAACAAAACATTGAATCAAACATTAGTGTAGTTTGCATTATACTCACTAATACAAGATTAACATAACTTTACAAAATACAGATTCTAAAACTCCACCAACAAAATTATGCTGAACCTGTTGGCTGTTCTCGGTCTAACATTTAGACTGAGTACAAATTTAATAGGAAGTTTTCAAGTACTGAAGCATATACAGGTAGACCAAAGAAGATATGAGAGTATCAAGACAAAGAACTGAAAGCAGTATGCTTTGAAAATTATAAATGTACAAGAAAATGCCAGAAATAAGAGCGTCAGCAAAACGTAAAGATCGTGGGAACTGAAGTTTTGGTCTTCTCTCATTCCGTCAATGGAAAGAAACTTTGGTGACAATAAAAAAACCCTTTTGGATGGGAATTGATTTTCCCACAGATCAGAAAATTTGAAACGTTTTTTCAAAATTATCAATATATATACACAACATAAACGCATCACTGTATCAACCTACACAGTCCAGATCTGCATCTGACTGAAAAATTTAGTGAAAATTGGGGGGGAAGGGGGAGTTTGATGATAAGGCTCCATTTTACAAAGTTTATCTTTAAGGGCAGAAGTGGAACCAAAGTGAATAAAAACAAAACAAATTAATTTAGTCTGTGGTTAAATTATTCCATAACTTGCCATAAATTGCAATAATATTATTTACTTTTTAGGTATGTTTGCAAATAGAGAATAATGAGCTGTTAAATGAAACAGTTTTGTGTTGTAGCAGATGAATGAACATGCAACATTAGTGGTGAGTCCGCACTTTGGCCAAGAGCTTAAATTTTATAAATTTAATACCCATAATATTAAATGATATTGAAGAAATAGAGAAGAAAGAATTAGAGATGCACCATAGAATCCACTTCTGATCAGCACTGGCCGATTTTCAGCTCTCAACCTGTCAACACTCAAAAATCCAGTAATTTTTTGGTTAGTGAACACACCATTGCTAAGCCGTAGCAACTGTCTCATGTAAAAGTTTTGGATTGAGTGAAGAAGGCTTAAATTTAGCCATATGTACTATCTGTAGGGTGGATCAACATTAATAAAGATAGACGAAGCATCTGTGCTTCCTACCGTTGTTCAAAATTGAAGCCAAAATGTCTGTTTTTGTGAGCGCCACCATGTTGAATTTTTGGAGGGTGTATTTTTACACGCTCAAAAAGTGTAGTGTTTTTACTTTTTAGTGGGGCAAATGTCCCATTCATTTACATGGAGGGGCAGGACTTAAGAGTTGTACTGCAGCCGACCACTAGAGGACGCTCATCTATGGTAGCCTCAACTTCCAGCTTCTGGTCCTGTCTCTAGTTACAGTATGTCTTAATGGTAGGGTGTTGAAAAGTAAAGTCAAAGGCATCACAAACCGAACCCCAGTGATTATACCGCAGCAGGACTGGACTGATCGATAAACACAATAGCAATTTTCATTTTATCTCAACTTTTTAAAAATTGGGTTCTGTTAATTGTAGCTCTTTGAGAGAAACAGGAATTAGCCAAAATTGGTATTGGTAGGTCAGGGTGTACAAGAATAAGAAATCTGTGCATCATTTCAAAAAATAAAATTTGTTCATCTTGCAATTTATTATCACAGACAGTAATGACACTAGCTGACCTTTGTCTGGCGAACATTAGCTTAGCAAAGGTCTTCAAAATAAAAGCCCTCTGTCCATGTGTGTTCATTTGTTGCTGGCAGCAGCCTAAGATGCCACATTTAGAGCCAGTCAGGCTGACCACCCCAACACAATGGGTTGCAAAAGTATTCACCACCATTCCAGGTTGACAACCTGGAATGTAAATAGATTTTTAATTGGATTATGAGTAATAATTCTACAAAATACTCCATATTAATAAAGTTGAATAGAAAAACAATTGTTTTAATAATTCAAAAAAATCTATGACTAAAGAGTGGCACGTTTATATGTCTTCTCCTTTCACAGCAGTTCCAGTATCAAGTCTCTTCAGGTCTGTCTCCATGATCTTGGTCCATCTGACCTGGAGTTTTTCTTCTGTTCTTCCTGACCAAACTGCTCCTTCAGGTTGGATGGTGCTGCTTGTGTCCAACGATCTTTATATCAAACCAGATATCCTCAGTTGGACTGAGATCTGAACTTTGATTGGATCATTCCAAGACATTTCACTGGTTCTCCATAAACCACGGGAGTGTTGCTTCAGCTTATTGTGGCCTTTTGGACAGATCCTCCCATCTCCCAGCTCCATCAGGGTTATCTCTTTGGCCTCTGGGTTGTTTCTCTGATTTGGTTTGCTTTGGTGACATCATCTTTCCATTTTCTTATAATAGATTAAGCAGAGTTCCATGTGATGTTTGGGGTTTGAGCTATGTCTTATAAGCCAACCCCGATCTGTATTTTATCACAACTTTATCCAACCTGTGTGGACAGTTCCTTGGTCTTCATATCTCTTGCTTGGTGGTAGCCCTTAGTACTTTAAGATGTTGCACTGGTGTTGATTCTGAGGGTCATCAGAACAGGTGGATATAGACTGAGATCATTTGACACTTAGATTGTCTGCAGGTGGATCTTATTTAATTAATTATGCGGCTTATGAAGGTAATAGAAGGTTTATATTTTTAGAGTTATTGTAAACAAAGGGTTTTCTACATTTAACTTCATTAATCCACAGTATTTTCTGTAAAATCATTGCTTATAATTCCATTAAATATCCCATTAAATTCCAGGTTGTGAGCAGGCAAAGTAGAAAAATAACTGGGGAGAGAGGGCTGTACAAACACCAGCAATGAAACCAGGGAAGAAAAAATGCAAAGGCAAGAGTATAATAATAGCTCATCACATCCTGATTCGGAAAAGGAAACCAAATTAGGTTTACACTCTTTATAAATATGTAACAACTGTAGCACCTGCTGCAAATTGGTTGGTTTGCAAAAAAGGTCAACTGCTGCAAGAATTCAAAAGAAAAAGGTCACCAGATTTCTGTAGACAGAAGCTAGCAATAATTCACTCTGTAGTATTTGTATGTGTGTGCATGTAGTTTCAGGGGTTGGCCTGGTTGCACAGAGGGCTCTGTTTATGTCTGAGTGACTGCTAGGCCCAAATGTTACCATAGGAGCCACAAACCTTTGGTAACGACCTATATTTCAGAAGTCATTTTGTTTTGATTCAGTAACAGTAAGCAGCCCATACTGCATACTTCCCATTTGTTCAGGGGCTCATTGGGAGAATCTGCCTTAATATCCACATGATGATCAGTGAGCCCCGTCTTCGACAGTAGCTGCATCATTACTTCACAGGCATCCAAACCCCAACCATATTTACCTCATCACTGGCAGCAGAGCAATATACTGCGCTGTACAGCTTCATTAGCTAATGTCATTAATCCGTTTAAGTCGATCTGAACGAACGAAGCTGCGGTGCACTAAACATTACTGATAATATGTTTGAAATAAAAGAAAATACAGCGATGGTTGACGCATAGCCTCTTAGCATCCAGCATCAGATCACTAATGTGTTATGACCTAATTAGACAGCTAGCCAACTAGCCTAGCGCGCATCGCTACTATAGTGCAGCCTGACAGCAGCTACACAGGGAAGGCTTCGGCCGCGACTCTAGCTATTAAAAAGTAGGCGATTTTAGGTTGTCTGCTCTGTAACGATAGCTAAACCGACTTTATAATCAATGATACAGGCATAGCTTGAATAATAGCAGGCAATTTAACAGTTCGGCTTGAACTTCATTAATATAAACCGAGAACACATGGGTTAAAATGTAAAACTTTGACTTGCTTCGCAGGTCATTTCCATTAGCTTGACTCACCAAAACACAACGTGGCGCTTTAGAGAGAATGGTGAGAAATTTGGTTAAAGTTTCTAATTTTTAGCTGTGTGCTCGTGGACGTTGTGGCACACACACGACGAATTTAAGACTATAGCTCAATTATTCAGAAAATGAGTTTTCTTTCGTTTGAGAATACGCATATGGTGCGAATTTATTGTCGAAATAATTCAGTTAGCGTGGTTTTAAAGATAGATTGGCGTAGGGGTTACCTTGTCGAAAACAAAACAATTAGCATAGCACCAAAGTATACGAACCATAATGCGTGTTTATTTATATATTTTTTTAAACAAGCTCAAATGCATTTACAATGAGGAGAGAGGCTACCTTTGAGGGGGGAATATGAGGGGGAAGACGTCTGGCGAACTCCTCCTGCTATCCGGCTGTGAAGGGTTCTGCCTGGGGACCAGCCTCCCGTCCAGAGTCTCTTCCACCCGGGTTGGCGGGACTGGAGCAACGGGACGTCGTGTGTCGGACCACCGGTTCCAGAGGCGGAGGAGGAGGAAACGTAGCAGGTTGGGCTGTTTGTCTCCCAGCTAAAGCTGATACCCGTGCTGGTGCTGCTGCTAAAAAAAAAAAAGAGAGGGAGGCAGAAGAGAAGCTGCTATGTTTAACCAGCTGCTGGGACGAGCCTCTGCTGATGCTGACATACAGTTGTTTAGGTGGCAGCATGACAAGGAATGGGTGTTGTTGAACAGTTATTGTTGCATGACTTTTAACTTTGTGCATCTCTCTCTTCTTGTTTGTGCTTTTTCTGTTTCTGCAGGATTCTGGCTCAGAAGCTGAATGTTTCCCATTAGGAATCACCTCTGAGGTAAACAAACTTACTGATAGTTAGATGGCTGGCTTCCTTAGTTTTGGATGTGACAGAGGTTTGTTTCTCTGAAAAGCCATCCATCCATTTTCTTTATTCGTTTCTCCTTTCCAGGTCACGGGGAGCCGGTGCCTATCTCCAGCGGTCACTGTGCGAGAGGCTGGGGGGACACCCTGGACAGGTCTCCAGTCCATCACCATCCTCACTCTCTAGGGACAATTTAGAGTTACCAATTAACCGAACATGCATTTTTTGGTCAGTGGGTGAAAATTGGAGTACCTGGAGTAAACCCACATGTTTGCATTTGTACATTTACCTTTGCCATCTTAGATAATTGCAAATTATTATTAGGTTTCATAGAAGAAAGTTGATAGATGTTGGCATTTTGGGCAAAAGCTGCATTGGCATGGCTCTTTCTTCAGAGGTTTTCTCATTTTTGCTGCAGTACGTGATTAAAATAGAATTATTGTAAATTTATATAGCTTATAATCAACAAAGGTAAGGACCAAGCGAAGACCGGTCAAAACAAACCATCTACAAGAATCAGATGCTCGTGAAATGAAAAGGCCCTTCAGTAATGCTTTCAGATTTTCTGAATCAGTAAGTTGTTCCGTAGATTGGGAGCAGCCACTGAAAGACATTATTAGCCTGTTTTTGAGTTTGAACTGTGGAATATCTAAGAGCTTCTGATATTTTTTTCTACTCAAGCCTTCCTGCTGGTTTACGGTGATGTACGTTTTTTAAGATAAACTGGGGCCAAACAATTTAAAGCCTCATAAACTATCAATAAAATCTTAAAAGTTTATCCTCTAAGGTTGCGGTTTACAACCCTTTTGCATCACGGACTGGTTTCATACGAGACAACTTCCCCACGGATTGTCCAGCAAAGTTAGTTTTGTTTTTTTTCACTCATTTTTGCTCAGGTTAGCTTGTAGGTTTGCTTGGGCGACTGAGTCAAGAGGCGTGAACGGAGGTGGTCATTTTTTTCAGATTAAAATCCCCTTGCCTACAAATGCATATAACAAATAGTTTGTAAAGAAAGGTTTATATTATTTCTGCGTGATCTGGTGCCAGATCATCCTTGGATCAGTGGTTACAGACCCCTACCGTCGCAAACAGTAAAACCAACAGAGTGAGGCCAATATTGGTGCAGCGTGATCATGCTTTAACTCTTGTTAAAAGACAAGCAGTCGCATGTTGAACTGCTGAAGGCAATGCAGAGATGACTGGTTGAAACCAATGATCTGAACAAGAAGAAATTCATTTCTGGTCGACGGAACGTGGCCTTGACTAAAAGTTTCCGCTGAAAGAAGCTTGTGTTTAGCTGATGTTTGGTCAAATTCACAAGAACTATCAAAAACTGAAGCAGGACTTAACACAGAAGACTGACATTATTGTTCGCCGTCTTAATCACAACCGACTAATAACCAGAAAATAAAAAAAAGAGTGAGGATAAAAGTTTTATTGGGTCGCCCAAACGATCAAGGCACAAGTGGTTTCAACCTTTCAAACTCCTAATTTGACAGTTAAAACAAATAGTTCTTAGTCAGTTTACAGCGAAACAATCTTTTTGATAACTTTTTAATATTTACAGCATAATTATTACCAAAGCAAATTAAAGATTGGTAAAGATGAATGGAAGTGCAAACATCATTAAAGGAAAAGAGTAAAAGACAGATGGATAATTGGCAATCAGAAAAAATGAAATAAAATCACATTACTATTTATAAGCGGTGTTTCTAAGCAATGAACCATAAGAGTTGGTGATCTGGATTAGAAGTTTCCACAAATTTGCAAAAACGTTCAAACTGTAGCAAAGACTCAAGCATGAACAGAGCAGGGCTAACAACGGGATTGGAATTAGCAACACTGTAACAGCACTTGTAGGTAAAATAAAATGTACATTTAAATTACACCAATTTTGTGGGTAGATCAACAGATTCAGAACAGAAGTACTTGTTTCATTTGACAAATATTGGTTAATTAGTTTCGCCTTTTTGTTTAGTTTTTTTCCTACAGGTTCTTCATTAAAAAACATTTACAAAAAACAAGGGAAAGTATAAAGCAAAACTCAGGAAACAGGGGTTTAAATGAAACTGCTACATAGAAGGGACTCGACCTAAGTGGGGGTGGGGGGACAACTCTATTGCCTTTGGTGATTGAATCAGTGTGGGAAGCTTTAGAAACTTCATCGACACAAACGGGTAATAATTAACCCCGTTATTTTAGAAGAGGTGCCTAGATTTGCAGTGGAATAAATCAATGTAACTTCGGGAATAAACAATCTTTTTACTACATATTCAACTATAACTTTACAGGTATTTGGGTCTCTACAAGTGTGAGATTGTCACTTTTTAGGCAGAATTTTTGAGGTCTTAGGGAAAAACAATCCTGCTGCAAATAATCTGACTGCACTTGCAGGTTGCTCCAAAGAAGGACAACTAAAACCCTATTAGACACTTTACCCAGATGC
>JAOXNZ010000177.1:19630473-19642566 GCA_028566095.1 Kryptolebias brasiliensis | reverse complement strand
ACAATGCTAATAATCACATTCATTTTCAGCCAAAGAGAGGCATAACATTGCTCGAAGCAGTGTATGGTGAAATATTAATGAACCAATACAAATGATAAAGGCAATAACCCTAGTTCAACAGTACACAATTATTCTGGTATATATATATATATCGTTAGCATAGACTGCGCTGCGGTCGGCCATTCAAATTTTTCAGTGACTAAAGCACTATCCATTCTTAATTATAGTCATGCTAAAGTCACAGTTACAGTGGAAATGTTTCCGGTTTCTGTGAAAAAGGTCTATTGGACACTCACACCAGGAGCTCACAGCTGGAAGAGAGATTCTTTCACACGTTTCTTAAAAAGTTAGATTGCATTTTCAAAAAATTCACCTCATAAATGCTGACTAATTGTCCTGAACAGCAGAAATCATCACGTTTTGCCTGTCAGAAGAACAGGCAGGTGTGACTCGTGTGCAACACAGAGAGACTTTAGATAAAGTGAGCCTCGCCTCTCTGTGCTCCAGAGGACAAAAGACCTTTGTCTTTTCACACCAAAATGTCAATAGCTTTGTTTTGTCTCCTCAGCCCGGCATCTAAAGTTCAGACTGATTTCAGAATGTGTCACCCCTTTTGTTCTTTGCTCACAATGGGAGTTTCAAATGTGAATCCGATTGTGACGATTTGATGTGCGGAGAACTACAAAACAAAACAAAAAAAAGTGTGTGTTCAGAAGATGATGTGGCTCTTGTTGTCATTTATTTACTTGCTCGAGCCGACGTGCCCAGATGTAGAGCTCGCGCAACATGACGACGGTGTCTTCTGAACGGGAAGTCAGCACTGTTTAATCAGCACTTCAGTGTCAGCAGCAGTGAATAAAATCTAGGCTGCAAATGTTAGAAACATACCCAAAGACGGACAAGATTACTTCCCATCAAATGCTCCACTGCAACCCATTTTAATAAAAGTTCATTGCTTAAACATAGTATGGAAAACAGCAGCTCTGCTCAGCGGGAGGAGTTCTTCCTGACCGGAGCCATAAAGTTACAGCTTAGCCTAATTTTGCTCCAGGGTCATCTCAGAGATAATGAGCAGAAGAAATGTAAATCCTGTTTTTGCTTAGCTGCTACGGCACTTAGTGTACCTGAGACAAGTCCAATTTTAATAAGAATCTAATGAGCTAATTTTTAAGACAAATCTGAATAATTTAAAGAAAGAAATGATGCCAAAAATTGGATAATCTGTGAGAGAATGAACAACTGAACTATTATTGATTAAATGGGACTGATGAGCTAACAGCTAGTTAGAGAGAAAAAGAAAGTGGTTTGCAGTCTCCGAACAGCTCCGACCTCCACAATTTCAGAGCTGTTTATGCAAGCGCTGTTTCAGTTACCTTTACCCCGTCGTCAGTTTCCCATTACATGGTTATTTAAAGAGATTTCTGTGGTTATTAGCAAGCAGAGACAGCAGCACTTTTGATGCTGCCTGGGGTCTAACCTAGCAGGATTTTTGTAGTATTTCCTGCCAAAATAACTATGTAAGGCAAAATTAATAGTGATGTAAAGGTTTAATTATTTGCAGTTGTGAGAACTGCTTTGAAACTTTGAAGGACTCAGGCCGTATTGACTAAGGATGAGGGTTATAATCTACTTTTCAATAAATCTCAATGCGGACATGAAGGATTCTGAATCGATTTGTAAATGTCTAAAATAAATTATTTTAAAACATCCTGCAAAAAGCGGAATTCAAAAGTGCAGAAGTGCCTCGTCCAGACCCTTTATGGTGTGCGCACAGCAAACACGCAGACACCTTCTGCATTGAAAGCCAGCGTATGGATTATATTGTCAAAGGTATTTGTCTCCCTTCACACGCAAATGAACTTGAGTGACATCCCATTATTAATCCATACAGTTTAGTATTATGTTTGCCCACCCTCTGCAGCTATAACAGCTTCAACTCTTCTGGAAGCCTTTCCACAGGTTTAGGAGTGTTTATGGGAATTTTTGACCATTCTTCCAGAAGCGTATTTGTGAGATCAGACACTGATGTTGGACAGAAGGCTTGTCTCAGAGTCTCTGCTCTTATTCATCCCAGAGGTGTTCTATCAGGTTGAGGTCAGGACTCTGTGCAGGACAGTCAAGTTCTTCCACACATGGGAGTTCTGATGGGTTTCAACAATGGCTTTCTTCTCTCATAAAGGACAGATTTGAGGAGTGCAGGACTAATAGTTGTCCTGTGGACAGATGAGCTGTGGATCTCTGCAGCTCCTCCACAGCTACCATGAGCTTCTTGGCTGCTTCTCAGATTAATGCTCTCTTTGCTCGGCCTCTCAGTTTAGGTGGACGGCCATGTTTTGGTCAGTTTGCAGTTGTTACTCTTTCCATTTTCAGATAATGGATTGAACAGTTGCTCCATGAAATGTTCAAAGCTTGGGAGACTGTTTTATACTCTAACCCTGCTTTAAACATCTCTACAACTTTCTGCCTGACCTGTCTGGTGTGTTCCTTGGCCTTCATGATGCTGTTTGATCACTGATGTTCTGTAACAAACCTCTGAGGCTCACAGAACATTTATACTGAGATTTAATTACACAAAGATGAACTGTATTTCCTCATTAGGGGACTTTTGAAGAAAGTTGTTTGCCCTGCACATAAAATCCCAGTAATATACTTTTTCAAAGCACTGTAGTGTGTGTGCATGTGCATGTTCATCACTTTCTGTCAAACTGTAAATTAATCATCACTCTAGACCCTAACTTGCTTCCAACTGTGTAACTTTTTCCGTGTCTCCGCATCTCGTTGGTTTCTGTTTCCTTCCAGTCGTTGGAATAAATCAAACTTGGCACAGGCCTTCATGAGAGTACCACACACACGTTAGTTGGCCCCTGTAATGCATATGAATAATTACTTTCTTCAACTCAATGGTGTAATTAGTACTGGAAGTGCATCTGGCCAGCCTCTGCATGGATACAGCAGGGATATCAGACATGCACAGCTTGCTTCTAATTTCCTAGTATTTATTGCCTTGAAGGCTGAAATGAAAAACCCATTAAATAAAACCTCATTTTCTTCAGCTTCATTTAGATATGTTAAAGTATCAACTGAAAGGTATGAATGAGATGTCCTGACTATGGATTTAGAATGGAAACCCCGTGGTTACGAAGCGGAAACTGTCCGCTTTTTGCTTTGTTAACACCCACAACCTCTCTGGAGAAGTTTTTAATCATTTGAATGAGTCTGAATGGAAGAATTGTTTCTTTCACCAGCTTCTCCTTTTGGATCCGCAGGGCTCGTGAGTCCCATATGCACATGATTCTGTACTGTCATCTGGTATTGAATATGAAAAAAAAAAGGTATTTTGACCTTTGGAATCACCCATCGCCTGTTTTTTAACAATCTGAACTCATTTGAAACCTCACAGAGAAATGTAGCTGCAGACTTACTATTTCTAAACTTTATCTTTATAACAAGTCATACTGAATGTACATGGCTCTGTTAGATGAGGCGTTCTAAGCATATTCATTGATCTTTCCCTCTCATATATTCAGTTGCTCTAACAGGAATGTCCAGGGGTGCATTATACCACATTATAATATCCACTATTTACACACTGTGAACCATGGTCATTAGCTCAGCGTCTCTTTGCGGCGCTGCTGATTTGTTCAAGATGACTGATGTGTCTGGCATTAGTACCCTTTGTTTAGCATTTCTCTGTTTTACATTGTGTTTTTAAAAATCTGCTGTTGAACTGAATGCTTATTAAACCAGAAGCACTCGGAGAGCGCAAACCTCCGCCAAGGCCATAGCGTCATTAAAAAAAATAGTCCGATCCGGATCACTACCAAAATTAAATCAGTTGTTTCTTGTGACAACTCCAACATTTCCTGAAAATTTCATCAAAATCTGTTTATTAGTTTTTTCAGTAATCTTGCGAACAGACAAGCAAACAAACCAACCACCAAAAACATAACCTTTATGGTGGAGATAATGACTAAAGGGTCATACAGATATGATTAAATGTGCATAAAGTTTAAAGTGGCATGTCTGCAGTTTTCAAAAGGTAAAACTAAATTATTTAGATAAACTGATGACTCACCAACTAAATTAGACTTTATTCAGCTGTAAGTATGTAATCCTGAGGTTGCAGGTTCGAGCCCAGGTTGCGGCAGGAAGGGCATCCGGCGTAAAACAATTACCAAATTGTTTGTGCGAGTTTGTTCGCTGTGGCGACCCCTGAAGGCAGGAGCAGCCAAAAGAACTTACCTATTCAGCTGTAAGTACAAAAAGGCAAATACATAAGTGTGCCTGTGGGCAATATACTGTATATAGAGTATACAAAATATATTGTGAGCTTTCCCCTGTGTGATATTGAAAATTATTCTATCCCAAATATTGACAATAAATTTTGATGTGGATCAGGATTCCGTCTCTGCTATTTGCACATGATGTGGTCCTGCTGGCGTCATCGTGCCGTGATCTCCAGCTCTCACTGGAGCGGTTTGCAGCTGGGATGAGGATCAGCACCTCCAAATCTGAGGTCATGCTTCTCAGTCTTCAGGAAAGGGTGGGGAGTGAGGTGCTGCCTCAAGTGGAGGAGTTTAGGTGTCTTGGGGTCTTGTTCACGAGTGAGGGAAGAATGGAGCACAAGATCGACAGACGGTGCAGCTTCTGCAGTATTGGGTACTCTGTACTGCTCCGTTGTGGTGAAGAAGGAGCTGAGCTTCAAAGCAAAACTCTGTTTACCGGTCGGTCTACGTTCCTACCTTCACCTATGGCCATGAACTTTGGGTAGTGACAGAGAATGAGATCTGAGATACAGACAGGCAAAATGAGTTTCCTCTGCAGGGTAGCTGGGTTGTCCCTTAAAGACAGGGTGAGAATCGGAGTAAAACCACTGCTCCTCCACATCAAGAGAAGCCAGTTGAGGTGGTTCAGACATCTGGTAATGATGTCCCCTGGACCCCTCCTTAGGGAGGTGTTCTGGCATGTCCAACTGGGAGGAGACCCCAGGGAAGACCCAGGACAGGCTGGAGAGACTGTGTCTCTCGGCTGGCCTGGGAACGTCTTGGAATCCTCCCTGTAGAGCTGGAAGTGGTGGCTGTGGAGAGAGATGTCTGGGCTTCCCTGCTCAAGCTGCTGCCGACCCAGGAACAAGCAGCAGATAATGGATGGATGGCTATTGTTTAGCATCTTCATCTAATTCACTTGAAGTTTAGTTTTTTCCAGGCACCTCTAATGCATCACAGCTCCCTCCCCTTCCCAGCCAGAAAAAACAGGCAGACCAACTGATTAAAAGTCACATCGGCTGTTGGATTAGAGTTGAAACCAGATGTTTACATACACTGTAAAAAAAACATAATCTTTTTATCCCTCATTCTCTGACAGTGAGGAAACAAAATGTTCAGATCAGGTTAGAATTCCCAAAAATATTTCTACTTGTTCAATGTCCATAAAGTGAGATAGAGAGTTTTTTCTAGAGAACTTTTAATTGCTTTTATTACTTATCTTCACCTTAGTATACGCCTCACTTGATGCTGACTTGTGCAGTTAGCTTTAAATTGGCTTCTGGAGTCATCTTCAACATTCCTGTTGAGTTCTTTATGAAGGCTCTTAGTGTCCTGTTGATGATGTACAGTTTCAAGCCCATCAGGATCCACGTGGCACATGGCAACGCATCAACATTGCCAATGTTGTGGAAAGACACCAGTGTTACTCCTGGCGTCATGATGTGGGGAGCCATAAGATATGACTTCAGGTCACCTCTTGGCAGTGATTCAGGGGACTGTAAGGACACAAAAGCTTGTTACCTTTTGAAAAAACATTGTGTTTCCAGTTTTTGCAAGAGACCAAAACCAGGACGTGTCCTTAGTGGCCACATATTGGATTAATATAGATTTTTATGAGATTCCTTATAAGATACACATCCACACATACTTGAAAATATTTTGGAGCACCTCATATCTTTTTAGACTTTTTATTTTTAGGGTTGTCAGAGTTGTCACTGGTTTAAGCTTCCCTCTGCCCAAGACTCTATCAAAACTCACTTTAGATGTACCTGTTTAAGAAGTGTTTATTTCCACAGTTAGCCATCTTATCCACACTAATCCAGCTGACGTTAAGGCAATATTTGTTCAGGTAAATATTATCTGAGATGGTTTCTCTACAAAAATCGAGTTAGAAA
This sequence comes from Kryptolebias brasiliensis, assembly GCA_028566095.1. NCBI lineage: Eukaryota > Metazoa > Chordata > Actinopteri > Cyprinodontiformes > Rivulidae > Kryptolebias > Kryptolebias brasiliensis. The sequence goes on along the minus strand of JAOXNZ010000177.1, from coordinate 19,636,406 downwards.
GAGCAGTATTGGAAGACCCAATTGAAGGTGCGATTAGGGGATAATCCTTAAATAATGGTGCATTTATTTTGAAGTTGTTCACGTGAAACATGCATATGGCTTCATCAGCTGCCTTTGGAAACACCCCACGTGCCCTTACTGAACATTTCAACAAACTGAGGGCAAATTCTTGCATAATTAAGATGAACTGGGTGTTATTTTTAAAGGGGAATGGTGTCTGTCTTGCCACCTGACTGCACTGCTCAGAAACCTTGCAAATATGCAAATAAGAGAGGGATTCCAGCACACTCTACACTGCAGTTGTTAATATTGCTGCTGGCCTACTTGCTCCCCTGGTGTGCTTGTTCCTGCAGTTTTATTCATCTCAGAGGAACCCCCTGACTCAGAGAAACCTTGCAACTAAATTATCTTCAGGTTGATTAGATTTTTGATTGTCCTTTAGCTTCCATTAAAGGGAATCGTCTATTTTTCTTCTTCTAAACAAGGTCTGTTTAAAATGAAAATGCACATTTCAGTGTATTCATTTAGGAAGCCTAGTATTTGAGTGTTAATTGGATGTAATATGGAGTAAAGAAAAACATTACCTTATATGAAAAATTTCCGACTTACACTAAAAAGTACTATCCTACTGAGGAAGTACACAGTCGTAATGTGATTTTGTTTTAATTTCTTGATTTCCAATCAAATTTTCTGTTAGCACTTTTGGATTTACTTGGGTGTAATTTGGTTTTATTATGTTCACTGCTGTTGGTTTTTGTGTTCTTTTAGTTTTGTGCCCTGAGTCCACACAACCTGTTCTGGTTAAATTTTACTTCCTGCTTTATTTTACGAAACATTATCCTCCTTTCAGTTTTGTTAAGGCCAGCCCAAACTGTGCAATTTAATAAACCATAAAGGACTTGTACATGTCACCCCGATTAAAATCTTGGTAGTAACCCGTGTCACACTGTATAGTGTCAGCTTTAATAAATGCTAGGGTGTACGATTTCTAGCAGTAAAATCACTTACGTTATGACGATCTGACAGAGATATCAGTTTAACCATGAATAAAAAAACAAGTGCTGACATTAGCACTCTTATTAAAATTGGAGGGATGTAGATCGGAGCAGATTGCACAGTTTTTCTGTTTGATATTAGAGTGCTAATTCGTCTGTCGGTGACTCTGTCAAACTGAACGACAACAAACTACTGATTTTCTTATTGTTTCACAAAAGAATGGACGAGAATCAAAACGTGAGCCCAGGTTTTAGTTTCGTTTTCACTTTCTCTGCTCACCCGGGTCTAGTTACTCATTTTTTAAAATCTTCTTCGGTTTAAACCTTTACTTGTTCTGGATCTATAGCTGCTTTGGGTCAGATCATCATGATTTGCTTTGCATGCTCCCTCAAGGCAAGTCTTGTGTTCATTAATCTGCCACGCAGCTTTAAATGAACAACCTTGTAGAGATTCTTCTCCCTTTTTTATTGTTTTCTTTCACCACTTGTTTTTGGAGCTATAATCCTCATTGGAGAAATGTCATTAGATTTTTGTACAGCATCTATACAGTAATGATAAAGAGGTAGGATAATATGTTTTTCAATTTGAGAGAAAGATGGAAATATTCAGCACTAATAAAGGTTGACACCCTTTTTTGACTGAAGCACTCTTCGTCCATTATTTCTTTATTTCCGTCATTATTTTTGATTTGATACTCCATTTGTAGCTTTGAAAAAGCTACAAAACTACCTACAGGGAATGTGCTAAAGACTGCCCAAAATGCCTATGAGCCTTATGTAGCAGAACCTCAGATAGCTTAACAATAACAACATTGCTTCAATATCAGCTAAATAAAGGAATTCAAAGGCCTAGGAGACACCTACAAGCTAATGTGGTACAAGCTAACATGGTGGTGAAATGTTAGCTGGTAAAGTTTATGCTTTTGAACTTTGATTCTGTCAAGCATTTTTGGTCTTCATGGTTTGTACATATTGACCTTTTCACTGAAGACATGCACTGAACCGCCATATGTATAGTTTTAAAATCCATAATGTACGGTGGCTGACAGGCACAAATGCGCAGCGAACAGGTAAACGTGCCGTAAATGAATAATGCAAACTCCAAATCACACAAACACAAAAAAAAAAACATGCAGTTGAAAAACGCTGCAATCATAGAAAATAGACAGAAGCCAAAACACTCAACCAACAAAACAAATACAAAGGAAAAACGCTGCAAATACCAAAAACACCAGCAAATAAGAAGAGCTGCAAACTCTCTCCGCAAAACAGAAGTGCACCAGACCACTAGGGGGACTCAAGGTTGGATATTGAATATTTGTGCTCCGTGGATTCAGCGGTGTCTTCCTGCAGTTTGACCCGGTGCTGGCAGTGAGACGTCAGTCAGCCCACCTCTGTGCGCCCCCTTCCCTGAACACGGTGCTTCGCTTAGGGACCATCAACAAATCATTGCGTTTGTTTTGTTGGTTCTATGTTTTTGCTTTTGTCGAGTTTCTGTGATTGCAGCATATTTCCATTGCAACTTTTTTCTGTTGCATTTGGTTTGTTTTTTTTTGTGTGTTTGTGTGTTTTGGAGTTTGCATCATTTGTGTTTAAAAAACTCCACCTCATCACTCCTTGGTGAGCACCTTATGCCTCCACTATATTGTCTCCCTCTAATCTTAGCTGAATTCTAAAGCTACATAATGTCATACTTTGATGTTTTCAACATAGGGACTTCAGTGTCCTTGTTTTTTAATTGGCAGTCGGACATAGGTTTTAAACTGTGCAAGTATATTTAAACGTTGCAGTCAGAAAAATTAAGGACAGTTTACTATAATTTTGTGTAGCCCTCAGTTATGTCCTGTTCCTGCAATGATGCACAATCATTAACGATCGCTTTGAGATGCATCTAAGAATCGTGAAACTTCCACAGTAGTACATACTGTTACAACTTGTTTCTGACATCCTTTGAAAGAATATATCAATGCAGCTGTACAACAGCAGTGTATGGTCAATGTAGCATTGGTATTTTCTAATGTTTTATTTCAGGCACTCTGGTTTAGCCTAAAAATAAAACAAGCGTTCTTACTTTTTTTACGCTTTAAATCCAGTAGATGTGGGTGCATCAGTCCACAGTCATGGTAAGAAACTTTGTTTGCGTCTAATGTTGTTTCTGGGAGAACACAGGTGCAACTTCAAATTGGATTCTGAAACTTTCATCCTGCGAGTCAAGAGATTAATTTGTTGCTGGTGTTTTCTTTCACCTTTGATTCACCGTGCTGCTGGACCCACCCACTGAGGTTCACAGCGTGAGGGACTCCATTTCATTTCTTGCAGTCGGGGGGTTTCAACCAGCACCCGCGTGGCTTTCAAACTGTGTAGGTTTTCATTTCCATTGATCAAACAGCTACAGTGGTCTGTGGAGCTACAAAAGTTGCAATCAAAGCTGAACTGTGGAGAAGAATTCAGAATAAAAGAGCTGAGGCAAGAAATCTTCACCTCCAGTTCATCAAATCCCCGTAGAAACGTTTCATCTTTCTCAGAATGGGTTAATCCATCTCAAAATGGCTAGTAATCAGCTTAAATCATAATGCCACTAGCATTGAGCTTTTCCTTATCTCCAGTGATCTTTTGCATCCACCCCTGATGATCTCCTCTCAATATCCACAAATTAGAATTAGTCCGTTTGATTGCAGCTATCGCCTTCAGAAGGCACGAAAAGGCTTTGTGATACCTTTATAGTTTTCTTCAGCAGAATGGGTGTGATTAAAATAGAAAATAACCATTTCTTATCACTCAGTTAAGCTCTCCCTGGCTGTGCAGCCCTGACGTTCACGTTTGCCTTTGTGAAGATGATTTCTATTTAACGGTGACCTGAGGGTGATTAATTCTTTCCAATGAATTGTAAAAAAAAAAAAGAGGCATTGATAGAATCAGCTTTGCAGCCATATCTAGAGGATGTGTGCTGATTATAGACTGCCATTCATTAGCTGTTCCAGTATATACAAGCACTGAAGCACCATTATTGCTATACAGCTATTATTCTTTTGTTTGTGATACAATATTTGATGCTGTGCTGTTCTAGCAGCTTTGGAAAAACCTATAACATTTTTACATCAACACTTGCACCTTGGTTGGGAATAACGTTTTATGACTTTTGGTAGAAGTATATCATAGCATCATATGGGGTAGACCTTATCAGGATTCGCCACAATTGCCTCCAAGTCCAATCTCCACCAGCACCTTTCTGGTCAACAGCGCCGAAGGGGGCCATTGTTAACCTGTACCATGAGGCAACCCTCACCATTTATCTAGGCTTGGTACACAGAACGTGCCCTTCCAATAGCTGGTTTGGTACTCAGAATGGTGGTACTTAAATAAATTTTGGGATCATCCATCCATCCATCCATCATCCATCCGTCCATTCATTTTCTTTACCCGCTTCTCCTTTCCGGGTTGCAGGGAACTGTTGCCTATTTCCAGCAGTCACTATGTGAGACGTTGGGGACACCCTGGACAGGTGGCAAGTTTATCACAGGAACACATAGAGACAAACAACCATTCATGTTCTCACTCACACCTAGAGACAGTTTAAGAGTTACCAATAAACCTAACATGCACGTTTCTAGTCTGTGGGAGGAAACCTGAGTACCTGGAGTAAACCCACTTTGCACAGGGAGAACATGCAAATGAGAGAACATTCACCCAGAAAGGCCCCAGGCCGGAAAGCGATCCTGCGACCTTCTTGCTGGGAGGCGACAGCTCTAACCACTGCTCTGCTGTGCACCCATTTTGGGATCAACTTTTTATAAAGTAAATAACAAGCTAGTTAATTATCATAAGCTAAACTGTGATGTAAAGCTAAAGCTAAGAAGTAGAGATGAGTGAAACTGGCTCCAAATGGAAACTAATTAATGGAGAATATTTAAAACTGGAATTTGGAGTGGACAGTATTTAACCATTGAGCTAGTGGATACCGAATCAAGCACCAGCGTTGTTTGTTTATTGGGTTCATCAGATGTGTTGGCCATACCACTAGACACCCTCACCCAAGTGAAGCCCAGCCGAGGATGATCAGGCCTGTGTGTACCATGGCTAATTAGTGTGTATTTGCTGAAGGGCTAAGGTTAGGATGAAGAAGCAGGGTTCATTTTAGGTAAAAGTTGGGCATTCGTGTAGATCGGTCAGTGTGCTTGTTTATGTCAGATACTCGATCTGCTTGAAACGTTTCAGTACAGCCTTAAAAATCAGTAGTTTGTAAGGGTTTGTTTTGTTTTGGGAGCTCGTACTACAGGCTTTTAGTGTTTGTCATAATGGTGGGACATGGAGAGCTTTGCAAAGTGGTACTCATTATGAAAAGCATTGGCGTGGACAAAATGTATTAAATGGTAATTTATTAAGAATGGTTTTCGAGGTAAAACAATGGTCACAACACAGTCTTGAAGCAAGAGAAGGCTGCTTTTTTTAGTTCTTATCTATCTATTTGTCTGTCTGTCTGTCTGTCTATGAAATTGGTTGGTGTAAAAGACATTTTTTTTTTCTTTAATCCATTTCTTTTTATAATAAAAACTTCCATTGTTCGTTAATAAACATTTACTGCACGTTTTATTGTGGAGAAGCCTTTAATACAGACTGCTGTGTAAACCGTGCCCCGTTTTCAGTAGTTGTATGAAGGGTTTTAAGTACCTTTACACACCACAGACAGCACTGGAGTAAATGTCAGTGTAATTTCTAACCCATTAACTTGGTTTTATAAGTGATCCGTGCACTATCCCCAAAGGTCTGGATGAACAAACCCATTAAAACTTTGTAGGACTCATAACTTTAGTGTAAAACTTTGCAGAAAAAAAAATGTGTTCCTGCATCATTTTATCTGGAAAGACAAAGACTAGGAGAAACTAAACTGTGGCCATAAGTTATTGTTTCAGATAATAAGAAAAAGCTATGTAAATAATA
>JAOXNZ010000177.1:19619684-19630416 GCA_028566095.1 Kryptolebias brasiliensis | reverse complement strand
ATATGCAACAATATATGCACCAAAGTCAAATGAAGGCTTATTCAGAACTGATTATGTTAGAAAACGGGCAGCAAAACTGGGAATGTATTGATCTAATTACACATCTAATACGAAGAGGGCTCGAAATCATTCAACCTGAATTTGAGCTTTCTCAATTCTTGAACTCCACACTCTCTGCTTTTTAAATTAAGAAAGCTCCTTAGATGAGAAGCGAAACGTCTTCAGCTACAGAATAGAAGTCCGATTGTATTTGTCTTTTTAACGGTTTTTGGACTTAATATTAAAAGTCACTATAGTTTATTTACACAAGTCAGATCATCAGTTTGGATTATGATTCCTCTTTCAATCACAAAAACAACACTTTCATTCTTGTCATTTTGACTTTTACTCTTGAAACACTATTTCAAATTTTCCTGGAAAGTTTGGCTTTTTTTGTATTTTGACTTTCAGTCAGTTTTTTTCTTGTTTTCAACTTTATTCTTGGCATAACAACATTTTTTTGAAACTGGGAAACTTAAAATCAAATCTTCCTCCTCAGTGTTTTATATCTAAGTGACCCAAATACTCCGCTGTAGATTTTAGCATCTTTTTAACCCAAAAATGCTTCCTTCGAGGCTCACCCTCCTTCATGCTCTCCAGGCAGATGTCTATACAAGTGTAATGTAAAAAAAAGCCCTATACATCAATTTTTAATAAAAACTCTGACTATGAACTTATGGAATAGTTCTTGAATAGCATGGTATCGCTCAAAAGTTTTAGTGTTTTATATTAGATTTACAGAAATCCAGCCCTGTTCTAACACTTTAAAGGGCCAACTTTAAAAGATTTGGATAAAGTTGCTCCACTTCTTTGATCAAAAATATTAGAAGGATCAAATAGGTTTTTTGAAACTGGGATAAAGTACAGCAAAGGTGAAAAAAAGACCAAAAAAAGATACTCATATTTAGATAAAGCCAGTCAGAGGCTAATTATGAAAATGTGAAATGAATTACTAAAGTGCCACCTGTAGCTGAATTATCTCTGGTTTCAAAGCATAATTAGTTGCAGAAATTTGGGACCAAGTCATTAAATCTCATGTTCCAAGATTCTAACCTGTTTTTTTCCCCTAGAACAAAAACTTTAAAAAACACCTTGAAGAAGAAGAATTGGAACAAACACAACGGGGGTTCTGCTGCTTTTTTCCTTGGACTTCTAAAGAATACCTGATCACAGCACACATGGTTCGGTTGGCTCCTTTAAGGAATGTAGGAAAGTTGAAATTATTCAGATTTGTGGATTCAGATTTAATCTACTGCTGTACATGTAAATAAAGATAAGGGTTGAATAAGTCTTATTATTGGTTGGCAAAAAGCTTTTGCTTGTGTCTGTGTGTGTTTAGCTATTATTTAGGTTTTGGAGCAGATTTTAATGAAACTCTCAGTAAGTAATTACTGAATGCACGTCTACATTGGGGCGGCAGTGGCTCCGGAGGTAAGGGGGTTGCCGGTTCGAACCCCTGCTCTGTCTGTCTCAGCCGTTGTGTCCTTGGGCAAGACACTTCACCAGAGGGTCAGAGGGTTCGGTGGTGCCGGTGTGATGGCAGCCTCACTTCTGTCTGTCTGCCCCAGGGCAGCTGTGGCTACAATGTAGCTCACCACCATCAGTGTGTGAAAGGATGAATGGGTGAATGACTGACTGTAGTGTAAAGTGCTTTGGGGTCCTTGGACTAGATAAAGTGCTATACAAGTGCAAGCCATTTACAAGTGATTAACCTTTGGGGTCAACCCCACTCAAGATGGCCACCGCAGCTAACCGAGCTGCTGCCGACCACGCCAGCTGAAGGTCGTGACTTGAAGACGCCTACAGAACCGCGTCATCTGAAAAAAGCAGAAACAAAACCAGACCTGTTCCTCTCTATGACTGCGTGTTGAGATCCATGTTCATTAACACCACAAACAGGATTGAAGACGAGGCACCTTGGAAACGGGCTCGTGCCAAGAATGCACAAGAAGACACAACACTTGCTTTGGTTCTGGATAGTCCTTAAAGAGTTAGTCTGGTGATTATTGAAGTGATGATCTGTCAAATAGTTATCAGTTGTTAGTGCCTTATCAGTCATAGAACACAGAGTGTGTAGAAGAGGGCAAAAGTCTTAGCCCAGGCTAGGCTAATGGCTAGCCAAACAAGGACCTGTTTTTTAAAACTATTTGTCAGGCTTGTAAAACAATTCTTTCCCAAAAACGACAAACTGGTGTGACAGAACACTACCTTAGCTCATATACACCTTTACGCCTTTGCATGACACCATTTGTTTAGCTTGTCCTTATCCTTTCAGCCGAGCAACGTTTGTGTTACTATGTGCAGGTGTGTGCTGAGCGTAGACTGTGAATGTCACGGTGATGCAACACGGACGTTGTTCGGTTGAGAAAACTGCGACAAACTAAACAAATAGTCTCAGTGGAAAAGAGGTTTCATATTAATTAATGTTGTGTTCTTATACTTCTGTGTGTCTTCTTTGTAAAAGAGTAGTTTTATAAGCCGCAAAAACAGTTTGAAAACGGGCCCTCCTTTGGCTAGCCATTAGCCTAGCCTAGGGCACCTTTACCTTTTAAAATGTAGAAACGTAGTTGATGTTAAATCAAATCTAGACTTTTTTATTTTTCTCCTATTTTTGTACATGACAGTGAGCACTGAATACACAGGAGGTGAGAATGTATTTCAGCGTTTACTGAAGTGGTGCAAAATTTCCACAGAATAAATTGTATATTAAAATTCAGACTGACAATGTTTCAGCCTGACAGCATTATTCCATTAACTCTATTTCTTAAATTTTTTCTAAGAATTTGACTTTTTGAAAAAAACACCAGTGAAAGCGAAATTGATTTCTTTTACACTTAGCTATTTGTGCTTTATTGTTGTCCGCATTAATGCTACTGCTTTTTTAAGGGTTTATTCAACACAGTTTCTCATGAATAGATCATATTTTATTTCATGGCAAATCAATAAGTGTTTCATTTTCTATATAGTCCAGTTGCTCGGATGTTGCACCCCAAAAGGCTTTGCACTTCTGTATCTGTTATATGTGTCCTCAGGAATCTAAGTCAAATTTGCTATCATAGAAAACAGCTAGCCTTGGTCTGTATGCAAATCTGTATTTCCACTGGACGACAGCATCACTTCTAAGCTTTGCTGTGCGCCAGCCTGTGTCACTGAGGCTAATAAGTGGCTGGGCGGCTTGTTTTTTCTGCTCCTAGAAGGAAGAATGAAAGGCGAGCTGTGTCTTTTTCCGCCCGTCTTAAACCCGGTCCTCTGTTCTTTCTCCCAAGTTAAAATATGAACAAACTGGTCGATTTCATACCAGTAAAACCCTACAGCACACAAGGACGAGTTTGTCACAAATTCAAACAGCCCATTCTGCAAGTGTTAACCGCAAACAGCATGGAGGTGCCTGTGTATATTTGTTTTTTTTAATTACCTCTGCCAGGGAGGTTATGTTTTCAGTAGCATCTATCTGTCTGTCAGTGCACAAGATTACTCGAATTTTCAGGAAATGTCAAACACGGTACAAGGAACAAGTGATTCAATTTTGGTGGTGATCCGGTCAAAGTTCAAGGTCACAGATCAGCCCATGTTCTAACTCTGCAGCTGGATAACAGGAATGTTAAACTCCACAGCTGGACACCTCATGAGCCAAGGATGATCACTGTTAATTTCAAGGTGATGGGGTCAAAGGTGAAGGTCGCAGATGACCTTGTGCTCTACCTCTGCAACCATGTACTGGAGGAAAATTAAACTGCGCCGTTGTACACCTCTTAGGTCAAGGGTGATCACCATTGATTTCAAGATCAATTGATTTCATAGGTCAACATCACAGTTGACCTCGTGCTCTAACTCTGTAACAGTGTCATGTAGTAATGTCAAACTGCACAGCTGGACACCTCATGGCTCAAAGATGATGCCTGTTGATTTCAAGGTTCATGGGGTCAAAGGTCAAGCTCACAGGTAACCTCTTTTAGTTGTGTCCGTTGGTCTGTTTGTCTGTCTGTTAGCAAAGATCAGGTAAAAACTAATGAACATATTTGGATGAAATTTTTAAGGAAATGTTGGGGTTGTCAAAAAACAATGGATTAGATTTGGTGGTGATCCAGATTATGATCCAGATCGCACTATTTTTTAACCACACTGAGGCCTTGGTTGAGGTTTGCGCTCTCTGAGTGCTTCTAGATTCTATTTATTTCTCCCTCTGTGGGGTGATGATGATGGTATTAATCTGACATGTGGGTCTACTGTTAACTAAATATAGAAGTATGACCAGAATCCCAAACAGACCTCCGCATCAGAATGACGCCTGAGCCCTTTGCAAAGGTAGAGATTGTCATTTCATTTTGAAAATAAAAACCGCAGAAGGTCTGCTAGCTTCAGTCATACAAAGTTAAAGAAAAAAAAACCCTTTTCTACTCTTATTGAAGAGATTATAGTCACCAGCATGCTCCTAAATATCTCTGTAGTTTCTATAGCCAACTAAAACACAGCTTCTGCAGGTTTTTACCAAGCCCTTCATATCATACCTCCAGGTTGAGCCCCATAGTGAGTCCCAAACTGGGGGGAGGGGGGCGCACCTCCAACATAGGATGCGCTAAAGAACTCAGGGGAGGTGCTTTAACAACACATAGACAGTAAAACCTATCCATTATATAAAAAAAGTTCTGTGTTTAATGTCAGTGTTTAATGCAATAATAATAATAATGATAATAATATAATAATAATAATTTTTAAAGAAATTCTGAAGAGTGCCAACGCAGCTACTGCACATAATTCATACATGCACATAAAACATACATGAACTTTTTTCTATAAAGACCAGTACTTGTTTGGGACTTACTTTTATAACAATCTAAGCTGACAAAGGGCCAATAGTTTGATGTATAAACTGGGTAAAAAGAGAAAAGTTTGTGGTTGTAATGAGTTTGTTTGCAATATTTTTGGAAAATGTGGACAGCTCAGAAGGTACAGGGCATGAAGTCATTGCGCTCTAAGTTAAATATTCTATTGCAAAATCTTCAAAACTCATAAACAGAAACTGTGAATGGGTAAAAACTGCTAAAAAAGATCAAAATACCAGTTCAAACATGTAAAGTCTTACCTGTATGTTTATACTAAATGTAAAGAAACAATATATGTCACAGTTACCTATAATAAGCAAAGTAATGGTTTTTATTGTTTTGTTTTTGTTACAAATATACTCCTATTTCTGAATAAATTAAAAGACAGAGCCTCCATCCTTCCATCCATCCATTATTTCTTTACTTGCCAGGTTTTTAATATAAGATCATCTTATGTTGAGAAATTATGGCATTATATCAGTTTTGATCAAACCTTAAAATTAACATTATGTGCAATATCATGCAATATTGCAAGGTTCCATGTGATCTGTTAGTAGCTGAGAGTCACTCACAACTCACTGAAAGTGCTACCACACCATATTTTAGCTCAGTATCTGTAAAACCATCTGAGTTTTAACCATCTTTCTATTGGCTTAGGGCAAGTTGCTGCGGTTGCCATCTTGAATTGGACTGACTCCAAGCATTATGGTAAATGGTAAATGGCTTGCACTTATATAGTGCTTTATCTAGTCCTAGGACCCCAAAGCGCTTTACACTACAGTCAGTCATTCACCCATTCATTCACACACTGATGCCGGCAAGCTACATTGTAGCCACAGCTGCCCTGGGGCAGACTGACAGAAGTTATTCTTCATTCTTCATTCTGTCATTATTCGGTTGTTGATGTTTAGCCAATAATTACTCTCTGAGAGGTTCATTGAAATTTGATTTCTTGGTTCTTTTGGTAACAGAAAAACAAATGCACACACACTGTGTCGCTGGCAAAAAACGAGGCGGTCGTTTTTTAATGTGCGTGTGTGTGAATGTGTGGATGAATGGGTGAATGACTGACTGTAGTGTAAAGTGCTTTGGGGTCTTTGGACTAGATAAAGCGCTATACAAGTGCAGGCCATTTACCATTTTAGTGTCACTGTAGAATAACTTGATCATAAAACACTATAAATTTTACACTGTTAATTTAATAAATGTAAATGTTTTTGTCTTTTTGTTTTTATTTTTAGGTGGATTGTTAGAGTGGAAGATGCAATGGACATTGACCTTGCAGAGTCAACATTTGAGTAGTTGTTAAACAGTAACCACTGACAGAACCATAAGGGAACGCACCCTGTGCTGATTTAGACTTCTCTTCAAAAATACTCCACTGATGTCTTCGCTTGAGAGGATTTTTGCATCAAGTCGTCAGTTGTCTGAAGAGTGAGGACACCAGGGTAAGCTGCTTGTACAATGCTGGGTGTCTTTTCCTCACATCCCTGGGACTCTAGAACTGTGCTGCTGCACCCGTTGGCTTTACTCTCCAAGTCTCCCACCAACTGATTTTGACTGTGACGACATGTCTCTAGCCAAGCGAAGAAAAGTTTGGACCTTCGCTCTCCTTTTTTGCAGCATTACCTTTACAACAATCCTGTTTAGTTACACTTTCAGGGACCCCTCGCTCTATATCTTCAAGCACGCATTTCAGCTCTCAGACAGCTTTTTCTCCAAAGGGCCATGTGCCTGTCGGCAGTGCATAGCAGAGCTGGAGGGGGACCCATGGTTCGCTGAACGCTTCAATCAGTCTATCCACCCTCTGATGACCAGCGAGAACAGCATCCTCTCTGAAGAGACCTTTAGGTGGTGGCAGGTAAGGCTCAAGAGATGTAATTTTGAGATTTTTGCCATGCTTTCTTACAGACCAGTGAAAAAAAAAAAAAAATACAGCATGAAAGTTCTGAGTCTGAGAACAGATGAGGTGCAAAATTGGAAAGGCCATAAAGGAGATCACACGCTGCTGTGAAGCTTCCAAGAATGTGTTTGTTTTGGCCACATTGATTGTTTCAAATCCACGGGATATTTACCAGGATTAAGTTGTGAAACAAACTCCCACGCACAATTTCTTTGGCTTTAGCAGAAGTGGTGAAGGACAGGGAAATAGCTGTTTCCTCTCACCATCTCCCCTTCTGTAAAGCTGCAGATAAGGAGAGATACGTTTTCTATCACAAGCTGATTCCTTGAGTAATACCATAGAATTTTACTCACGCAGAATGATCGGCAGAAAGGCCACCGCCTGTGGCCTGCATCCAAAGAGGAACAGTGTCAGATCTTCCAGAGATTATGTAGCACAAATTGCTAAAAGCAGAAGAAACTGCATTGCTGGATTTAGAGTCACAGACAGGTTTGAGTGCCCAAGCCAAAGCAATGATACTAAAATCATACCTAACAGGCATGAGGGCCTCAGAACGGCTCAATGCAGTGATGGAAGATGAGGTTGGACAGCAAGGCCTAGTGTTCCTTGGATAAATGCATATCACCTGCTGTCTTTCATGTCAGAGTTATAAAATAGGATTATTTTATAATGAGAAATGACAAGTTGTAGCCATTTTGGTCAAACCTTAAAAAAAACATTATACACGATTTAATGAGATATCTTGTGCAATCTTGCATGATCTTTTAGCACTTGGAGTTCATGTTGTGAATGACTGTCAGCTACTACCACACCAAATGTTAGCTCAATATGTGTAAAATTCACTAAGGTATAGTCATATTTTAGCAGAACTTTTATGTTACAGACCAACACAAAGTTGCACATTTTTGTGAAGGGGAAACAGAATGAGACCTGATTTCCTTTTTTTTTTAGAAATAAAAATCTGAGTGTGATGACCATTTGTATTCAGCCTCCTTTACTTTATTATTCCTAACTAACATCCAGAGCAACCAGCCTCAGAGGTTTGTTACAGAACATTAGTGATCAAACAGCATCATGAAGACCAAGGAACACACCAGACAGGTCAGGGAGAAAGTTGCTGGGAAGTTTAAAGCAGGGTTAGGATATAAAACAATCTCCAAAGCTTTGGACATTTCATGGAACAACTGTTCAATCCATCATCTGAAAATGGGTACGAGTATGAGAACAACTGCAAATTGACCAACAGTGAAACATGGTGGGAGCAGCATCATGCTGTGGGGATGGTTTTCTTCAGCAGGAACAGAGAAGCTGGTCAGAGTTGATGGATGGATGGATGGATGGATGGGTGGAGCTAAATGCAGAACAATCCTGGAAGAAAAGCTGTTAGAGGCTTGAAAAGAATTGCGGCTGGAGCTGAGGTTCACCTTCCAGCAGGACAACAATGTGAAACATCCACCAGAGTTACAATGGAATGGGTCAGATCAAATCATATTCATGTTACAATGGTCCAGTCAAAGTTCAGACCTAAATCTAAATGAGAATCTGTGGCAAGACTTAAAAAACTGCTGTTCACAGTTGCTCTCCATCTAATCTGACTGAGCTGCAGCTACATTGCAAAGAAGAATGGGCAAAATTTTCAGTCTCAGTCACAGCTGGAATTGCACTAAAAGGTGGTTCTACAAAGTATTGATTAAGGGGGACTGAATACAAATCCACGCCACACTTTTTAGATTTTTTACTCATGAAGATTTTAGAAATCATGAATCTTTGTCCTTTCTCTTCACAGTGATGTGCTGCTTTGTGTTGGCCTATCATAAAATCTCTGTAGCACACTTTGAGGTGTTCATACCCCCTTGAACCTTTCCAGATTTTGGAAAGTCCAAGTGGTATGATCACTCTTTTAAAGGTAGTGGATGGCACACAGGGATCCAAGCTGTCTCTGGACTGAATCCAGTACTTCTCCACATTCTCATCATGCAAATTGTAATTAAAGGCCAGAGTAGAAAAATGAATGAAAGGTTGCCTCCTGTCACTACTCATTTCAGGGAGTAGTCACATTCTCAGCAGCAGCTTTGCCAGATGGTTCTGCCTTTGCGGCTGCAAGTCAAAGGCATGACCCTCATATGTATGTGGACTTTGTCCTCCAATGAGCTGTCAAAGCTTACGGGATACATGCCCTGCTGTAACTGCTGTAAAAGGAGCACTCCATAATACAAGCCATTGCCCTTCCATCCATCCATCTTTTTCCGCTTATCCGGGGTCGGGTTGCGGGGGCAGCAGCCTAAGCATGGGGACCCAGACTTCCCTCTCCCAAGCCACTTGAGCCAGCTCCTCCAGGGGAATCCCAAGGTGTTCCCAGGCCAGCTGAGAAACATAGTCCCTCCAGCGTGTCCTGGGTCTTTCTCTTGGCCTCCTCCCAGTGGGACGTGCCCGAAACACCTCACCAGGGAGGCGTCCAGGAGGCATCCTAACCAGATGCCCGAGCCACCTCAACTGGCTCCTCTCAACGCGAAGAAGGAGCGGCTCTACTCTGAATGCCTCCCGGATTACTGAGCTTCTCACCCTATCCCACACCTTCCAGGACCCTGCTGAGGGTGTGGAGCTGGTCCAGTGTTCCACGACCAAGGCGAAAACCACACTGCTCTTTCTGAATCCGAGGTTCAACTATTCGATGGACTCTCCTTTCCATAACCCCCGAATAGACCTTACCAGGGAGGCTTAAGAGTGTGATCCCTCTGTAGTTGAAACACACCCTCCGGTCGCCCTTTTTGAATAAGGGGATCACCACCCCAGTCTGCCAATTCAGGGGAACTGTCCCCAATGTCCATGCAATATTGCAGAATCGCGTTAACCAACACAACCCAACAACATCCAGAGCCTTAAGGAACTCCGGAGGAATCTCATCCACCCCCGGAGCCCTGCCACCGAGGAGCTTTTTAATCACCTCAGTGACCTCAGCACCAGTGATTGGAGAGCCCGACCCAAAGTCCCCAGGCTCCGCCCCCTCAATGGAAGACGTGCTGGTGGGATTGAGGAGGTCTTCAAAGTATTCCACCCACCGACCCACAACATCCCTAGTCGAGGTCAGAAACACACCACCCCCACTATAAACAGTGTTGGTGCTGAACTGCTTTGCCCTCCTGATACGCCGTATGGTGGACCAGAATCACCTCGAAGCCGTGCGGAAGTCTTTCTCCATGGCTTCTCCGAACTCCTCCCATGCCTGAGTTTTTGCCTCTGCAACCACCCGAGCTGCATGCCGCTTGGACTGCCGGTACCCATCAGCTGCTTCTGTGGTCCCACAGGCCAAAAAGGCCCAATTGGACTCCTTCTTCAGTCTGACAGCATCCCTCACCACTAGTGTCCACCAGCGGGTTCAAGGGTTGCCACCGCGACAGGCACCAACTACCTTGCGGCCAGAGCTCCGATAAGCCGCCTCAACAATGGAGGAGCAGGAACATGGCCCACTTGGACTCAATGTCCCCCACCTCCCCTGGAACATTATTGAAGTTCTCACAGAGGTGGGAGTTAAAGCTCTGTCTCACGGGAGACTCTGCCAGACGTTCTCAGCAGACCCTCACAATACATTTGGGCCTGCCAGGTCTGACTGGCATTCTCCTTCACCATCGAAGCCAAATCACCACCAGGTAGTGGTCAGTTGACAACTTCGCCCCTCTCTTCACCCGAGTGTCCAAGACATTCGGCCGCAGATCAGATGAAACAACAACCATATGTGCCAAGAGCACATATGGACCCCCCTATGCTTGAACTTGGTGTTCATAATGGACAATCCATGACGAGCACAGAAGTCCAACAACAGAACACCGCTTGGGTTAAGATCAGGGGGGCCGTTCCTCCCAACCACATCCCTCCAGATCTCCCTGTCAGTGCCCACGTGAGCGTTGAAGTCCCCCAGCAGAACAAGGGAGTCTCCAGGAGGGGCACTCTCCAGTACCCCCTCCAAGGA
>JAOXNZ010000177.1:19577889-19596872 GCA_028566095.1 Kryptolebias brasiliensis | reverse complement strand
AGTGACTGCTGGAGATAGGCACCGGCTGCCTGCGACCCGGAATGGAGAAGCGGCTAAAAGAAAATGGATGGATGGATAAAAGGAAAGGTGATGTAACACAGTGGTAGACATGTCCCCTGTCCCAGCTGTTTTGGAACGTGTTGCAGGCATCACATTCAAAATGAGTGAATATTTGCAAAAAAACCAATAAAGTTTCTCCATTTGAACATTAAATATCTTGTCTTCTGTGTGTATTCAGTTGAGTAAAGGTTGAAAAGGAATTACATATTATCTTATTCTGTTTTTATTTATGTTTTACACAATGTCCCAACTTCATTGGAATTGGGGTTGTAAGTTTATTTATACTTACCTGTGCTCCTTGTGGATCTCTGAGTGTCCTGCCTTGGTCTAGTTGATCCTCTCTGTGAGTCACCTCCTAAACAAAGTATGGTGAAGTCAGTTCAGCTGCTCTCCCGTTCAGTCTGCCTGTCTGAACCCTAAAGTTAATTACAATTATTATGACACTTGCATGTTTTCTACTTGTGAATAATCTTTCTCACTGCAGAATAATGGACTCTAAATAGTTTAAAAATGACCTTTAACCTTTTCCAAATTGATTGAACAGTTGCTTCTCTGAGGTCGTTGCTGATGTCTTTCCTCCTTTGCTTTGTGTTAACATAAACCAGTACGTTTCAGAGCAACAAACTGCTTTTATAAAGGTGATCACACTGATCAGTTAATCAATACATTTGATCAGCAGCTCCTGGGTGATAATTTCCCTCTTAAATCCAGTAGAAGCAACAAGGGTGGACTTTTTTTATATGAACAGATAGGTGAACTCTCATTACTTTTCACACAGCTTTGATGTTTTAGCTTTGGTTTTGTTAACAAATAATGACATGGCAAATCTGTTTGTACACTTAAGGTTATATTGGAATAATTTTAGAACCTGATAAAGACCAGAACATTATATGCATTGTTACGTAAAACCCTCCTATTGGAAAAAGGTGTTCTTTCTTTTCCACCATGTCTGACAAGACAGTACTTTTCTCCTGTGGAATAAATCACAAAGGATTAGAAATTCAGCTTTTCTGCTTTTTTTTTTTGTTTTGTTTTGTAGGTGTTGATTTACAATCCAGCGTTTTTAAAATATGTCTACGAGTCTTGGCTTGAAAGCCGTGGACGATATCCTTCAACTGGCTTCCTCAGCCTGATGTTTGCTATCCATATGTGCGATGAGGTGAACTACGCTGCAACAGTAATTTGTTTTCAAATGACGTGGCTCTGAAGTGTAGCTACGTGTTGCTGTGACGGTAGTAACGCAGTGCTTCCTCCATACTTGTCTTGTTCAGGTCAGTGTATTTGGGTTCGGCGCAGACCAGTATGGAAACTGGCATCACTACTGGGAGGACAACCATTTGGCCGGAGCTTTCCGGCACACAGGAGTCCACGACGGAGATTACGAATACAACGTCACCTTGCTGCTGGCGGACAAGCACAAAATCCAAATGTTTAAAGGAAGATGATACCAAACGTGGAACAACCACCAAGCAAACATCAGCAACCTCTGAAAGCTTTCCTTCTTTCACGATGTCCACAGACTGCTTTAGCTACTTTATTTAAACCAGTTTCCTGTTATTTGCATATTAGGCTGCTGTGTAATCCATTAAAGCTTTCGCCTTAGCGAGACTCTTCACTGATGAGGCAAACGCACCACTGCCACATTTCAGAATCTATAACCCAACTCAGATACAGCTGGAACTAAGAAGACAAGAAGAAAATGTCTGTCAGCAAGCATGTTTTGGATAAAACTACTTCAATACTTCACATGTGCTTTTTTTTCAAGTAACTTTTTCCTATACGACAGAACTGTCCTGTCAGCAGCTTTAAGACAAAGTGTCATATTGTGTTTTTCGTGTATGTAGAGTGGGATTTACTGTTAAATTAGACATTCTTTATGTATTAAACCACAAAAAAGTATTATAGAAATTATTCATAACACAGCAAATTTTATTTACAAATATCCACACCGAGATAAGTTGACATACGTTTTAAAAATGGCTATTGTAAAAAAAGAAAACATTTGGGAAATTGGAAGTGAATCCAAAACTTTACCCGACTGAACAAATTTTACTACAATGTAACATTGATAGAAAACCCACAGGGGCCGTTAAAAAAAAGATCATATCAGAAGCCTTTAACTACATTTCTATCCCCGCTGATAATTTTTGTCACACTGCACACAACAAACCATTATTCAGGGATTATTATTACTATTATTGTATCAGTTCTGTTTAAGTATTGAAACATCCTTATTACTATTTTTCAATTTTTCTTTGGTTTCTGTCACATTTTGCAATTTGCTACTCATATAACAGCTTCTTAAAAAATTGCAAAAAATTTCCACATACGCAACACTAGGATTTTGGCAAAACCCTGTGTTCTATAGCTCAGTTAGTTTGAAGTTTAAACAGGTCAGAGAATGTTGGATTTTACACGACTGAACTGGTATTTTGATATTTTTTACCATTTTTACACATAGTTTCAGTTTTTTTTATTTCTGAAGATTTTAACCATAGAACGTGCAACTTTGAGTGTGACAGTGTCACACACTCTGACTTTTTAAGCTAACTTTCCAAAATTGTAATTTGTCTACTGAATTTATGGTTTCCTCTAAAATCCCCCTGGTCTAGAGTATGAACATCCAAACTCTCATTGACTTCCACTATATATGAGCTCACATTTGTATGTTCAAAATTCGAGGTTTATCTTGTCGTATATTTTACATGAAATACTGCAGATGCACAAAAAATTATGTGTGACGCTCTGAGACTTATACAGTGACTGAGGCCTAATTTCTGCTTTGGGTTTCTGTCTGCCTGTTGTTTCAGGTGTTGTCAGAACGGGACAGAGGCATGTGTGATGTTACCATGGTGACCCTAATGAGTCACTGACAATAGCTTTAACATTTATTTTGATCTTGGTTTTCTTTACACTTCTTATACAGTTTCTACATCAAAACACACCCGTAACATTTTTTTTAGAGTTATTACTATTTTTTTTATTATTATTATTATTTTTAAGCCCAAACTAAAAGATCTTATCAACTGTCAGAGAAATTAGTTTTACAGTGAATTAGGTTTCTTTGAAGACTGGATCTGTATTTACACTTTGTTGCCACCCTTATTCTGATATTTGTGATTTTGATTGGAATGTCTCTATAGTCATTGCATTGACTGACGTGAAATTTGGTGGATTTTAAAGAAATAGTTTCTCACTACACCTTACAACCAGAATAATAAAGCTACAGTCAGGTGCTTTGAATGCCATGACAGAGACAAAATGCTGTCATGGGGAGGCCTACACTTTACTAGGAGGAGGATTTATTGCTGGCCGATGGGTTTAGCTCTGATTTATTATGTTCACAACTCTGGTTTATTACAAAATTCCAGCAAAATTAGGGAAACTACACTTAGCTGTATAGCTATGCTTTGTGTTTAGCCTTGTTAAGCAATTGTTAGCATGGTAACTAGCTAAACAGTAATGGAAAACATTGTCAAACATTTAATATGCCTAATAAGGTTTTTGCATACTGATGTTAGCATTCAGCTAAAAGCACTGCTGTACCTTACCAAGCTGCAGTAGCCCCCCTAGTAGGTTCCTAAAATTTATAATTTTCTAAAAAGAATACATACCGAACTACTGAAATAAAAATACACTGGAATAGCCAACCACAGCGCCAGCATCTTGCTAGGTGCTACACGGTGTCCTAAGCTACTCCCACCATAGTAGCAAACCATGAATTTTTGAGGAAAAAAAACTAAACTCAGCCAAGGAGCCCAACAGTTTGTCCCTAATTGTTATAGTTATTGGAACCTGCACTTTAAAGGATGCAGTATTACTTTTTTAGATGAATATTACGCCAAATTAGCTCAAGAAAAACATTTGAGCTTTTGTCTGGTTTATTGTGTATGTCTAGTTATGCTGTCAGAAAAGTTGATCATAAATCAAGAAATATCTGTGCTTTGCCTATTTTATGGATAAAATTTTAAATAATGCTTAATAATAGTTAACTACTGTAAAGGCTAGACAAAAGCTCACTTGTCCATTATTAAATACTGAAGTGAAAGTTTTCTAAAGCCTAAATATTTCAAGAATTATTATAAAAAAAGACTACATCCTCTTGACAAAGGAGGATGTAGTCTTACCATCCTCCTTTGCGTATGACCATTAATAAAACATTTTTATATACGGTCGATGGTACGAGAACGGTACCACGTCTTTTTTCGCCGCTTACGTGTGACTGGGCTTGGTGGGAGGCTCATTACAGAATACTGTCGTCTCCTGTTTTCACAATGGCAATTATATATGCTTATTTAAGTAAAAGAAAGCTGTTGCTATGCATTTTTGGACTAATGGCACAGTGTACAACACGCACAAGACATTGACAATATGTGGCTTTGACATGTAAACAGTACAGCGTGATTGGAGTAACACCTAACAAGATTGCAGCTATGAATCTCACTGTCTGTAGCTATTCCAGTATATTTTTATTTCAATGTACAGAACACAACCTTTTTGATCTTAGTGTTCGCTTATGACTGCCAATGCATTAAAAAATATATTTATATCAAGATAATATTGGCTTTGAGGGTTTGGTAAACTATGGATTAGATCTAAAGTAGAGGTCAGACCACCACAGTAGATTTTTTTGTAATTCAGCTTAACAGAACAAATGATATCAGTACTAGAGGTAAAATAGATATTGACATACATGTCTTATACAGAGGTGCCTTATCAATAAAATAAAATGACCCAGTGTACATATTTAATGTACATTGTAACAGTTTGATTGAAAATTAGATGTAAAGTGCCTTTGATGGGAGTTTCTAAGATTTCATTTCTGCATTAAATTATACAGTATTATAATTATTGTTATAGTTGCTAATGGATTTGGAAATTGCTAATGTTTACAAGATCACATTATTGCAGCCTGTGTGTTGTACATTTTGAGAAATCCTTTATAGGATAAATGCAGTATAGTCATCTAAAGTGTATCTTATCACTGTGTTGTCCAGGCTTTAATATATTTATAAAGCAACAAAAGAAAACCTACATAGTTTCATAGTTATGTTAGTGACGGGTACAGACGTCCTCATATGTATGAGCTGATTAACAAGTTTGATCCTTTGGCAGTAACATACTGTGGACAAAAACTTTAGAAAGTCATCAGGTTTTTATGAGTTACCTTGTTTGGTGGCTTTTGTTGTATTGATGTGAAAGTCTTGAGTACCACACAGCTGTTTGTTGTCCACTATTACACCTTTTTAATGTTGACTATTTGGTTTTCAAAACTGTGACTGAAGTTTTATGAGACACTGAAAAGTTATGATTAGCTTTTAAAAAGGTCTTTGCAGTCTGTGTGTTTGGCTATGTTGTATATGAATTCCAGAATAAAAAAAAACAATTAAACAACTTCAACTATTATTCTCTCCTTTATGGGAACATTGTAGCTGTAGTTAATACAGTGGATTGCAAAAATATTTAGCTTCCCTTGAAAATCTTTTTATTTTGTTGCCTCACAACTTGAACTTTAAGTGGATTTTCAGTTTGATTATTGAGTAATGGACCAAATCAAAATACTCAAGATAATTGACTTTGAATGGAGAAATATTTGTACAAACAAATATTTGTTTTAAATTCAAGGTCCTCACATTATTTCTCTCATATTGATGACTAATGTGTCCTTAAATAAAAAAAAAAAAAAATGTAAGTAAATGTAATGTATCAACTACCATGTGCTATGTGTTTACCTATAGAAACAGCCAAAGTGACTGAAACTAGGCCAACTATGGTGATGTCCATGGAGGAACCGTTTGGGATGGAGAAGTCAGACAATTTTAATGTACTGGTACCATCTAGATATAGTATAATTAGAGACAGGACTGGAAGCTAGAAACTGAAGACACTAGTGGCTGGCAGCAATACAAGTTTTAAGGCCCCGCCCCTCCTTGTAAATAAATGGGACATTTTCCCAACTAAAAAATAAAAATATACTACAGATAATATTTTTCAGATGTTGATTTTTGTTGATTCACATATTTCTTCCCTTGATGCTATATGTTCAGAATTGCATTAAAAATATGTTTAGTTTCCTTCAGTTATTTAACAGAAGTCATGTCATGTTACACTG
Source organism: Kryptolebias brasiliensis (assembly GCA_028566095.1). Taxonomy (NCBI): domain Eukaryota; kingdom Metazoa; phylum Chordata; class Actinopteri; order Cyprinodontiformes; family Rivulidae; genus Kryptolebias; species Kryptolebias brasiliensis. Next base: position 19,590,700 of record JAOXNZ010000177.1, on the reverse strand, counting down.
TGATTGACAGTGTTTCAGCCCATTAATCATGTTTTTGGTGGATTCTGCTGAGTGCTTTATTTTGATGAAGTGTGGACCCACATTTCATTACTGCAGTTAATATATCTAGAAAACTACTGGAGTAAATCTTTTCAAACTGCATCATTTGATATAAAAAAATAACTGCATTATATTTTATTTCATACTTTGCAATGAGTAGCTTTAATATATTTAATTTAGTATGAATGTCCTTTATTCCCGTTTTTTGCTTGATATATTTTGTTTTGTTTGTCTCATTCAAGGTTGTTTTCATTTTTGTGTAAGATTACTGATTATAATATCACTCAACCTGTTACTGTGACTGTGTATACGTCTATTAAACAAATATCTGCCTTTGTTTCATGTACATATTAGCTTTATTGAACAATAAAGGTAAAAAAAACCCAACAAAAACCTTTTTTCTTCGGCGTAATCTTAGCACAGTTCTAAAATGTTTACTCTCCCAACATGGCGGCGTCTTAAACGTGCGGAGCAGCGTCGTCTTAACGTCACAGCTTTACGTCACAACCCGACGTTCAACAAGCAAAACACGGAAGTACAACTTATGTCCGACAAAACCAATGTGCTCGTTTTAGTACAGGTAAGTCATGCTACAAAGTAATGTAACGACCTGGTGAAATTGTGACTCGCTTATTTTGTAGCTGATTTATACAGAGAGTTTTCTATAAGCTTTGAAAGTAATGTAAACAGTAAAACCGGAGCTACTGGTTTCAGTTTCTGCTTGTCAACTACACGACATTAAGTGTGAACTTTATGTAAAAACTGCACAGTAAATAAAAAAAACTGCGCCACACGGACGCTGTTTGTCAGAGAAAGTATGTTATCTCTATTTAACAGTTTAAAGGAACACCGTAGGGTTTTGTTTTTAAAACAAATTCAACTACAAATGCAGGCCGGGAAACCTTCAACAGGCCTCCTTGTAATCACAACATTAATAGCTAATTCTTTATAACAAACGCATTAAATGCGGAGAAATACTTTAATTTACGTCTGAAAAAGTTAATTTACAGAAAGCTTCAGGCTCAAAATTAAAGTTGGAAAGTGTTTATATTTGTCTGAATTCACTGAAATGACCTTACCTGTGGGTTATTAAATTCCACAAAGCAAGATAGAACCAATGCAACACATTTAAAGGGATAATTCAGTCATTTTGTCAGTCATTTTGTTAAATAAGAGTAAATAGCTTACCTGTTGTACATAGTCCTTTAATCAACCTCGGTAGTAGAGTTTAGGTTGCAGCTAGTTTAAGCGTATATCCAAGACATAAATGGCTCATAAATGACGTAGTGGTTCCTGCTGTTTTACAAACCATTACTGTGGTGTTAATTTTTGCTTTTAAAACAGTCGTTTTAAAAGTACCTCTTCTTTTTAGTTATTGTTCTGCCAGAATAACTGTGTGATGCAGAAACGGATGACAGCGTTTGCATTCGCCACTATGACGTTTTACTGATTGGAGTTGTTTTAAGGTGGCAAAATTTGCTTTAGAAAGAGGGTCCTCATTGACTGTATTGATGAGCTAAAAAATGGCTAATAGACACAGATTTTGGCATCTTAAAACGATTCCACTCCTAAGGATTTTACCGAGGTCTATACAAGTTTTTTTTTTTTTCTTTGCATCACTTTTAAGTGTGCGTTACGTGGTTATTTTGACAGAAATGTTACGATATTCCTGTAGGTTTTCACCCCAGGCTGCACCAGAAGTGCTACAGTTAGCTGCTGCTGCTGTCTGCACTTGAAACAACCGCAGAATTCCATGTAAATAACGGTAATGAAAATTAGACAACGGTGGAAAGGTTTATGAGCTAGTCTTTGCGTGAACCTTGAAGAAATTGTGAAGGTTGGAACTGTTTTAAGATGGCAGCACGCCACATTAGTCATGACTACTCTCTGACTAGCCATTAGCTCATTTTTATTGTCAAACCTAAACTCTGCTTCTCTAAACTGAGGCCGTTTTTAAAAATTTTATTTTATTTCATATTTATGTTACTTTTAAGACACCTAGGAACTATTACTGAGCCTTAATGTCACTGTCATTCTGCACTACAGCTACATCCTAAGGCAGGGTGTATTATGTTATGGCGCCGTCTGTTGTTGTGGAATAATTAATTGTCAAATTGTGAGATGTCTGTTTCAAAGGATCAGGAAATGATCAATCTTTGTCTTTTAAAATAATTTTATTTCGAAGGCAAAAGGTGTTCGGAGACTCCACTCCATTGAACCCAAAACAGGAGAGAGCCTCTGTATGTCTACTGATGGCCGCCCCTGCTTGCCCAAACATTAAGTGGTCACATGGGTTGGACCACGTGTCCAAAATATGCAGAAGCATTCCCAACAAAACATGCAGACAGCAGTAATTTGCAAAAGCCTTATTAACAGAAATAATTCCCCAATGGGGCATTCCAGACGTCATCTCCAGCGACAATGGCACACATTTTGTAAATAAAGCATTACAGCATTACATCAGTCAGCTGTTTGGGTTTAAACTGAAAACTGAAAACTCACTGCGCTTACCGTCCGCAGTCAGGTGGAGCTGTGGAAAAAGAGAATGGAACCATCAAGAACAAACTGGCCAAGTGCTGTGAAGAAACAGGTCTGTCCTGGCCAAAAGCCTTACCTTTGGTTTTAATGTACATGAGAATGAAAACCAGATCTAGGGCAAATTTAAGTCCTTTTGAGGTCCTGTTTGGAAGGCCTTCACCCACTGGAGGAGAAACCTGCAAGACTGTCCATCTGTCCATTCTTCTGTCTGTGGACAATTTCTTGTGTGAGTTCTAAATTGATAACTCTCTAACACAGAAACGTCAAACTGCACAGCTGGACACCTCATGGGTCAAGGATGATCCCTATTGCTTTTAAAGTCATGGGGTCAAAGGTCAAGGTCACAGGTGAACCCTTTGGGAAAACCTTGTCCGTGCTACAGCTCTAGACACGTGTATTCACAAATTCAGAAATTTGTGGAAGAATGAACTGTTAATTGAGCTGTCAAAATTTAAATGAGCAGAACACAAGCTAAGATCAGCACAGCAGTAGCTAAAGGCCAAAATCAGCATAAGCGAAGCTAAGAACTAAAACTGGCAAGACAGTAGCTAAAAATTAAAAGGAGCATAAGAAGACAGAAACAGAGCAAGTGTGCTGAAGTAGATTTCAGAGAAGATTTCTGGAGCTAAAGCTTCTTGTATTTTTATTGGGATGCTTTTTGCAAATAAAGGCAAATACTTTAAAAATGATAAAAGCTACTAGTACTAAAAATCACAGCTCACTATTAACGATCGAGCCAAATGTGTTGATATAGGAAAGGTAAAATTAGAGGTAATTTGATTGCAAAGGATGTACAAAATAAACAGGAAAGCAATAGCATTACTTCCTGTTAGTCGGACCTTTAAGCCTTTTTTTTTTTAAAACTATAATTACACAACATATGTTGCCATGTCTTTTGGTACGAGTATTAATCTGGAAACTTGAGTGTTTTATGTGTTGCAGCAGTTTTGACACTGATTTGTAGAGTTGTAGGACTTGAACGAGAGGAGTAATGAATTTTCATTTATTTGATTGACTGAATGTCTGATATACACATAAAGTTTCATAAAACAATAAATCACATCCCATTATGATGCACAGTTTCAGCTTAACAGTTAAGATTCTTGCTTTGTTTGATTCATTTTTGAAGTCAGTATCATTGAATTTACAGCAATGCTATAAAACTAAGATCCCACATTTTCAAAACAGGACTAAACAACTATGGGGTCATTAAAAAATGATTATAAAATAATGACGTTATTGCACATTCCTTGCTGCTTTTTAGCCTCAGCCTTTTACCAACAGAGCAGATAACATTGACTGGTATTTCCTTTAAGGCTCAAATGAATATTTTGAATATGTTTGTGTGACATTGTGTAACATACAGGATCAGTTCTAACACACTGACGCCTGCACAGTTTTTTTTATTATGACACTTTGTAGAAACAAAAAAACCCCCAACAATGTTAAGTTGCATACAGAATCATAAAATTGTCATTAAATCATCATCAAATAAACAAATGTCATTCAAAAACCTTTCATTCTTCATACCCCCACACCATGAAACCTCCTCCTCCATGCTTAACATTGGAAACCAGGAGTGCAGAGAGCATTTTACAAAGACGCAGCAGTTTGAATCAATAATCTCCCATTTCTATTCATCAGAACAAATTAGTTTGTTTTTTGTAATCAATGTCCATTCTTGGTATTTATTTTCCCTCAAACGTGATTTCATTTGTGTAATGTTTATAGTTTATAAGGTCTGTAACATTGTTGTAATATTGGTTCAAATAAAACTCGTGACTGGCATTGTGTGTGCTTTTGTGTTTTTAGGATGTCTGGTGAAAGCATGGAGCAGAGGACTGTGGAGGTGCTGGACCTCCCTGAAGGAGTAGACGAGGAGCTGCTGTATCTCTACTTCGAGAACAAGCGGCGCTCCGGGGGAGGTCCTCTCGAATCTGTGGAGAAGAAGGAGAACCGTGCTGTACTGGTGTTTGAAGAGGCAGAAGGCAAGTCGCTGCGTTTGGTGCCACAAGCTTATAGGATTTTTATTTCTTATACGTCAACACAAACGGCCAACATCTAAAAAAAAAAAAAAAAAAACAGCTTTAGAAAGTCCTTGAAGAAGCCTCAAGGAGTACCTTTAAAGGTGAAAGGAATTACAAGATAGCATTCATTAAAAGGCAGTCGGTATTGAAGTTTGCGCTTGTTAGAATCAACCAAACAGGATTTTTGTCTTGTCTGCAGTATTTCTATTCATGTTTTAATAGGTTCCTGCTTCTATTTACTGTCCTTCAAATTTTAAGAAATAAGGAACATTTTCAAGACTTCATCAAGCTTACTTACAAAAATTCAATTAAAAGCCAATTAGTAAAAGTTATCTATCTAAGGAAGCCAGCAGATTGCGTTGAATCTTCACTTTGTCACAGTCTCCCATCCTGAGCAGCACATTGGTGACAGTGGAAAGGAAAAACTCCCTTTTAACAGGAAGAAACCTCCAGCAGAACCAGAACCAGGCTCAGGACGAGCGGCCATCTGCTTCGACCGGCTAGGGTTTGAGAGGACAGGAAAGAGATACAGACATACACAGAATGACTGGTCCAGGTGGAGTTTCTACTGGAAGAAAGACAAAGAAAAACACATGTTAAAAAGAAATAAATGTTCCGTTTTTTTAAACGTCAGAAAATACATCTTAGAATGTATAAAGTCTGAACATCACCAGTTCATACAGTATGTATAGAAACACTAAAAAAGATGCAAAAGCTCTTGAATGGAGACAGTGCAGATGTCTGTCAGAAACACACAGTATCCTATGCTAATTTGTTTTTGCTTTGGCTTCAATCATTTTGACAGCTGCAGCCAGAGTTCTGGAGAAGGGTCACCACTTACTGCTCAGCACTGAACTCGGTGTCAAAAGGCCTCCCTCGAAGGACCGACGCAGACTGCTGCTGCGGGGCACTGACCCCAACACCAGCACAGAGATGATAGAGCTGTATGTGGAGAACATGATGGACCTGAACATGACAGACTACACCCTGATCCCCTCACCAGGGAGAGACGTTGTCGTTATTCATCTCAGCCAACCCCTCTCTAAAGGTTTAATAACGCCTTTTTATTTTACACTACTTCGACAAAATCAGTGGACACCATTTAAAGTTTATAGATGAGGTATTAAAAGCAAGACTTGATGGTTACAATCAAAGAGCTATTGGGTGGGTTACAATATGTTTGGCCCACAACGACTTGTCCAGTTGAAGGAGTTTTGAACTTTTTACTGTGCTGCTTTACCCAACAGTCTCAAAAGGATTTTGTTCCTACTTGCGATCACATTATGGAGTCCTAAGATGCAAAGCTGAGACTTTGTTACCGGTCTATGCAGTAATGGGTTCAGAAAATATTCAGGCAGGCTGTTATGAAAATGAATCATTTAGGTGATGGGGAGTGCGTGTGTGGAGGCATTACACCTGTGGATGTCAGAAGGCATGCACATTCAAACTACAGTGGCTTCAGAAAGTATTAGGACACCTCGGTAATTACAGCCTCAAGTCTTTTTGGCTTTGATGCAACAAGCTTTGCACACCTGGATTGGTTTTTTTTTTGTCATTTTCCTTTGCAAATTCTCTCAAATTCAGTCTGGATGGGTGGGGACTGTCACTGGAACTGTTTTCAGGTCTCTCCTTCCTCTTGAAGGTTCGACTCCATGTTGAAGTGTCCCTGGGCAAGACACTAAACCCCTCACTGCCTCCGATGTGACCCGTCAGTGTATGAATGTAATCTAAAGCACTGATTAGACTCTATTGAATGATTTACTCAGATTAGCTTTGTGGAGATGTAGCAGAGTGCTGTGTGAATGTGTGTCTGGATGGGGAAATGAGGGCACAGACTGGGTTGTAAAGCGCTTTGAGTGGCCTGGTTGGCTAGAAACGTGCTATATAAGGAAAGTCCATTTACCACCTTTTCTCTGGTGATTGTGGCAATTCTTGATTCTGGTTGTGTCAAAGTTCTTTCATTTAAGAACTATGGAGGCCACTGAGAAATGCTCAGATTTATGCTTTGCAACAATCCTGTCTTCTTACCTCTTCAGGCAGTTCCTTTGACCTCATAGTTTGGTTTTTGCTCTGATTGTCAGCTTGGTGACCTTCTGTGGAGAGCTGTGTGCATTTCAAATTATGTCTAATGAATTTAACTTACCACAGGTGGAGTCCATGGGAGGCACCTGCGCTGAATTTCAATGATTGTTGCAAAAAGTCTGAATGCTTATGTAAATGTGATACCTCGATTTTTAAAATAAATTTACTTAAATTGTTCAAAATTCTGATTTCACTTAGTCATTAAAGAGTACTGATTGCAGAGTAATAAGAAAATTAACTTAATGATTGTAGCATCAGGCTGCAACATAACTAAACCGCAGAAAGTTAAAGGGGTCTGAATACTTTCTGAAGCCACTGTAGCTGTAAGCATTTGTCATTGTGGGAATGTTAGCAGACTAATATTAGCATTTAGTTGCTACTGTTACCCAGTTGGTTATACTGTCAGCCAATCCCTCTTTTAAGATGCAAGCTGGAAAACCGGTATAATTTTCTTAGTCGCCGAACAGTAAAAGTTGATAAAGATGCATTCTGTTGCACTTTAAGCATCTGAAAACAGATAAGCTAACTGCTGGGCTGTCATTTCTTTCAGGGCCTGATTAATATGTGTTTTTGTTTTCTAGCTTTCCAAACTCTGAGCACAAAAATCTCCAAGAGAACACTGGATGGGGCACAGGTGACTCTTGAACAGGTTGAGCAAACTGACTCTGTCTTAGTGGAGAACCTGCACCCTGGCACCACACCAGACCTGCTCACTTTGTACTTTGAGAGCGAGAGAGGTGGCAGTCAGAAGGTAAAGGAGGTCACCATGCTTTCAGAGGGCACAGCAAAGGTGTCCTTTGCAGATTATGAGTGTAAGTCCTGCACTTTTTGACCTTCAGAACTTAAGTTTTAGTTTTCTTATCAAACGCAGTCTTTTTTTCCCCCCCGACAGCTGTGGACTCCGTCCTTGATCTTCCACACAAACTGAACGATACCCAACTTGTAGTGAAGCCCTGCTTTGACTTTCTTCAACCTGCCCAGAGTTCGGCATCGGACGTCTTAAACGATGAGACCCAAGCTGAAATGGAAGACAGTTATGAAGACCTGAACAATATTCAGATGCAGACCAGTCCCCTCCTGGTCGATGCTGACCCTGACCAGTCCTCCCCTGCTGGGACGTCAGACAGCTGTCAGCCATCTTCTCAGACAGCATTGGAGATCCTTGCTGACAGTGGTGAACGGGAAGCAGAGGAGGTCATGGAGAATCAAACTGAGGAAGCAGAAACATTATCGTGCCACGTTGCCATCACAGACCTAGTGAAATGCGCGTTGTTTCAAAGCAGCACCTTTCACCAGGATGTGCAGAAAGCTAACCCAAATTTTAGCATCCAGAATAGGGCTGATGGTGTGTACATTGAAGGCCCTAACAAACTTCAGCTGCTGCAACTACAAAACACAATCTCAGACTTTATTGGGAGCATGGTAGAGACTCATTTCATCCTTGAGCTGGAAAAAGCTCAGTTCCTTGATAGAAAAGATGTGAAAGAGCGTTTATTACAAACCATAAACCAAGCCGGCTTGTCTTTTTTGTACACTGTGTCAGACTCTACCGTTTCTGTAACATCCCTGTCCCAAAAATCTGCCGACCAGGCATGTAGCTTTTTAAAATCCCAGGTGGGTCGCTTCAGCATGCCTGTGGAGATGTCGCGCGAGGCCATGTTGTGCTGCAGAGAGTGGAGCGAGTTCCTGCAGTCTCTGGGTTTCACCTCTGCAAAGGTGTCAGAACAAGGAGGGAATATTGATGTCTTGACTCTGAAAGGAATGGAGGATGAGAAGCAGGCTGCAATCATGGAGTTTCTTACGACGCCCATCGAAAGGGAGACTGTTATCTTTATGGAGCCGGGCAGGCTGAAGTACATCCAGATTCATTGTCATCAGCTGCTGGCTGACATGGATCAGGTGTCAATTTTTCCACTTGAGGCTGAAGATGCTTGTGGGTTGAAGGTATTTAAAAATTTAGTTATTCTAAATTTTTTTAATTTATTTGTTCATTTAGATTTTAAATAGCAAACCTTGTATTTTTAAAACATAAATCTGTTAGATCCATGGTGATGCAGTCTCTTGCCAAATGGCAGAAGAGTTGTTGGAAGGTGTGGTTTCCTCTATCTGCACCCGAACCATCAAAGCAAACGCCCCAGGAGTGGCTCGGTTTTTGGACGAAAAGGAGTGCAGGAGCATCCTGAATGAGATGGAGACAAAGTTTCAGGTCTACATCTGCCCATTGTATTTGCCCTGGAAGCCCCTACAAGAGGTAATATAATGACGGGACAAAAGAAATGTTTGTAATCCCTTAAGTCTTTTGGTGCATATAAATCGTCCAGGGCTTCCCCTCGTCTGACCAGTTATACTGGTTGCCATTCATCCATCCTAATGAGCTGTCTGCCTTGAGGCATTTTTTTCTACAGTGTAGCTTGAGGCAAAGTCTGCCAGCACTGCTGTTCAGTTTTTTTCTGAATGAGACACGCATACAAAATGCCTTTTTCCGTGTGTTTTCAGTCAGCCACACACATATAGTACCAGCTAAGATTTTGGATATGCTTACTAATTTAAAAAACATGAGAATCATTAGACTTATTGGATTTACGCCTTAATCGACAGTCTTTGGTCTGGGACATGGTTGCATGTGGGCATCCATCTGGAGTGGTCTGATCCCATGCTGAGTGATAGGATTTTAGAAATTCACCCCAAAGACTCTTGAACTCCTCCAAAAAGCTAACATCAGACCTTTGGAGATGACTACATATGAGTCTGTGGTTTTGAATGAAAGTTTAAAGTGTGCTTGACTTGAGACCACAGCAACTAATTTAATTACAAAGAGGACAGCATAAACACCAAAGAAGCACGGGTGAGAAACATAAGCAATAACTGCTCCAAGAAGTCAACATTACTGTAGTTTTAATACATGGAAAGAACTCCACCCCAGTGCAGATCTTTATTCATTAAGGCTTCTCTTTATCCCACAGCAAAGCAAGACTAAATTACCAGTAGCTGCACCAGTACAACCAAGAATAGCCCACACTCCTAATTCCTTTTCTTATTTGATACCAATACAAACGACATCCACATCCTATAACATGTAGACTTATTAAGAGTGAACACAGTGAAGGCCTAGCTGTACAGAAGAAAGGACTGGCAACCAAAAGGTTTTATGAAAAAATGTCTACTTGACAATCAATATTATCCAACAATTGTTTTATATGAGTATTCTTAAGATAAAGGTTTATAGCACCTTCTCTTCTTGTCACCAATGTCAGTCTGTAGGTTGAGGTTGATTTAAGTTCCTAAGCTTGAGAAATTGTGAGGAGAGACACTCAGAGTTGCTGGTTATTTCGACACAACTGCCACTTAATACATGCAAGTTCATTTTTAGCACTTAGTGAGTCTATTAATTAACATTCAAAGTGCATTAGTTTAGGGTTTCCCGAAGTACCAATAGCTAGTGGTCACAGAGTAAGTGTTTTTGGTATTACAGGATATTTTTGAGACTGCATTGCAGATGATGTCTCAGAAAAACTTCCAGAAGGCGTCTGTGGATGACTCTGCCCAAGATGCGAAATCCGATTCAGTGCAGACGGACTTTAATGGTACTTCAAACAGAGGTAGTGTCTTTTTTTTTTTTTTTTTTTTTACATCACCAGTTCCTTTTTTTTTGTCTGTACAGTTATAAACAGTCTGTTTACGCCCTTCCAGGCCTTTTAGATGGGGCAGAGAGAGAGCCTGATGACATGGAGGATGTGGACCTGTACACAGCAGAAGAGCCCGATGAGAGAACTCTTGAATTTTCTCAGTCCCCAGCTGGTCAGAATGCTGCAAGTGAGATGTTTCTTTGGACCGATGAAATCGAGGGCCACAATAGTGACTTGGAAGAAGAGGCCCAGCTTTCTTTAGCTATCCAATATTCTTTGGAGTCAAGCAACCGCTTCCAGAAAGATGACGAGGAACAGCTTAAAAAAGCCTTGGAGCTGTCTAAGCAACTGATCAAAGATGAACGCACCTCTAGTGATACTGACCCCTTGTTAGATCAACAGAAGAAAAATATCGGTATTTCCTTAGAGGACTTAATAAAGGCAGGCAACACCGTTGAATTAGTTGTGTTTGCGGGTTATAGCTGTGACCTGATTCGGGTAGACATTGCTTTTGGTAAGAAGGTGAGCCAGAGACAGGTGGAGGAGAAACTGGAGCACAGAAACATAAGGCACATGTCTGATTACCACTGTAAATGTTTGGAGATGATCAAATGGAAGCACGCAGTAGAGATTCAGATTCAGGGAACCATTATAGCCATTTCTGGCTTCAAAGACTATGTGGCCGGTGCACTGTGTGATGTGAAGCTGCTGATAGAGAAAATCTCTAATTCTGTGTCCGACGAGGAAATCCTGAAGACTGTTCAGTGGGTACGACATGATCTCGCCTCTTCCAACACACATCCGTATTCTGCGGACGCGTCAGTGTTCATTGAGAATGCTTGGAGGATGAAGCTTAAGAAGGTTGATATCTTGCTCAACAATCAGCCCCACATTATCAGCTTTGACAAGATGCAAGAATATAACATAGCTTCGGGGAAGTCTGTAAAAATCTCCAGGAAGTTGATTGACCTAGGGAATGTGACCCAGGATGTACCAGGTAAATGGAAATTTGTGGTTCTTTTGAACGGTCTGTGGAGCCATGAGACTGACAAACTATGGCAAAAGTCAAAAATGTAATTAAATACAACTTTGGTGTGGATAAAACAATGCTGCAGATGTAAACAAGATAACAAAGCAGGCCTGCCTTTGTTTTTGTTATATGTTAATTTTCGTATTTCGTACATTTGTATTTCTCTCTCTATTGGGACATTGTATTGATTTCAATTCAGGTCTGTAGCCTAACCCTGACCTTTCCACTTGAGGCCTTTGCATACTCCACGAGAAGTCACGAAGTCAGCTCTCATTCACGAGGTTGCGTGACGAAAATTGCAGCATTTTTGTTCTCGTAGCAGCTTCATCCGCCCCTTCGCGAATCAAGGCCCTGGCCGACTTGTTTCTCACAGGGGTTTGCGCCAAGTATTATATGATTGGTCAGAAGTTGTTGTGGGCGTGTTCATGCAGAAAAGCCAGTGAGCTTTAATGGAGCCATTTTGCTTTTATTTCTCCGCTAAGAAGCAGCTGGCTAACTCCAACCTAAACTGAATTCAAACTTTAGCTATAAACCTAACTTCTAACCCAAAAATGGCGTTCTGCTGCATTAGGACCAAGCTTTGGACCCTATAGGAACTACTGGTCCTGACAGGTGATTATACCAGAAATAGTCCTAATAGACCTGTATAACACACCCACACGTATAGATAAAAGGCAGCCATTTATGCTTAAACATTTCTGAACTTGTCCAACCTGTGTTTGTTGTTGCTGTTAGTCATATTTTTGACCCACATGAACTTGTTGCTCACTTTTTTGTCAGTTTAGAGGCTCCATTTGCATGTGGATAATTTGTGTAACTAATTTTAAAAGGGTACTAACTAAACCATTCAATAACAGAAGAGGAATACTCTCTGCTGGCAAACCTGCCTGAAGCGACTAAAGTTGACGAGGAATCAGATGAATTCCAGGATGTGGTGAAAGATTTCTATGGGACCATACAGGAGTATCACAGCAAAATAAGAATCATACAGGTGAAGTATGCTGATTCAGCATTAACACTGTTTTGAAAGCTGTTTCTATAAGCTTCTGATGATTTGAGTGTTTTGAGGTCAACATGTTTATGTCTGAGACTCTTATTGTGAAGGATTGAAGGAGGTTCTGTGAGTTCGGCTGTTGAGATCGATGTAATACAAGGCCACACATTGAACTGGCTCAATAAAATGCCTTGTGTCAGAGTTTTCCCAGTAAATTTGCACCTTTGGCTGCAATAATGGAAAAAAACAAAACAAACACAGAACAAATACAGTTGGGTTCAGGAGTATAATAGGGTTCATTTCCTTGAGCTTAGTCTTGAAACAGTTTTGATCTTTTTCTCTTTGATTTTCATCTTAACATTATGAATTTAATCTCAAAACTGAGAAACTAAAACCTGTCTTCTTCTAAGTGACCCTAATACGCTGCCACGTGTTCTTGTGGTGTTTCTACGATAACACAGAATATTTTTCCCAG
>JAOXNZ010000177.1:19549361-19577789 GCA_028566095.1 Kryptolebias brasiliensis | reverse complement strand
TCTTCTTCTAAGTGACCCTAATACGCTGCCACGTGTTCTTGTGGTGTTTCTACGATAACACAGAATATTTTTCCCAGGTGGAGAAACTCATGAATCGATTACTGTACAATCAGTACAAGCTGAAGAAAGCGAGCGTACTGCAACAATCCACCCACCCAACAATCGAACAAACTCTCTACCATGGCACCAGCGAGGCCAGCGTCAAAGAGATTTGTGTTCATGGATTCAACAGAAGCTTCTGTGGAAAAAACGGTATATTAAAATTCTTTTTTTGTTTAGTTTTTGTTTTACTCGCACTAAATTTGTCATCTTGATTCTAATCACAGAAATGTCTTTCCCCCACGCAGCCACCGTCTACGGACAGGGAGTGTATTTTGCCGTCAATTCAGCTCTGTCTGTCCAGGATCAGTATTCGCCCCCAAACACAGACGGATACAAGTTTATTTTCGTGTCAAAGGTTCTAACAGGAGACTTCACTAAAGGCTGCCATTCAATGAAGACGGCGCCGCTAAAGGAGACTGGCGACATTCCCCTCAGATACGACAGTGTGACTGACGACATAACCAAGCCAACGATGTTCGTCATCTTTAACGACACACAAGCTTTTCCAGAGTATCTCATTACTTGCCAACGAATCCACCGCTGAAAGAGGCTTCGTTTAGAGAAGGAGAAGGTTCCTAATATGATTTAGAAAGTGCTTTTACACATTAAAGGGCTCCATTTTTCAGTGCAGTTTGATTTAAAATCAAGCTTTATCAAATTCTTTAGGGTGTCTTTAATTTCACTTCTACAGTGAAAGAAAGAAATACAAAATCTCGTTTTTGTAAAGTTGTCCTTTTAGTGCATTATGTCTTATTGTCTGGTCCTTACAGTATTTTACACTTATTTAGGTTAGTTTAATTTTCATAATCAGTTTAGTACTCCATGACGATCCCAACACACTTCATTAATAAGTAACCTTAGCTAAAGGGACAGTTTGTTTTCCTTTAAGTGGTGTTGCAAAAGGTTTTTCCTCATAGATAATGCATTACCTTTAATTACTCACCACCATATTGAACTACAAGCATGGCGCTTAGCTAGCTAAATGTAAATTACTTAAAAATGGCTACCTTGCTATTAAACATGCAGACCCTGAGTTGAAAAAGAATCAGTTTAAGTGTATGCTACTTTGTTTACAATACTTTTCCAGCCTTAATGCGTGATAGAGACCCTTTCAATCAAGAACCAAAGCCACCATCGCTGTCTTTAAACCAACCATATCTAAAAACAATCATTTTAGCTAACAATGCTTTGTTTTTCTTTATTCTTGTGTCTTCTGGTGTTTTAAGGGGATTGTTAGATCATGTTAGATCAAAGCGCAAAGATTTAGGATTTGCTATAAAAATCAATCAACAACCAAAAAAATAATTATGATTTAGAAGTTTAGACATTTTCACTTGAATCAGATGCCAACATAACTCCTGATTTCTAATGAAGTACCCTTTGTGTGTATGTGTGTGTTTGAAATAATTTATAGTTATCACAAGAAAACAAGCTTAATTTGAAATAAAGATTTAAACCTGTTATTTTGAGAAAACAAGCTGTTTTATCTTGAGATAATGTCATAAATATAAATTTCTAAGCATGTCCTTTAACTGCTTCCGTACAATTCAAACGATATGAACTTTATTTAATAAAGACAAACGTCATCCTAAAGTGTAAACAATGTTGGTGTGTTAAGCAAAAGGCCCATCAGGATTATTCTTTGTCGATGCAACTAATAAGATTTTCTTTGACATTTTCAGTCACTAGTTCTATGTCCTGTTGTAACTTTCTAAGCTTTTGCGTCGATTACAACTGTGCACAAGTATTTTGTGTTGAGCTTTTTGATTTGTAATTGTCTTTTCGGTTTTACCACTTCTGAGCACAAACTTTAGCACTGTCGATAGTATGACTTAAATTATGGTGGCTAAATTTACAAGTGCTCTTGTCTCACGTTTTTGTGTTTATTCAGTTTTGTAACTAAAATCTATAGAATGTGTTTGAAACAACTTCTTAATTTTAGTTGTTTTTTTAAATCTGCTTTCAAGCAATGTATTTTAAATAAAGTAGTAAAGATTTTGTGGTCTTCTGATCCTAATCCCTTTTTAAGACCAAAACAGAATTTAAATAATTGAATTGCAATGTACAAAGACTGCTTGTGAATTATTATCTGTGAAACTTGATCTCCACTGTTGTCGTTTGGAGTGCATACTGGCATATTGGCACACCCTACTTCGCCAAAGACCTTTAATCAAATCAACTGTCCTGTTATGCATCAAAGTTTTCATAATGAAATCTGTTGCTATATATGGACACATTCTTTTGAATAACAAAAAAAAACAAAAAACTACACAGCATATGAACTATTATATATCAATATACAGTATTTGGGTAAGACGTGCATCTAAGTAATTTAATAAACAATCATCAAATTGTAGCTTGAGGCCACATTGTACTTTAATTATATTTGAGTTTTTGATTTCTAAAAAAAACTAGAAGAGGCCAGCTGCTCAGTATCTACCGAAAATATAAGTCGCGCATGCGCAGAATTTAACTCCGGTGGCGCTTTGAACACCGGGCAGTGACTGCGCACGCGCGACTCAGTTTTAGCACAACACATCTAAGCTAACTGCCAGTTTATCTGGCACTGGCTAAGAACCTTTAAAGACAGTATAACACAAAATATGACTCCTTAAAAGTGAACTGAGGAGTAGACAGTAAAGCGAATAACTGACAGCGTATCGGACATAGGTATGTTCACAGGGTTAATTTAGAAATGACTGAAACTTCAGGTTGGTGCGTGCTCTCAATGTTAGCTTTAGCGTGTTTTTGCTAGCGATCGCGAGCGGATTTTGTCATACATTTGCTATCTGAAGCTAACTGTTAGCTGTTTACCTTTGTTAAAGCCACACTTAAGCTATATGAACATAAGCAAAACTGGTATAAAAAATATCCAAAAAAGAACTTTTAAGCCAGCTCCTATTCTGTTATTCTTGAGGCATTTCTATATTTTCTCAGCATTAGAAGTACATTTGCGGCTACTATTTAACAGTGTTGTAAATCTCTGCATGTCAAGGCAGAAGGATGTCAAAGTGAAAGACATCCGTAAAATAAAGCATGTTTAAAAGGTTAGTTAATTGCTACTGCATTCTACTGCTTCTCATCAGACCCAGTTTAGTTTGCAGGAAGACTTCAGATCAAAAGGTGGCATAGAGGTCTTGACTTGTGTGCTGTCTCCTGTCAGATGCTGAGGGCAGCAGTCCAGGATGTATGCTGTGTACAGACAAGCCCACACCCCCACTGCAGTGGAGTTTTCTGTCTACTGCAACTTTATATCCAGCAAGGAGAAAAATCTAGTCATCGCTGGAACGTCCCAACTCTATGTCTACAGGATCATCCATGATGTGGAGGTAGGTTCTGTGTGCTAATGTTGCTAAGCCTGGCTCTGAAAGTTATGTATGTAACATTTGCGTTTTTATTCCAGAGTTCGTCAAAGACTGACAAGTCATCCGGTACGTCCAGGCATCTAACTTGAATGTGTATTTTATGATTGAGGAAATAACAGCCGTGGGTTTGCTGAGACTTGACTATCTTGTTGCAGACGCCAAAACTCGTAAAGAGAAGCTGGAGCAGGTGGCATCCTTTTCTCTCTTTGGCAATGTGATGTCAATGGCCAGTGTGCAGCTTATAGGTGCCAGCAGAGATGCACTCCTTCTAAGTTTCAAAGATGCAAAGGTATCTCTGTGTAACACGTGCACTGCTCAAACAAGCTTGAGTTGATTTTCACTAATCTGTGTGTGTTTGCTCTCTCACTAGTTGTCTGTAGTAGAGTATGATCCTGGAACACATGACCTCAAGACACTGTCACTGCATTACTTTGAGGAACCAGAGCTCAGAGTATGTAGTGGAGGAAAGAAAATGATGTAAATGCTAAGATCCAAATCAGATGTTGTCTAGCTGGTCATTTTTTTTTTTATTTCTTTAGGATGGCTTTGTACAAAATGTACATATCCCAATTGTTCGTGTAGATCCAGAGAATCGCTGTGCTGTGATGCTTGTTTACGGCACCAAGCTTGTGGTGCTGCCTTTCCGAAAGGACATGCTGACTGATGAGCAGGAAAGTGGAGTGGGAGAAGGGTACGACTATACAATGTCCTTCAAAGCTTTTCCACTTCTGTCCTGCTGCTGCTAAGAGTTTATAATAACACAGAATCTCATGTGCAGACCTAAATCCAGCTTCCTGCCCAGTTACATCATCGATGTGCGCGAGTTAGATGAGAAGCTGTTGAACATCATTGACATGAAGTTCCTCCATGGTTACTATGAGCCCACTTTGCTCATTCTATTTGAGCCCAACCAGACGTGGCCTGGGTGAGTCGCTGTCATCAGGCGTAATGACATGTTTATGTTCTAAACAGACTCTTTTCAGTTTGCTTTTATAATTTTACCTCCTGTGGTGTAATGTTTTTGTTTTTAGTCGCGTGGCTGTTCGTCAAGACACCTGCGGCATCGTTGCCATCTCCCTCAACATCATGCAGAAGGTTCATCCTGTCATTTGGTCTCTCAGTAATCTGCCTTTCGACTGCACACAGGTCATGGCTGTCCCCAAACCCATTGGTGAGCTCAGGAAATTCTGTTTTTTTTGACCTGCGTGAGCCCTAAGCTCACTGCTGCATGTGTCAGATCTACATTTACACTATACTGGGTTGCAAAAGTATTCAAACCCTTTAGCAATACTTTTGTTGCCTTGCACACTGGAATTTAAATGGATTTTTAATTTAATTATGTGCAGTAATTCTATAGAAATACTACAGATTAAAGTAAAAATACTACAGATTAACGAAAAAGTTTTAAGTACTTCTAAAAACTATAAAACACATTAGTTAAACAAGATCCACCTGTGGGTAATCTAAGTGTCAAATGATCTCAGTATATATCCACCTGTTCTGATAGCCCCAGAATCAACACCAGTTCATTACCTTTAAGTACTAAGGGCTACCACCAAGCAAGAAATATCATGAAGACCAAGGGACTCTCCACACAGCCCAGAGACAGAGTTGTAGAGAAATACAGATAAGGGTTGAGTTATAAAAAAATATTCTAAACCATGAACACCTCACAGAGCACCATTTAATGAATTATTATGCAATGGAAACATTATACCACTACAACAAACCTGCCAAGAGAGGGTTGCTTACCAAAATATACAGACATAGCAAACAGGGCAATAATCAGAGAAGCAAGCAAGAGGTCAAGGGTCACCCTGATTGAGCTGAGCAGCTCTTCAGCAGAGATGGAAGTATCTGTCCATAGGACCACTATAAGCTGCAAAGACCTGGGCTTCATGGAAGAGTGGCAGGAAAAGGTTATTGCTTTAGAACAAACCAATTACCAAAGGGCAAGTTGGAGACTGTCCGAACATGTGGTAGAAGGTGATGTGGTCAGATGAGAATAAAATTGAACTATTTGGCCATTAAGGACAACACCATATTATGCATAAACCTAACACCTCTCATTGTGCTGTGAACGCCATCCTCCCAGTGAAGCACAGTGGTGGCAGCATCATGCTGTGGGGATGTTTTTCATCAGCTGGAACTCAGAAACTGGTCAGTGTTAAAAGAAAGATAGAACAAAATTGAGAATTTCTTTAAAAAAAAACCTGTTTGAGTCTTCAGAAGATTTGAGACTGGGATGGAGGTCCACCTCTCAGCAGGACAATGACCCTAAACACTCTGCTGAAGCAACACTCCCGTGGTTTATGGAGAACCAGTGAAATGTCTTGGAATGGTCCAGTCAAAGTCCAGACCTCAGTCCAACTGAGAATCTCTGGTTTGATATAAAGATCGTTGGACACAAGCAGCACCATCCAACCTGAAGGAGCTGCAGCAGTTTGCTTGATTTTTTTTTTTTTTTTTTTGGAGATGGACCTTTATGCTGCTACAATAAAGGTGGCTCTACAAAAAATGAACTTTTGGCAGGGTGACTCCACAACTATGCACAATTTTTAGGTTTTGTATTTGTTAAAATAATCTGGAAGAATTTTTCCCCCATTAATTTACTTAATCTTGAATATTATGTGTTATTTTGTTTCTAATATTCAAATTGAAATCCTGTTTTAATTCCAGCTTCTAAGGCAACAAAATGAAAAGACCACCAAAGGGGGTGAATACGTTTGCAACTCACTGAAACTGAACATGTTTTGTGCTTCTAAAGGTAGTCCTGTGAGTTCTCATCACATGTATGCATTTAGGTGGCGTGGTGGTGTTTGCTGTGAATTCTCTGCTGTATCTGAACCAAAGTGTTCCACCATACGGAGTGTCTCTCAATTCAATGACAACTGGGACCACATCCTTCCCTCTGCGTAAGCACTGTCATGTGAAAATGCCCTTTTCTTTTCTCGCGTGTCCAATTTTCCCTTGGGTATTTTGTGACAATGTGTTCTTGCTGTGCAGGTGTTCAGGATGAGGTGAAGATCACGCTAGACTGCTGTCAGTCTGACTTTATCGCGTATGATAAGATGGTCATCTCACTGAAAGGAGGAGAAATGTGAGTTCCTGTAGTAACCTGCAGAATGAAGCCAATGAATTTTAAGGATTTCTCACTGACTGTCTTTGTCTTGCAGTTATGTCCTGACCCTCATAACAGACGGCATGAGGAGCGTGCGGGCTTTTCACTTTGATAAAGCTGCAGCCAGTGTCCTTACAACCTGCGTAAGTTCCAGGTTTAATTGAGCAGCAACAAGCTGATGATACAAGTAATCCTTTATTTAAGGTTTGACTCATATAGACTTTGAAACTTAATATGTTTACTTCCAGAAAAGATTTTTTTTACTTGGAAATTGTTGCACTTGTGTCTGTTGTAAGAAAGTTCAAACAAGATTACAATTTACCATTTAAGGTTTTAGTGCATTTTGGAAAATGTCCTAACTTCTTTTGCAATTATTGTTTGAGTGTGCCGGAGGAACTCCTCAAACTGTGTTTTCCCCTCTCTCAGATGGTAACCATGGAGCCCGGCTTCCTGTTCCTTGGTTCCCGCCTTGGGAACTCTCTGCTCCTGAAGTACACAGAGAAACTGCAGGAGACACCGATTGAGGAAGGCAAAGAAAAGCAGGAAAAAGAAAAGGAGGAGTCAGATAAGCAGGCAAGTTTGTGTTGTAAATGCAGTCTTAATGTGGTCATGGGAAAAAGAAAGTCCACTCTCATTTTATTCTTGGGTTTATGTGTCAGGACATAATAAAAATGATCTGGTCTTTACCAGGTCCTGAAATTATTCATATCTAACCTCAAATGCACAAAAACACACAACAGACTCCACTGTGTCATTATGTATTAAACAAAAATGAAACCAAAGAGGAAAAGCTGTGTGTGAAAAGTCACATGATTTAACAGCTTGTCAAACCTACTTTATAGCAATAACTCTCCGTAGTGGTTTTCTGTCTCTCACATGGTTGTGGAGGAATTTTGGCCCACTCTTCTTTCCATCGTTGCTTCAGTTCATTGAAGTTTGCAGACATTTGTTTTCGCTCAGCTCTCTGAAGGTCCCACCACAACATTTCAGTCAGGTTGAGGTTCTGGACTTTGACTGGACCGTTACATCACCTTGATTCATTTCTTTTTGAGCCGTTCTGTTGTAGATCAGCTGCTGTGTTTGGGATCATTGTTCTGTTGCATCATGACCCAGTTTGGTCTAATCTTCAGCTGTCAGACAGATGTCCTCACATCTGACTCCAGAGTCCTTTGGTCTACAGAGGAGTTCATGGTCGACTCGGTGACTGCAAAGAGCCCAAACCATCAGCCCTCCACCTCCGTGCTGACAGCTGGTGTGAGGTGTTTGAGTTGATCTGCTGTGTTTGATTTTCACCAAACATGGTGTTGTGCATTATGGGTAAACTTCCCTTCTTTGGTGAAGAAGGGAAACTTTACAGACCTCAGTCTGCTGCCATGTTCTTTGTAGAGAGAAGAAACTTTATCCTGGCAAATCTTCCAAATGATCAGATGAAACTTTACAAACCTCAGTCATGCTGTTTTTTTTTTTAGAGAGTAGAGGTTTTCTTCTGCAACCCTTCCAAACAGGCCATACTTGTTTAGTCAAGAATTTTAAGCTTTAACCTGCTGACTGAGGCCTGAAGAGAAGAAGCTCTTGGATGTTTTGCAGTTTGTTTGAGCTTTACATAGACTGACCTGGCGGTGAATTCACTGGGGGTATACTCCTGGGAGGACTAGTTACTGTCTAGAATGTTTTCCTTTACTGAATAAACCCTCTCTCTGTAGAATGATGAACTCCATAGTTTGGAAATGATCTTTGACCAAGCAACAGTTACTTCTCTAAGGTCATTGCTGATGTCTTTCCATCTTCGCATTGTGTTAACACACACCTGTATGCTCCAGGGGTCTAACTTATAAAAGATTGTGTAGGATTCATACTAAAAGTGTGCGTACGCCAAAGAAATGTCAGATTTTTAAAACCATGCGCACGCACACCAGCAAGCAGTTTCCCTTTATAAATCACACCTGTACCTGAAAGGTCCCGCCTCAGGATCTCCCCTCCACACGCCCACATTCAACCAGAAATGCTCGATGCAAAGCAGCTCATGAATGTGAAGGTGTATTTAAATGAGCCAGCTGATCAATGTTATTTTATGGTTACCAATGGCAACCACGGAGAAAAGAGCCAAGAAACTAAATTTCACCGAGGCAGAAATTGATGTGTTGCTGAGTGAGGTGGAGAACAGGAAAAATATCATTTTTGGGAGCCTCAGTGGTGTTACAAATAAAAGGAAGCGTTGTGAGCAGCAACACGTCGTTACCTCTGTTAATTCAGTGAGAGGGACAGAGAGGACCGTGGCTGAGGGGAAGAAGAAGTGGTCAGATTTGAGGGTGGAGGCAAAAAAGAGACTAACTGGCCACCGCCAGAGCATGTCAGCCACAGGTGGGGGTAAAACTCTGGTATTAAAGTGCGCCTCCTCTGTGCTCTGGGGGTTTGGAAAGGGGTTTAGGAGGCAGCGCCTGAGGGGAGAGCCACTGTCCCCTCGTGTGTTCATCTGTGGTACACATCACCCTGCTGATCATCCAGGCAGAAAACTTTGAAATGTTGCCTGAACTTTTATTTAAGATTGAAGTTGAAAGGTCCTTCTGGCTCACCAGCAGAAGCATCAATAATACTGATGTTCTGAAAGCTGATGATAAATGGCTCAGAGTTACCGTTAGGGTCCGCACATTTTCCCGTCAAGTTTGTGTTTTATGGATCACAAACTTTGCATGGTAAGTGACGTGCGCACGTTTCAGGCCACGTTTTGTGCGTACGCCAGTTTTATAAATGAGAACCCTGAGCAGCAAACTGACAAAACTCCTGCTTTTATAGAGGTGGTGATCAGTTAATTAATACATTTGATCAGCAGCTCCTGGCTGATCCTGAACGTCTTAAATCCTCTGGATGCAGCAAGACTGGGCTTAGTTTTCACACAACTTTTCTGTTTTGGATTTGTTTTGGTTTAATAAATAATTACACCTTAGAATCCGTTGTGTGTTTTTGTACAGTTGAGGTTAGATTTCAATGTCAGAGTGTGATAAAGAAATTGAACACGCCACTCATCTGTGTTTCAAAGCTCCCTGCTCGTATGAAGAGCTCTTGTTAGGGTTGACTTGTTTGCTGATTTGTAGCGTTAACACATGGCTGCTTTAACCTTCTAGGAGGAACCACCCAGCAAAAAGAAGCGTGTAGAATCTTCCACCAACTGGACCGGTACATTTTCTGTCAGTTTGTCTGGTGCCACAGCATTGTGTTGTATAAGCTGCTCTGTTTTATGGCCAACCTGTTGTTTTGTCAGATGAGGTGGATGAGATAGAGGTGTATGGAAGTGAGGCCCAGTCGGGCACTCAGTTGGCCACCTACTCATTTGAGGTGAAACAAGCTTTTCGATTCCTTACATTTCTTCTCTAGTTACACATTCAAACAGCAAATGATGGCAAGTGCATTTGTTTTCCCTTGCAGGTGTGTGACAGCATTCTCAACATTGGACCATGTGCAAACGCCTCCATGGGTGAGCCTGCTTTCCTGTCTGAAGAGGTATGCATACACTTCCAGTAGTCAAATGCTAAGTCACGATTTTCAGAGTCATTTGAAATCCTCCTCTTGAATTTAATTTTCCCCACAGTTTCAGAACAACCCTGAACCCGACCTGGAGGTTGTGGTGTGCTCTGGTTATGGCAAAAATGGTGCACTGGCTGTCCTTCAGGTATGTAAATCCTCCTCCCCAAGCTGACACACGTTTACACATCCTAGCATGCTCAATTATTGTTGCCGCACCATCCTAAAACATGTGGTGGCGAGGGCTGTCTGCCACAGTGCCAGTGATGGTGCTAAAGTGAAGTCTGGGTTTACCAGGGCTGCCTCAGAGATCCACGGAGTAGCCTGTAAACACCTCAGACACAGCCTCACTCTGCGCTGACGAGCTCAGAGTCGGTGTGAGTCACAACGCTTGAGTTCTATCACTGTTTTTATCCTTTTTCTTACACTCTTTTCCTTCCGTTCTTACCCCAGAGAAGCATTCGGCCTCAAGTAGTCACTACATTTGAGCTGCCAGGTTGCCATGACATGTGGACTGTCATCTCAAGGGAAGTCAAGAAAGATATGAACGTACGGACAATTTCTACTCCATAAATTCAAGTTTGTCGTTTTTTTTTTTTTTTTGTGTGTCACATTTTATGGTATTGCTTTTTTCTGCTCCTTCAGCAGACTTCAAAAAGCGATGAGTCAGAGGATGGAACAAAGAATGAGACTGAGGAGGAGGAGGGTGAAGAGGGAGAGAAGGACAAGGAGGGAGAGGAGAAAGAGGAGGAGAAGACAGAGTCTCCCCTGGAAGACGATGCAAAGAAGCACGGCTTTCTCATCCTGAGCAGAGAAGATTCGACCATGGTATGAACACAGATAAGTACACGTCATGGTGTCTTTGATTCTGTAGACATTAGGTTAGATATAAACAAAGAATGGTTAAAGGAATAGTTGTGCCATTTTGAAGTGAGTTTCTCTGTGAAAAAACTAACAAACAAAACAAAAAAACAAATAATATCCTACCTGTTGTAGATAGCTGTTTGATTGGAGAAATAAGTCTGGCAGGACTGATGAGTTAACAGCTAGTCCAGCTAAGATCAAAGGGAATTACTGCCATCTTTAAACAATGCATTTAAAAAACATTATGCACATTAATACAAATATTTTGACAATAGCATGATGGAAAAATAAATAAAATACTCAAGCTAATTTAACATTTTGTTCAACTGATAAAATAGCAAAATAAATGTTTTATAAAAGACAAAAAATAATAGTAAAAAAAAAGTTAAAAGCTCAAATGTTTAATCCTGGGAAACGCTGTTCAATAACTTCCCCCTCGTCAAAACCAGGAATCAAGACTTTGGTCTTAGCTTAGTTTAGACTTTATCTCATCAATCCTGTCAGACTTACTCTATTTATCCAGACTGAGGCTGTTCACGAAGCTATCTAAAACTGTTAAGATATTAATTATTCATAACTTTTTCACAGAGACCCACTTGGCCAAACTATTTCTTGAAATGAATCGCAAAACAACTCACATCTATGCAATGTTTTGCTGTAGATCCTTCAAACGGGGCAGGAGATCATGGAGCTGGACACCAGTGGGTTTGCCACTCAGGGGCCCACTGTGTTTGCAGGGAACATTGGTGATAACCAGTACATAATCCAGGTCTCACCCATGGGGCTTCGACTTTTAGAAGGAGGTAAAATAAGATGTGGCTTTATGATTATTTTTCCATCAACGTTTAATCGCAGCAAAAAGAGAAAGATGAAGGAAAATAACGTTCAGATGCAGAATATTTACACTTATAGATGTCAGAATATCCTTGCTTGTTTGCTGCAAACCTCAGCAATTGTTTCATCCTTTGAATAAACTGTGCTTCCAGTGAAACAGCTTCACTTCATCCCAATGGATCTGGGGTCTCCCATTGTGCATTGCTCCGTGGCAGACCCTTATGTGATTATCATGACTGCTGAAGGAGTGGTCACTATGTTCGTGCTGAAGAGTGACACATACATGGGGAAAACACACCGACTGTCTCTGCAAAAACCCCAGATTTCCACAGTGAGTGAAACACATTCTCAAGTCTCTCTCATACGGTTTTGCTCCCCAAACATGCCCCCTGCTGGCTAAACCAAAGCTTATTTAATGAAGGCTGTAAATGACTATTTGAACTAAATATTCAAAACACTTTGTTACTGCAATGAATTGTTCAATACCTCTTTATTCAACAGCAATCTCGTGTAATCGCGCTGTGCGCGTACCGAGACGTCAGTGGAATGTTCACGACGGAAAACAAAGTCAGCTGCTCCAGTAAAGATGATGCCATCAGCAGGAGTCAGTCAGAGGCAGAGACAGTTTACCAGGATATCAGGTAAGGATTCACTTCCCAACTGAAACGTTCAGTCAGTTACCAAACACAGGCAGAATAAAGGAGCAAGACCATCAAACGACAAGTGTTATAAATTCTGTTTGGGCAGCAACACTGTTGATGATGAGGAGGAAATGCTGTACGGAGAGTCCAATGCCAGCACTACATCTGCAAAAGAGGAAACCGGCCGCAGCTCTGCGGCTCCATTTCCCCCTACGAGTGAGGGAGGCCACAGCAAAGCAGAACCCTCCCACTGGTGTGTGATTATCAGGGACAATGGAGTGATGGAGGTATGTTTGTATACATTTTGTTGGCTGGGGCAGAGAAACCGCCCAGAGATTATTTTAGTAAAGAAATGAAGTTTTTTATCTGGCCTGCACAGCTTTTGCAGTGGGTTGCAAAGGCATTCACTCCCTTTACATTCTCTGTGCCTTAAAACCTGCCGTTTAAAAGGAGGTTTTGGGGGAATTTGTCTCTTTTAATTTACACAACATAACTACTACTTTAAAGATGTAAAGTATTTTTTGTGAAACAAACAAAAAAGGCAAAAAAACAACAAGAAAACCTGAGCATGCATACCTATTCACCCTCCCAAGGTCAATACTTTGTAGTATTGCATTCTTCATGACAAAGCTGCTCCAGCTGGATGGGTGCTGTTTGTTTACAGAAATCCTTCAATCAAACCACAATGCTAAGGAGAAAAGGCATCAGCAGCGACCTCAGAGAAGCAACTGTTGCTGTGCGACAGTTTGGAAAAGGTTAAAGGTCATTTCCAAACAATATGGAGCTGATTGTTATACGAAGGGAAATATTATTCACCAGCTAATCTTCCAAGGAGTGGACGTCACAGAAAATTCGCCCCAAGGTCAGACCATGCAAAGGGCAAAAAAAAAAAAAACAACATCTCCCTCTCAGATTCAACAGGCCTCAGTTAGCAAGTTAAAAGTTGAAGTTCATGAAAGGATAGTTAGAAAAAGTGGCTTGTTTGGAAGATTTGCCAGGATACATGGCAAGAACATGGCAGCACGACTGAGGTCTGTAAAGTTTCCCTTCTTCACCAAAGAAGGGAAGTTTACCCAGAATGCACAACACCATGTTTGGTGAAAATCAAACACAGCAGATCAGCTCAAACACCTCATACCAGCTGTCAGCATGGTGGTGGAGGGCTGATGGTTTGGGCTCCTTGCAGTCATTGAGTCGACCATGAACTCCTCTGTGGACCAAAGGACTCTGGAGTCAGATGTGAGAACATCTGTCCTACAGCTGAGGATTGGACCAAACTGGGTCATGATGCAACAGAACAAAGATCCCAAACACAGCAGCTGATCTACAACAGAACGGCTCAAAAAGAAAAGAATCAAGGTGCTGGAATGGTCCAGTCAAAGTCCAGAACCTCAATTTGACTGAAATGTTGTGGTGGGACCTTCAGAGAGCTGAGCAGAAACAAATGTCTGCAGACCTCAATGAACTGAAGCAATGTTGTAAAGAAGAATGGGCCAAAAATCCTCCACAACCACATGAGAAACAGATAAAGTCCTTCAGAAAATCACTACTGAGAGTTACTGCTGCTGAGGGAGGTTCTAGAAGATGCTGGATTCGGGGTTGGACTTAGTTTTTCACACACAAGTTTTCAGTTTTTGTTGAAGAAATAATGACACGGTGGGATCTGCTGTGTGTTTTTCTTCACTTGTGTTTTCAGTAACTTTAGGCCGTGGTACAGACCAGATCAGTTTTGTCACGATGCCTTATTACATAAAACCCTAAAATTGAAAGAAGGTGCACTTTCTTTTTCCCCTGATTGTAACTGCATGTGGAGTGTTGCTCACATGGATTTATTACCCTAACTTATCAGGTGTCAGATTAACTGCTAACATGCAGTTAATATTATTAGCTGTGGGATTTTTTCTTTTTAAACCATTTTAGCATTTCAGTTTGTAAAAAGATAACTGACAACAGAAGTTTAAAGCCATCACATTACATCTTCATTCTGGTCCTTACGAATTATTTCTGATGAGTTGTATAAATTAATTTAAGACCTGCGCTCAGTATTTGTTTCTATACAACTGACTTAAAATTTACTATGCATCAAATCTTTTAATCTTTTAAATATTTTTTTGTTGCTCATTGGTCCAACAATCACATATGGATCTTTGTACTTTGCATGAGTATAAAGAAGGTAATAAAACAGAGCTGATGATAACAAATAGCAGCTAATCACCGAAAAGAGCAGAATTCTTTATTTTCACTGTCCTTAATCAACAGATTTACCAGCTGCCGGAGTGGCGATTGGTCTTCCTGGTGAAGAACTTCCCTGTAGGACAAAGAGTTCTGGTGGACAGTTCTTCTGGCCAATCTGCAACACAAGGAGACGGGAAAAAAGAAGAAGTCACCCGACAAGGAGAGTTCCCTTTAGTCAAAGAGGTAGCTTTGGTTTCTCTGGGCAACAACTGCAGCAGGCCGTATTTACTGGTGAGTTTTCACTTCGAGATCACTCGGTCTTGATTAGAGCTTCAGCTGGAAACTTTAAATTTCCTGAAAACCAATTGCTTTTCTTTTTTTTCGTTGTTTTTAAGGTTCATGTAGAGAATGAGCTCCTGATCTATGAAGCATTCCCCTACGATCAGCAGCAGCCGCAAAATAACCTGAAAGTCCGCTTCAAGAAAGTACGAGCCGGGGGAGATTAAAAACGGACAGCTTCAGACGAAATCCGTTTGTAAACAACGTTTCTCTTCTCCAAACAGGTTCACCACAACATTAACTTCAGGGAAAAGAAATCGAAGCTTAAGAGAGACAAGAAGGCTGAAGGCGGTGGCAACGATGAAGTCTTGACTGTAAAAAGCAGGATTTCCAGGTTCAGATACTTTGAGGACATCTCCGGATACTCAGGGGTATGAAAGCCGCTTCTGTAACATGTAGAGCTTTACTCCAGGAGCACCGGTGCCCTTACTCTTGTGTCCTTGTTGGGACAGGTGTTTATCTGTGGCCCGTCTCCTCACTGGATGCTCGTCACCTCACGAGGAGCACTGAGGCTTCATCCCATGACCATTGACGGGCCCATCGAGTCTTTCTCTCCCTTCCACAACATCAACTGTCCTAAAGGCTTCCTCTACTTCAACAAGCAGGTACAAACAGGTGCAACTACCTACTTTCTGTGGGGTATGCAGACACATTACTTTTTTTCTCTCTCTCTCTGTTTATGTGTATAAATCGTATTTATTCATGGACTTATAAGATACAATACGTGATCTTGGATATAGCCCATCAGAACATTTCTGTGGTCCATTCTCAACCATGTACTGCCGCAATGAGTCCCCCACTTTGTGTAGTGAAGACCATTCGGCCTTGCCCCAGCCCTCTCCTATGCACTTCTCTGTTCCTCAAACTTTTTCATCATCATCTGCACCTCTCTGCTCCACGTTCTCCTCTGTGGTGATTGACTTGCCTTGTCTGCCTGCACTAAATCAGTGACGTGCCTCTGTTATTGATCATATCAAACAGGCCAAACAGCTGTTAAATACAAAAAATGCAGACTAGAAATATTTTTCCCATCATCGCTTTGGCGCCCCCTCTAGCGCTCGCCCCTATGCGCCGCATATAGCATACGCACGTTTTGCGCCACTGGGAACAGAAGACTTTTTATTGTTTGGTCAATTTATGTGGCGGTTTTTAGGTGTAATGAATCAATCTAGTTAATATTCAATAATTTATTCTCAAGCAAGTAGTGAATTAATATGAAGATGGAATAAATTGAAGACTATATTTGATCTTTTGGTTTCTTTTGCTGGGCAGCTCTTTAAACTAAATAAATTTATGCTTAATTTATGTGAAGTGGATTGTTTTTGAATAAAGTTGAATTGGGTTATACTATATTATAAAAATTAAACTGGATTCATTTGGATTACACTGAGTTAGACTGAAACAAATCAAATCAAACTATAATGAAATAACCTATAAAGAGCTTTTGCAATAATCTAAGATCACAAAATGCCGACATTTTGTATGAACTGTTTAAGAAATATAAAAAGAACTAGCAAGGCCACCTGCGCTCTGCCAACCCGTTCATCCTCTATATGTTCTTAATCCGTTAAATAAACAATGCACGGCAGCGCTACAGCTAACTGGGTCAGGCAGTGATTAAGCTAATTCATTCAGTTATTTCTCAAATCAGATGAAATAAAACATTTTATTATAGACGATGGGAAAGAGCCGAGCAGGATCTGGCACTTTGACTGTTTTACTGATGTGTTATCCGCGAAGGAAATATCTGAAAATTTACAGCCAATCAGAGCAGTTCCTCAGCTTCAACCCGCTGTGCGAATGGGAGTTCCAGGAAGTTAAACACCTAACTTTCTATTGCTGCCTCTTTAAGAATTGTATTAATTTAGACCCATTCTGATGATCATTTTTTTTTACAATAAATTGGTAACCAGTAAACTGATTTTAAAAATTCAAATTGTGTTGAATTTGTCTTTAAAAGATCCATCTAATGGTATCAAATATGTTGTGTTTGTTGAGGTTATAAAAATCAGGTGGCCTTGCTAAAAGAACCATGAAGTGTTAAAGCTGCTGCCAGTGGCTCGTCGGGGTCACCACGGTAACCACACACCCTTCTGTCTCTGATAGCACTCCTAATACGACTAGCAGAGAAATGCAAAGCAGGAATTAAGCCTCAAACAGTCACTGTACAAAAACAAAGTCATATCGGAAAAGAAAATTGGACCGTAAGAAGCAGAAGTGAGTAGTTGCCATACATGTCTTATTTTATGTCTACAGTGTTTTATGTAGGAGATATGACAAGTTGGATAAACCCTTCAGGTTTTGAAGCAAAAAAGTCAAAACTCAGATGCAGTGTAGGTCAATGAGAGTTTGGTTGTGCACACTGTATTCTGGAGAGATTTTAGAGAAAACCACAAGTCCTGTAGCAGTGAGAGACGCACTGGGTGAAAGAAGCCTTTGATGCATGAACTGTATAAGAAGTGTAAAGATTGTGGGAATAAAAAGTTTGGAAAGTTTAAATGACTCATAAATTAGAGTGCACAACATAACATACACTAAGTTGAACATTTGAAATTCTTCAAAAATGATAAAGCTTGAATTGTGTTGTTTTGGCTGCTCCATTCTTCAGGGGTTGCCACGGGGAGCAAACTTGCTCAAACGATTTGGTAATTGTATTTACGCCAGATTCCTGCCACAACCTGGGCTCGAACCCGCAGCCTCAGGATTACAGGACTGCGGCACTGACCACCAAGCTACCGCAGCCAACGAAAGACGCATTGAGTCCAACTTTTGTGACCCGTTTAGACACTGAATGATGTTTCTTCTGTGAAGTTGCCTGAGCTGTTGTTGGCTGGGTTCTCTCACTCATTTAGCAAAAAAATCTCATTGTTGTGTTTATGGTAAGTTCCCAGTTTTTTGTGCGATTCTTAAGTGGGCCACGCGATGTACTGCTACTAAAAGTCTTGACACACTATTCCCACTCGAGTAGCACTCTTTATTTTGTTTCTTCTAAACCTGCGAGAAGAGATGAAAATCAAAAACCATGATGGAAATGGACTCTTGTTAAGGGTCCTTCAACGCTTAGACATCGACACCCAGTTCAGTTAACTAGGTTTATTTTAGTTTCAGACTAAGAAGAGCTTCATCTTTTAATCAAACCAAATTTGCCTTATCCTGTGGAACTAGAGATGTTCCAAATATGTTCTAAGATCAGTTCTCTAAAGTTGGATTCTTGTGCTCAGTTTTGGTGATCTGAGCGGCTGCTTTCTTCCTTTCCCTTTTCGTCCAGCTTTAAGCGTCTCGATCGTTGTGTTTGTGTGTGTTCTCCCGCAGGGTGAGCTAAGGATCAGCGTTCTACCCACGTACCTGTCCTACGACGCCCCATGGCCCGTCAGAAAAATTCCACTGAGGTGCACCGTGCACTACGTCTCCTACCATGTTGAATCCAAGGTAAAGCTCCTCTCAGCAGCAAATTATACAAACTCCAGACCTGACTCCTTCCACAGGCTTACACGCCTCCTCTTATGTAACACTGAAAATAAAACCTAATAGATGGAGCTTCTGTGAAAAGATTCAGATGAAAGGCTTCTGGCCTTGAAGTTTTTTCACTGCAAAAAGAGGGAGGGGAAAAAAAAAAAAGGGTATTACTTTTTGATGTGAAGGTTTTCTGTATTGTTGGCTTTCAGGTGTATGCTGTGTGCACGAGTGTGAAAGAGCTGTGCACTCAAATCCCCAGAATGACTGGAGAGGAGAAGGAATTCGAAATCATAGAGAGAGGTCAGAGAGACGCACCTTTTGTTGATTCTAAAATCCTTTCAGCTGCAGGTGAAGTTGGTGTTTGTGGGCATTTAGTTCTTAGATGGTGGATAAATATTTTTCATCCAGAATGTTGGGCATTAATCTGTTTCTGTTTTATTTTTTGCTTTCATGAGGACACTTTTTTTTTTTTTTTTTAAATTAATTTAACAATTTCTGAAATTCTTTGAGGCACTGTTTGAAATTCCTTTGAAATACGTTTTCATTAACCAACAATTTCAGTCACCCACTTCAAAATGTACAACCACGATTCCAAAAAAGGTATTTTGTGTAGAATGTAAAGAAAAACCGAATGAAACATCATAAACCTATATTTTATTCACTGTGGAACATAGTAAATATATGAAGTATTGAAACTGAGAAATTGTTCAATTTAGTTTCAAGTTTTGTGGCAGCAACACAGCTCATAAATGGGACAGGGGCAACAAAATGCTGTAACATTAAGTAGTACGAATAAGAAACATCTGGATTTTGCAACAAATATTAAGTTACTTGGTAAGAGGACTGGGTATAAAAAGAACATTTTAGAGAGACTGAGTCTCTCAGAAGTAAAGACGGGCAGAGGTTCAGCAGCCTGCAAAAAAGACATTTTTGCTAAAAATAGCAAAATAATTTCAGAATAATGTTCTTCAATGGAAAATGTTGAAGTCTTTGAATAATCCATCATCTACAGTTCATAATATCATTAAAAGATTTTGCGAATCAAAGGACAAGACTGCAAGTTAACATTGGATGCCTGTGATCTTCAGGCTGCATTAAAACCAGGTCTGGTTCTGTTCTGACATCACTGCATGGACTCAGGAACACTTCCACAGATCATTGTCTGTAAACACAGTTCATCTACAAATGCTGCTTAAAGCTCTATCATGCAAAGAAGCCAGATGTGAACACCATCCAGAAACTCTGCTGTCTTCTCTGGACCGAAGCTCCTTTAAAAAAGGACTGAAGCAAAGTGGAAAACTGTTCTGTGGTCAGAAAAATCCAAACTTTAAATTCTTTCTGGAAAGCCTGTTATCAGTGCACAGTTCAGAAGCCTGCCTCTCTGATGGTATGGGGTTGCATTAGGGCCTCTGGCGTGGGCAGTTTACACATCTAGAAAGGCACCATTAGTGCAGAAGAGTTTTAGAACATCATAACCTCCCATCCAGACAAAGTCTTTTTCAAGGAAAGCCTTGCATATTCAAGCAAGACAAACCTCAGACTGCATCCGCTTCATAGAAGAAGAGTCTGGGTGCTGAACTGGTCTGCCTGCAGTCCAGACCTCTCACTAACAGAAAACAATTTATGCCTCATGAAACAAACAATCCAGCAAAGACCTAGGACTGTTGGACACCTAGAATCCTCCATCAGACCAGAATGGGACAACATTCCCTCTAAACCCTCCAGCAGCTGCTCTCCTCAGGTCCTAGATGTTAAAAGAGGAGAAGCTTCACAGAGGGAAACATGGAGCTGGAACAGCTTTGATGAGATGTGTTCCTGCCATCAAATTCAAAAATACCTTATGTTAAAAAAACAAAATAGCACAATTTATTTTTGTTTAAACATTTAATATGTTTCCTATGTTACATTATGAATAAAATATGGGTTTGTGAGATTTCCAAATCAATGCATTCTGTTTTTATTTAATTTTTTTTACAGCATCCCAACTTTTTCAGAATTGGGGTTGTAGTTCAGATAACTATTTTTTTCTTAATTATTAGTTATTTAGAAGTTCTGCTTCTGTGTTATCGACCGGTTGTTTATTGTTCAGCTGAGTGTAACGTGTTGATGCTTTTTCTGATGTTTCGCCTCGTCCTCGCTGCAGATGAGCGCTACATTAACCCTCAGCAGGAGAAGTTCTCCATCCAGCTCATCTCTCCAGTGAGCTGGGAGGCCATTCCTAATACGCGGTAAAAGCTCTGTTTTTAAAATTAATTAATTGTTTTATTAAAAGGTCTTTGCTCTTTATAACTTTAAAGACGGTTTAGTTTCACTTGGCTGCTTGTTCTCATTTCAGCCACAGGGCATCTGAAAACACAGAGTTATTTACCTGATCATTTATGTACTTAAACATCTTTATTTATGTCAGCTCGGAGCTGGAGCTCTACTTCATTTAAAACCAAAGTAATCCCAAATCAGTAGCTATGTAAATGAAACATTAATGGGGACTACCTGGTCTCACACACACAAAAGAGAAAAAGTGTCATTTGTTTTCTCTTTTTTTGCCCCCTCCAGTAAGTTTTGTTTGTTACGCCACTAAAGCACAAAACAGCTACTTCACGTTGTAGCTGCTGAATGTGCTCTGATACATAAAACCCTAGAATTGAAACAGGCGGACCACTGAAAAAGAAATACACCAGAATGGCGGCCCGGCGCAGTCTATGGTAACGAGGTGAGAATTTGTGTCGCCATCTTGCAAGGAGTTAAGTGTCATCTTTAGTTACTGTCAGAATGGCAGCAGGCCATAAATACCAGAGGAAAACAAACTAAACTCAGCCAAAGAGCCCAGTGTTTTGCCACAAATTGTAATTATTAGACCTTTCAGTTCTAATAATGTGGGATGATGTTTCTATAGGTCAACATTATGCCAAATGAGTTCATAAGCTATTCATAATGTGCTCTTTTCAGTTGTTGTCTGTCAGAAAATCATTCACAAATCAAAACCAACTTTATGCTACAATAAGTTACCCACCATTGTAATACTTTGGTAAATTTATACCTTCCAGAAACATGAGTAAATATGTAGAACTTCAGCACTTGTTAAATACAAACAATTCTGCTTATGGATGAGTTTGTCATATATGATGCACTTCTGTGTATTTTTAAAGCTTGTAGGCTTGTCACAAACAATGCAGAGTACTACAGTGTTCCATCTCGCATAATTATTTTTATTTCTTTTAATGGAAATACTACCTTAATACACTATATTATTATACCAGGGCTTGGTAGACTGGATTGCTATAATTACTGTAAAGCAGGTACAGACGCATACACCAGGTAACTGAATATGTAACATCAATATTAGTAATGTACTGTTAAATATTACACATTAGTATGGTAATTTTATTACAGAGGATATGGTGGCCATTTTGCACCCACTAATGCCTGACCCGGCTTGTTGGGAGGCTCGTTACAGAATACTCTTGTCTCCTGTTTTCACATGATACATGTTTATTTAAGTGAAATAAGATCATTTCCGTGTGTTTTTGGACTGATGACACAGCATACAACATGCACAAGGTGTGTGGCTTTAGTACAGATGGCTTGTCTAGCACACCTTCAGTGGCCATTCCAGTGTATCTATTTCCATGTGGTGGACTTTCTTTTTCCCATGACTGTAGATGTTTGCAAGAATGAGTGAGTCCTGACTGTACCTGTTGTCTAAAGGATTGACCTGGAGGAGTGGGAACACGTGACCTGTATGAAGACGGTGTCACTGAGGAGTCAGGAGACGGTGTCCGGACTGAAAGGCTACGTCGCAGCAGGGACCTGTGTGATGCAGGGGGAGGAGGTCACCTGCAGGGGCAGGGTGGGTGGATTACACCAGGGATAAAACCAACCCAAAGAAAAGCCACAGAGGCTCTTCTCTTCTCATGCTGTTGTTGTTGTTGATATGATGGCTTCTTGTGTTCAGATTTTGATCCTGGACGTGATCGAAGTGGTCCCAGAGCCAGGCCAGCCCCTCACCAAGAACAAGTTCAAAGTGCTGTATGAGAAAGAGCAGAAGGGACCCGTGACGGCTCTTTGTCACTGTCACGGTTACCTGGTTTCAGCCATCGGACAAAAGGTCTCAGCCCCACACACACACACACACACACACACACTAACTCATTAAACACAACAAGAACTGAGGCGGCTTTCATCTTACCAATAAAAAGCCTCGCTTTGAAGACAGTTAAAGAGCTTGTGCTTGCAGCCATATTATGGAGTCAACCCGAGTCAAGTTGGTTGCCTCAGCTAATCACCATTAGCCAACACAAAACGACTCTAAAACTTGCTGTTGCAGTAGCTGAGTCATCCTCAACACATTCTCTGAATGATAAAAGATAACAAGGTGTCTCAATGTCACATGACATCACCCATAACGTCATTTCTAAGGTCGTTTCTCAACAGAAGTTGATCTCAGTCTGAAACACTGCTGTGTATGGACTTTAATTCTAAGTCTTGCATTTAAATGTGTGAAAACAGGAGCCGTAACTTCCTCCACCTTCTCCTCAGATCTTCCTGTGGGCCCTGAAAGACAACGACCTGACAGGCATGGCCTTCATCGACACGCAGCTCTACATCCACCAGATGATCAGCATCAAGAACTTCATCCTGGCAGCTGACCTGATGAAGAGCATCTGTCTGCTGCGCTACCAGGAGGAGAGCAAGACGCTTTCACTCGTCAGCAGGGTGAGCAGGGACCCTGCTGCAGGACTGCATTCTCAGCTGGTCAGACAGTCACTGTGTCGTCTAAAGGATTCAGTTTACGGGGATTAAATTCCTTTCTTCTGGGAGTTAGGTTGTGGCACCGAACACTCAGACGTTAGTCTCATGTCTGAGTGTAAAGGAATAGTAGAAGATATTCTAAAAACTAGCTGCTTTGTTTAAACTGATCAGGTTTTTTTTTTTTTTTTTTTCCTTTTTTTTAACAGGATGCAAAACCCTTGGAGGTTTACAGCATCGAGTTCATGGTGGATAACAACCAGCTTGGATTCCTGGGTAACATTCCTCTTGATCTTTACCTGCAGTTTGAATAAAATGATAAAAGCTTCCTCATTGGGCTGCTTCTTCCTTTTTAGTGTCGGATCGAGACAAGAACCTGTTTGTGTACATGTATCTACCTGAAGGTAGGTGATATAGGGTGTGAGCTCAGTGATGGAAACAGTGGCAGCCTTTCTGAGTTGTGTGTGTTTCTGCAGCTAAAGAGAGCTTCGGAGGGCTGCGCCTGCTGAGGCGAGGAGACTTCAACGCGGGCGCTCACATTAACACTTTGTGGCGGATGCCGTGCAGAGGAGCGCTGGACTCTGGCAGCAAGAAGGCTCTGACCTGGGACAACAAACACATCACGTGGTTTGGTAAGAAGCCAACACTTCGCTCCACAGGTCAACATGTTGCAGTTTTATTAGCGCACAAAGTGACCTGGTTAGTTAGCTTCAAAACCAAATGAAAAAGTAAATATTGTGAAAATAGGGAGTTTCTCAAAATGCATCAAAAAAGTTTTTATTTCCCACTTTTAGTTTATATAATCACAAAACTCAAGAGGCACAAATCTTGAGTGTTTTCTGCCTAATTTCGAGCAACCTAAGGTTGAGTACTATTTATTTTTTAACACTATTAAACTGTCCTAGCTGGTGTTCAGTCATGTTGGAACAGGAAGGGGCCGTCCCCAAACTGTTCCCACAAAGTTGGGAAATAAATTGTCCAAAATGTCTTGGTATGCTGAAGCATTAAGGGTTTCTTTCACTGGAACTAAGCTGCTGAGCCAAACTCCTGAAAAACAACCCCACACCATGATCCTCCCTCCACCAAACTTTACACTTGGCACAGTGCAGTCAGACAAGTACTGTTCTCCTGGCAGCAGCCAAACTTAGACTCATCCATCGGATTGTCAGACAGAGAAGCGTGATTCGTCCCTCCAGAGGACACGTCTCCACTGCTCTAGAGTCCAGTGGCAGCGTGCTTTACACCACTGCATCCAACGCTTTGCATGGATGCAGCAGCTCAGCCATAGAAACCCATACCATGAAGCTCTCTACACTCTGTTCCTGAGCTAATCTGAAGGCCACATGAAGTTCAGAGGTCTGTAGCTGTTGACTCTGCAGAACCTTGGTGACCTCTGTGCTCTGTGAGCCTCAGCATCCACTGAGCCACTCTGTGATTTTACGTGGCCGACCACTTCGTGGCTGAGTTGCTGTTGTTCCCGATCACTTCTACTTTGTTATAATCCCACTAACAGCTGACTGTGGAATATTTAGTAGTGAGGAAATTTCACGACTGAACTTATTGCACAGGTGGCATCCTATCATGGTACCAAGCTGGAATTCACTGAGCTCCTGAGAGCGACCCATTCTTTCACAAATGTTTGTAGAAGAAGCCTGCATGCCTAGGTGCTTGATTTTATACACCTGTGGCCATGGAAGTGATTGGAACACCTGAATTCAGGAATCTGGATGGATGAGAGAATACTTTTGGCAATATAGTGTATATATTTTAGCTAATAGCATTAAATGACAGCCAGAGTCACTTTTCTAACTTCAGGGTTTTTGATTTCTTGCACTTGAAGAAGGTACAGATCCCTAAATCTTACATTTTTCTGTTTCCACAGCAACTCTAGATGGGGGCGTGGGCCTGCTCCTCCCCATGACGGAGAAAACGTACCGCCGGCTGCTCATGCTGCAGAATGCCCTCAACACTTTGCTGCAGCATCACGCTGGACTCAACCCAAAAGCCTTCAGGTTTGCACCTGTCCAATTTTATTTAGGTTTTTCCACAGTTGACAACCCAAAACTCAGACCGGCAGTGTTTTTCTGACTTCTCTTACCTCCTGCTTCCAGGATGATGCACTGTGACAGACGAAGTCTCCAAAACGCCGTGAGGAGCATCCTGGACGGAGAACTCCTCAACAAGTATTTGTACCTCAGTACCATGGAGCGCAGCGAGCTGGCCAAGAAGATCGGCACCACGCAGGATATTGTGAGTTCACCGAGCAGCAGAACCCAAGCTGAGCTTCTCTCTGCTCATCATGTTCTCCTTCTCTCTGTAGATCCTGGATGATCTTCTGGAAATCGACAGAGTAACCGCTCATTTCTGAGTCCCAACTCTTCCAGACTCGCTGCTTTTTTTTATTCTCAGTGAGGGTGGGGGGAGTTCTGTTAATTCCATTTTTTTTCCTGTAAACCTCGTCTTGTTGGACAAAGAGGCTCGTTGTTTTTTTCTTAGAATTTTTTTTGTATTAAAAAGGAAAACCAGATTTGTTTGAGTTTTGATTTGTTCTAAACCTAAAAATGTAGTGATGAACTGAAGCCTCGAAACCAAGCAGGAAGCTCCGCTTTGTGGCTGGATGAGGAACGGAGCCTCGCTCGCAGTACAGACCAGAGGTGGTTATGAGGTGTTTCAAACAGCTCACGGTTTCCTTTTTATCTCATATTTTAGAGCTCTGAACAAAAATGCAGCTGCTCTTCTGTTTGGGTTCCTTGGTGGAGATACGGCAGTATATTGAGTTGTTTTAATTTATTAGTTTTAAAGCTTTGTTATTACGTGAGTGATTGAGGGTTTAAAATCACAATTGAAGACTTTTCTTCTTTTTTTCCAAGGTGTTTTTGAGTTTAATTCACAAATGGAGGACCCTCCTTTAGTTTTCTACTTGCCATTATCATCATGAATTGTTCTGCAGACACTTCTTTTAGCTCTCAACTTTTGGCTTTTTTCCCTTTTTATGTCTCCTCTTGTCCAGTTTGGGGTTATAAAAATTATTTAATTAAAGAACATAAAACAAGCATAGGGGTTTAAGTATCTCGGGGTCTTGTTCACGAGTGAGGGAAGAATGGAGCATGAGATCGACATTGGTTCAAACGATCGGTGCAGCTTCTGCAGTTCTGGGTTCTCTGTACCGGTCTGTTGTGGTGAAGAGGGAGCTGAGCCGTGAGGCAAAGCCCTCTGTTTACCGGTTGGTCTACGTTCCTACCCTCACCTATGCTCATGAACTCTGGGTAGTAGAAATGAGTTTTCTCCACTAGGGCTGAACGAATTATTGCATTTGTGATATTGTGATATGACAAAACGAGATTTTCTAACCTCAAAGGTTGCGATTGAACTGGTCACGTGATTTGGTGACGTGACTCGTGAGGAAGCCAAGTGAAGAAAAGCCGCGCACGGAGGGGTAGAAGTTGATACTGCGCTTTTAACTTGTTGCACAATGGCCTCAGGCTATTATTTCCCATTATTTTATTATCTGGGAGGGATTCAAGATAAGAGCCGCTGCTCCTCCACATCAAGAGGAGCCAGTTGAGGTGGTCCAGGCATCTGGTAAGGATGCCCCCCTAGGGAGGTGTTCTGGTATGTCCAACTGGGACGAGACCCAGGACACGCTGGAGAGACTGACCTGGGAACACCTTTGAATCGTCCTGGAAGAGGTGGCTGTTCTAAGAGATGTCTGGGCTTCCCTGCTCAAGCTGCTGCCCTCAAGACTGGACTCTGGAACAAACGGTAGATGATGGATGGATGGATAACATAAAACAGCTGATACCACCATTAAAGAGTCAAACATTCTTGGGTCTGAGGATTGGCTGCAGTGCAGAACAAAAGACAAAGACAAAGACTGATAACTCCTTTTTTGTATTTATTTATACGCCCCCAACATCTTAAATTCCATGTCAATAAGGCATTAGATATTGTCTACGAACACAAAAGTAAAAAGTATATTTTGTGGCTGTGTTCACGTCAAGTTCATTCTTTCACTTCATCTTTTAATTAGAAATTTCAAAAAATATAGCTTTGTTGTTCCAACGAGAACCAACCAACCAACAAGAGTAATGATCTAAACATTGTTTAATTGTAAAAATATTAACTGAGTTTCTGTGTGAAATCTTTGATCAGCAGGGGGCACCAGTGAACATTTAAAGCTTTGGAAAATGCACCATTTTCCAACACATTTGGCTTCACAAAGCCTCATCTGATGAGGTAGAGCATTTTATTAACATGTTAAAAATAAAACATTTGGCTTAGTGACTTGTTCTTTTAACCCCATAACCACATAAAACAAAGTTACAGCTTCTACATGTAGTCTGATGACATGGACAGCCAAGATTCACTAGTCTTTATATATACAAACAGGAAAAATGTCCTGAAAATGATTGACCGTGAAATGAGTCCTGCAGTTTTGCACGTTCCCACCCGTCCTGACACTGAGTGGGACTGCCGAGCAGAACCAGCTGACCCTGGGATGTTGAGCTGCTTTTACTCGTGCTTGGAATGGCTCCTCTTCCTGTTTCTTGGCAGCGCCACGTTCAGGCACTATCTGAGGTACTCGTACAAGTCGGCGTCCAGCGTCAGCAGACCCAGGGTCTCCATCAGCTTCAGGAAGTTACGCGTCAGCCTCATGATTAGCATCTCTGATCTGTGGGAGTTCAGAAATTTCTATGTAATGCCTCTGATAACATCAGCCTTACTGATACTAACTTTGACCCTAAGGAAGAAAAAGTGGCGACAGCGTGAATATAATGCATCAGAAAAAGAAAAAAACTGATTCTTTTAGTGACTTATTTTTCTGTAGACTGTATAAAATCAAGGTAACTTGAACAGTGGATTCAGAAAGTATCCACTTTTTGATGCTGCAATGCTTTAAATTGACCAGTTTCTCATTAATATACAATCAGTACCCCATAATGGCAAAGTAAAAACAAAAAGTTATACATTTTTGTAAGTTTATTAAAAATAACACTTAAATATTGCATTTTCATTAAGTATTTAGAACCTTACTCTTGAGGTGAAGCACCTTTAGCAGCAGTTCCAGCTTCAAGTGTTTTTGGGTTTGATACAACAAACTTTGCTCACCTGGGGTCTCATTTATCAAACTGGCTTATGCTCAAAACGGGGCCTGAAACTTGCGTACATCACTTTCCACGCAAAGTTTGTGATCTATAAAACACAACCTTGACGGAAAAATGTGCGCTCCCTCACGCCAACTCTGAGCCATGCTACCATACACGCT